>CAKMXE010000004.1:600000-1139706 GCA_928722275.1 Ustilago vetiveriae
GCCCCTGTATCGGACCCGGCTCCCGCTCCGGAAGCCATCGTGGCCCCGTCCATCCCGGAGACACAGCCCGAAGCCATTGAGCAGCCCGTCCCTGTTGCCGTCGAATCCTCCGTCGAGGCTACCGACAGTGTCACCACCCGCAATGTTGAAAATGTCCCATCAGTCGAGCCCGAGGCTTCTGCGCCTGTCGAGGCTGCCCCTCTTGCTGACAGCACCACCGCTGCCACTGCAACTGATAGCGGTGCCGCTGTCGCTCCACCTGGCCTTTCCAAGGCTGCGCCCCGTGCCGCAGCCCAGAGATCTTCGCAGCGTGCTCGTCAGGAAGCACCTGTCGTCATGGCTGGCGGTTCCTCCCAACTGGACAAGCTTGGCGTTCAATTCGGCTCTCTTAACTTCCTCGGCGGAGATGCCGAGGACGTGT
This sequence comes from Ustilago vetiveriae, assembly GCA_928722275.1. Classification (NCBI taxonomy): domain Eukaryota; kingdom Fungi; phylum Basidiomycota; class Ustilaginomycetes; order Ustilaginales; family Ustilaginaceae; genus Ustilago; species Ustilago vetiveriae. The sequence continues at coordinate 600,422 of CAKMXE010000004.1, forward strand.
CGGAGGTTGCTGCACCCGAGGCCGTCAAGACCGAAGCAGAGGCTGCTCCAGTTCCTGCCGCCGCCGCTGCCTCTGCCGTGTCACCCTCGGCTCACCGGCAAGACGCTCAGGTCGCCCAGCCCCAGCAGGGCGACTCATACAGCCAGCAATACAATGGCTTCAAGTCGGATTCGTTCGATAACTCGTACGGCTTCACCGGCCAGCCGCAGCAGCAGCAACAGCATCAGCAACAACAGCACCAGCAGCCGTCGTCGCAGGACCAAATCCACGGCTACAACGGATATAGCTCCATCGCTCAGAACCAGTCCGTTTCTCAGCCCCAGTCGCAGCAGGCAGCCCAGCCTCAGCACGGTCTGCACGACTACTCTTCCATGTACGGAGGCCTCGACTCTCAACGCCTCGCTCAGTTCTACGGCGCCTATGACCAGGGCTCCAACGCTTTTGGCCAGCGATCGGACGACAAGTCGCAGTCGCAGGCCTCGCAGCAGGGCCAACAGCAGTCGGCATCGCAACAGGGCGCCGACCAGCAGGGCCAGCAGCCGCATCAGCTCCAGGGCCACCAGGCCGGGCCCGGTTTGCACCAGCAGCAGGCTCCTCAGCAGCAGTTCCCCGGCATCATGCCCTACTACTATCCTCACTACTACATGCCCAACCAGTTCCAGCACTACGGTCAGCCCGCCGCCGGCTACGGTCAGTATCCCGTGTACGGACAGCCCGCTGCCCAGCCTCAACACGCTAGCAAGCCTGGTACTCCCGCCACCGTCAACTCGCCCTACAACCAAGGCCCTCAATCTGACGCCAATGCCTACGGCGCACAGAACCACTACGGCCAGACGCCTAGCTCTGGCAACCTCTCGTCTTACGATCAGGGCTTTGGCCGTGGTGTGCCCGGCCTTGGTGGCATGTCGGACTACTCGAAGATCTACGGCAACGCCATCCCCGGTCTCGGTGGATTCCTCGGCAGCAACGCCGGTGGTGCACCCCCCTCTCAAAATGCTGCCTCCAGCAACACTGCTGGCAACAACGGCACACCGCACCTTGGCTCGCAGCAAAAGACAGGCGCCTCCTCGGGCAACGCCCTCGACAGCTATCGCCAGTTTGACGCAACCGCCTCCAAGGGCTCGTCGCAGTCGGCATCGGCCTCAAGCCAGGTGGGCCGTGGTCAGGCTCAGTCGCAGGCTGCTCCTCAACAGCATCAGCAGGCTCAGCAGCAGCAACAGCAGGCTCAGCAACAGCAGCAACAGCAGCAGTACTACCAGCAGTACGGCGCCTACGGTCACCAGGCCAGCAGCAACGCTTACTCCAACTACCCCTACGCTCGTCAATACTGGGGACAGTAATTTGCTGGATCCCAGACCGGCTTTTGCCTTCTGTGGCGCGAATGCAGGAGATCTACAACTTCTTTGACACCACTCGTACCTACAATCAAGGATCTTTGTTTGCTCCACTATCTAGCATAATACGCGATCCTCGCTCTGCTTCAACGAGCAAGGGACGAGAATCGATTTGTCTGTGAGTGAGGCGCGCCTCAATGCAATTTCGCATGCCGTGCTCGTTTCTCAGAGCGGAAAGTGTGGGAGACTTTGAGCACGGTGCATGCAAAGTGTGTCAAAGAGGGTGCATCCGTCAGGGATCTGTTGAATCGCCTCGATCTTGTTTAATCGGGCCTCAGCTTCGTATGGCAGTTGGTAGCTCACGACGATGAACGCGAATGGCTGGCAGCCTCGCTGCAAGCATTGACTCAAACGCCAAGTTTCACCGCATGTCTCTGAGCTCAGCACATGGCAGACCCTGCTCGGAATGGCGGATGAAAGCCAACGCGCTGTGTTGGCTCGATATTGTGTTCCCAGCGAATCCTTGAGACCCTGCAAAGGACTTCGAGACCCTGTCCGAGCATCGAACAGCTATCCGGTGGACTAGCAGGTAGGACATGGAGTCTCCAATGATAGCGAGATAGACCTTGCGCAAGTCACCCGTCTTCCATGGTGAGCCAAAGCGCCTTGTTGGCGAGTGGGTCACCGTGGGCATCTCGGCTGCAAGTACGGAGCTGCGTGTGATCGCAGGCTCGCGTGTATCTCTGCAATTTTCCCCGCGAGGTGACCTGCAGCCCTTTGCCACTGTAAGTTAGTGCACTGATTTAACCTGGCTCACATTGTTACTTTGTGCAAGTGTGGGAACTGAGCTAGAGCGCGATTATGTCTCGGCGTCTTTGTGAAGCTATCCACCTTCGCTAGCATTGCTAGCTTGTCCGAGCGGTCACCGTCTGAATCCGATTGGGCGTGGCCTTCCTCTGCGAAGACTGCCACTGCTCATCTACGAGCTTTGACTGCTCTTTTGTCCGGGAAGATATCACATCGTGAAGGCAGTGGAATACTGCTGTGGCGCTGACGGTTGTAAATGTCGCTGGTGAAACAGATGCAATCAGATTGAGCATGCGGGCGTATGACACATCGTCCTTCCAAATCGCCAATGAATTGCCGAACTTCCATGTGTCTGCTTGCCGCCCTCACAAGGAACGACCGTCTCGACGACTTGCAGCGGATCGCAAACTGACAGCGACGGCCCATGGCGAAACTGTTGCTGATGCTGATCGCGATCTAGTGTCGAATGCAAATTTCTGCATCGGATTTGTCACGTTGAGATGAACGGAGGCGGAGAAGCTACTGTTCTCTTCCGCAGAGCTCACGAGTGAGGATGAGTTTGATCTTAAGTCGTGGTCAAAGGAGGTGAATCGAGACAGCCATGTGCTATCGATTTACAGGCATCTTCACATTGGCTCGGCATGACCTTCAGGTACTCACGCACGCGGCATCTGACGGCTGTGGCAAGTCTCAACAGCGAATCGTGCGTATGTGCTTCCTAACGGCAAAGTTTGTGAGAGGAATTTGATGCAGAAGGCAGCTTCTGGATGCTCTCTCGTCAAACTTTCTGATCAGGCTGCTGACAGAAGCCAAGCTACAAATGCTTGATGCTGAGCAGAAGCGAGATCGACCAGATCGCGAACGTAGCTGTCAGGAGTGATTGTAACAACGTGAAGTTTTCCGAGCGGTGCCTGCGGGTAAGATAGTGTGCACCTGGCACTGAATGAGATGGTGTCGGTCTCGGACTCAGTTCGCCCTGCGAGGCCGACCTGGGATTGTCCGGTAGAAGGCACGACATCGGCTGCCGCAATCACTGGCAGACAAGACTCGACATCTCCTCTTGGCTTGGCCTGCGGCATTGTGAACGAGCGACTAAAATCCTGTCAAGGATCTGGGAGTGCATTGGCGAGTCCCAATTGGGGCAGCGACAGCCTTAAGAATCAGCTGGACGCAATTAAGTTCATTCGCCGTGCAGCGGATCTGTCGTGGCTGCCGTGCTCAGGTTTTCTGCAGGTGGATCAGCTACGAAGCTGGGGCGTGCCAGGTCAAAAAAGGGCTCTAAAGAAGACGTAGCATACACTTTTGCACTGTAGTAGTAGACCTCACGCCTCTGTTAGTTGAATCAGGGCGTTCATCTCAGACGTGAGATTACATTTCATGTGATAGAAGGAATGTTAGATTGGCGCTTAAGGTTACCATTCTGTGTCAGGATTCGACCTGAGAGATGCCAACATGCCTTTTGGAAGCATCTGTCTTCTTTAAAACAATGTCGCTTATGCGTCGTCTGATCGCGATGACCTTCATTGTGTATTTGGATCGCTTGCGAGAGCAACAGGAGGGTGCTCGCCAAAATTTCCAACGTTCCTCGACCGCCTTCGCATAGCTTCGGAGAAACCAAAACCCAAAATGGAAAGAAATTCGAGGGTCCTTGCTAGGGTCTTTGGCCGAACCAACCAACACCTTCAGGATCTCCATCCTCGGAATCTCGCGTCGCGCGTTCAAGTCTGGTCTTATCGCCGGTGCCCCCCCCCCCCTCTTCCCCCACGTCTGTTCCCTCTTCGGCGCAATTCTCGGAGGCAAACCGACGGAAGAATAGAAGGGCAATCAAGCAACTCCTTCACGTGTGAGAGCAGATAGGCCGGCCTGTATGCACCTTGAGCTACGAGCTAAAGCTGGTACCCGACGATCGCGAGGCGGGGTTCGTAGCCGCTCGCCGAGCGCTTATCCCTCAACGTGTGTTCGAATCCATTCGAGGTGCGATCAGCGATCTGAGATCGGGTAGCGAGGCGAGCTGAAGCGTAACACGTCAACGTGTCGAGCACGCGATGATGGCAATCGTCTGACTGTCTCAGTGTTGCATCTCTCCTCAATAGACTCCCTCTCCTAGCCAAGTAAATCCTCGCCAGGATAGCGCACGCTTTCCTGCGATGCAATAGTCTCTAGACAGTCTACGTGCTTTAGGCACACATTGCCCTTTAAACAGATCGACGAATGTGTATGAACGGTCCTGGACGACCGAAATCCATTGTCTTGCAAGATCAATGAGGCCTGATCCACGCTTGACAGGTGCGCCGAGCATGGCAGAGCCGTTCCAGCATGCTGTCAGCTGCACCATCCTGCAGGTGCACCGATGCATTGCAACCGCGGTAGTCGTCTTTGATGGCGACGAGTTCCGGGCAGACGAGATCCGTCCAACAAGACTCCTCTCAGACAACAACGCCGACGACTTTCTTCTGGCTCCAAGAACTCCGATCAGACACTGAGCAAGGGGAACGAGTAGTGCGTGCCTCGGTAGCCCTCAATGGTGAGGCTCGATCGTGGGAAAACGATTGCCTCGCTTGGCAAGCGAACAGCTACAGGCAGGAACGCCGTGGCTTCAAATGCATGGCATTGTACTGTATTTGGAAGAAAAAAGGAGAGAAATTGGAAACGGGAAAATGAAGAATAAAAAAATGGAAATAAAAATGAACCAATTGTTCAAAAATCAAAAAGAGCAATGAGCAACTGTCGTGCAGAAGCATGAAAGCGCCAACCCTCCTGACAGGGACCGGCACCATACGCGCAACGGTACGCAAGACTTCATATACCAAAGCAAGATTGTTCACGATGGGGTCAGTGTAGCAAGCACAGTAGTTGGGCAACGTCGTCTCGGATCTGCAGGAAAATTTCGAGGACCCTTCCTCTTCGACACTCCGAGGGCGTGCCGGGTCGTTTCAGATGAGCTTTCGTTCCCACATCAACGAACGCCAAGAGTCCTCGCTACACCCCTTGAAGGATCGCTATCAAGACCGTCCCGGCGACATCCGTCGATGAGCCTTTCTCGCAGCCAAGGATGTAACCTTCACTGCAGGTGTTTGATTGTGTTTTGAGCGATGCAGAGACGCCTGTCGTCTTGTCGTTCTTCAAATGGAGAGCGTCAAGCTATTGTCCTCGAGAAACTCCGATGCGTCGAACGGTTTCAGCGTCCACTTCTCGGAACCGGAAAGCCATCGTGCAGCAACAAATTCATTGACCGACGCTGGGGGGATCCAGGCGCCGTAAAGCGAACATGCTCTGATCGCATCCACGCATCCAATTTTGTGAGGAATCCGCTATTTGAAGTTTTGGACGTGATTTGGTCGGAGTTGACGCCAGGTCGGAGCTTGGATCTCCTTAAAGCAAAAAAAAAGCTGCGCGCCGTCGGGTGGAAAACATCGCTTTACTCGTCTGGGCTCGAATGCTTTCAAGATATAACTTCGGGCCTCGCGAAAGGTATGGTATGAAAGCAAAGGCTTTGAAAAGGCGCGACGAGCTCATGTCCGACTCGCGGCGACTTTTTAACACGCGATACTGGGCGATCTGCGGCGATTTGATCCTACGCTCGGCTCAAGCAGGCGAGCAACATCAAGCGCACACTCGCTTATCGCTCGCGACGGATGGCAACCGCGCGTGGCGGCGACATGTGGCCAGAAGGCGAGGGCAGTGGCGAGTCAAAAGATTGACAGTCTAAGTCAGGACTGCACGATGGTATCTTCGACCTTTCCCGCAACTGCTGAATCGATGGCTTGCCAGCCACCCGTCAACGTTGTACGACGTTGCGGAGAGGGCCTTCGAGTGAACAAGCCATTTTACTTGCTGGCTTTGCAAACACATTACGGACGGACTCCGACGCAACAGCTGAGACGCGGCTGAGACCTGTCAAATGGACAAGCAACCTGTCGACGAGATCTGATTGTCGATCCCGAAACGCCCATGTCTCCGCCATCGACCGTGTGACCAGGGCATTGTCAGCCTAACGTGCCGTCTGTGATGCAATGTCTGGTGGTGAAGGTGATAAGCTCTCGAAGCGCCCCTTACATTGCGGAATAAAGAGACAGGGCCACCCCATCTTCCGGACAGGAAAGCCGCAACCTTGTTTTGTGGTGTCGTTCTTATTATGATATATTATTAATATATTATTAATAATGAATAGCCGCCATGGATTCTTCCCACGCCAAAGTTTGGCGCTCAAATCGCCAGCGAGCAGTCGTCGCGAAAAGAAAAACAAAAGAAAAACAAGAAGAGAAAAAAAAAACAAAAAACAAGAATATATCAATATTATGACACAATTTTGCCGACGAATACCGTTCGGAAAAGGGTGAAGATTAATGACGTTAGTGCGGGAAATGCCTGTCATCGCCTTGCTTTTCTCTTGGCCATCTGAATGTGGAATTTCGATTGAGGCACGGTAGGACACGGGTCTAGTGCTGTGCGTCATTTTTCATTCTTTTTATTTCCTCTTCTTTTTTCTCTTAGAATAATAAGCCCCTCGGGTCTAAGTGACCAACGCAACGGTACGCGATTGAAAGGTCCCTTGGCCCGAAGCTTTTGGAAGGTACGTGTGTCACGGACGTAATTGGCCAGTCCGCCACACGCTTCGTCGCACGGATTATCCGATTCGATGCCCTCGCCAGTACCGCATTTCTGAGATCACCGACATTCCCATTCCTGCACTGCAAGCCGCTCGTTTGCGGCGGACTTCCTGGACGCGGCACGATACATTGGATCTGGCGCGCTGGATTGCAGGCGCTGCGGGTGGCGTCCCTTCTTGGCAGGCGCCTCATCCGTGCTACAACACATTGAAGCTGATCCGAACGCTGGCAGTGAGCAGATTGGTAAGACGACGTCGTTGTCGTCGGGGCCCGGAAGCTGTTTGCAAACGTTCGCATCCTTGACCTGCTCCTGCTTCCAAGTGTTCCGTCCCGCTCCGGAAGACGTGGCAAAGAGTGTGGCAATTGCGATCTTCCGCCATCGCCTCTGTCCTGCGCTGTCAGAGTTTCGCGCGAGGCAGACACGAACGGTGGACTCTGTGTCAGCCGCGGAGGGCGTCCGGAAAGGTTTCCCGAAAATGGACGAGATGTCCAGGCACTGTACAGCTGTAGACGACCACTGCGCGAATGCCTGCTTCTGCATGCTGTTCTCGATTTGCGAGCGCTTGAAATCCTGGCGAGGCGGAACCTGCTCCATATCAGGCGACGCGAAATCGGATCCGGCAGATTGGAAAATCGTTTCCGAAAAGGCTCCCTATCGCAACCTTCGAGGACCTGCTCTCGGCACAAGGCTGCATTCCGACGGGGAGAGGCTTTCTGTCGTGCATCGAGAGCAGTCGCTCTTAATATTCATATTATGTGCGTACTGTACTACTGTGCATTCGTGAGTAATTAGCATGCGCATCTTGTCGAGTCAGCAAGCGAGATGGCCGCATTTCCTTCCATTTGCTTTGTGCCGAAGCTCGCGGCCGAGCTCCTGTGCTCCGTCTGTGTGGAAAGGAGCTCGCAGGAGTCGCATTATATTGCGGTGCTGTAGGACATCGGGACATTATGGTTGATGGTGTCACGAGCTAGCCGATGTGGAAACCAAAGCTGCCATCATCATTGGTCCGAGTCGCTAAGAGGCGTCCTGGCAGCAAACTGCGTAAACGCATGCCGTGAAAAAGCATAGTGTAAAGACGGAATTCGAATCGCGAAAAAAAAAAAGGGAACAAAAAAGGAGGCCATCAATTTGACACGCAAAAAAGCCTGGTAAAGTGAAGGGTGAAGTGGCAGTTACAGTATCACCCACATATGCCCGCGCCCCTCAATTGTCTCACAGCTTGAATTTGGCACGTGCGCCTGAGACCAACACTGGCATCGGAATCGAGAGACACGCTTGAAACATCGTCCGGCAGGATAAGTAGACCACCTGCGAGCTTCAATCTGGAAGTGCATATGATGGCAATCGGAATCATGGGTCCGATCAGTCACATAGGCAGAAACGACGAACTCGACTCCGACGGAGGAGTGACAACGCGTTGCAAGCTTTCTGATCGCTTATCCGAGCTGTGACAGGTCGTCGCACGGTGCCAGAATAGATTCGGTGGCTTCGGTTCACGCTTGACAGCTTCGGCGAGGCTGATGCGAAGCCTTTCTTGCAGACATCTTGATATTGCCCGCTCAGGATCGGCAGAGTACTGTAGCACGGACGCCTTTCCTCATTGTCATTCGAAGCATCGGAACGAGGTTGGGAGGAGAAGAGGAAACAAGGCAGAGCGACCGATATGGATCTCGGAGCTCCAGCATCTGCACTACGGTTTTGTGATCAACATTTCGTAAATACACTAAAGAATAAACCGTGTGTCCGGCAGGTAGGATCGATGTGAAATTCGACGAGCAAGATCCGAGCACAGTTTGCTCGGCCAAACTAAAGCATCGAAGCGCCCCTTGCGTTCGCAAAGGCGATGATTTTCTCGGTTTGGCTGTCATCGCTCCAGACGCTCGGCCCGTCATCGAACGCAATGCTCAAAATGGATACGAAATCTTCAAACGGAGAGGATCATGCTAAATCCCTCCCGCTACTAGGAAACGAGCGCTTCCTCGTGCCACCGCAACAGATCTCGAACACGCGGGCGCGCATCTTCGCCTGAGTCTGCGCGGGTTCAAAGACATTCTGCAAACGTCTCGCCCGTCACCGCACCACCGGGAGTCAGGCGAAAGAGTGCTCGAAGAAGTTTCAAAGGCGACTCTGAAGACTGGCAGCGAACAAGGCAGCGGTGTTTGAAAAAGAAAGGGGAATATAATTCGGAAAATGTCAAAAAAAGCTCGATTTGGGAAGCGCCTCTTGCCAAGAAGCAGGCGACATTCCCCAAAGCCTGCAGCTGCAGCTTCCTGAAAATCCAGGCTACGGTATCTCTTGGTCTTAAGAAGCTCCCATTGCATCCTTCTCGTTCAAGCCGCTTCCACTGCCTCAATCAGAATCCATTCCAAGCACGAATCTCCTGAAATTGCGCTCTCGAGAGCATGTTGGCTGAGACGAGCCTGCTCTGAGAGGCACAGTACAGTCACTATTGCTCGAAAGACCCAAAAATGATCTCGCCCTTCTAACAAGTGGTGAGAAATTACATTGTGCCACGATGGGCGGTTAAGCTGAAACCCCTTGCAGTATTTTGCCGCGATAGTCCCACTGCTGAAAAGCATTTTTTATTTATTTATCTTTCTCTGATTTGAATCATTTTCTAAAAAAAATTCCCACCTAGAAATGGCTTAATCAAAAAAGATCAAATTTCATTATCATTTAAAATTCGTTCTTTAAAATATCATCTCGTTTGTACGCCATTTCGCCTGCTCTTTCAGCTCAGAAAAAAATTCCATGAAGGCCGTGTTCGTTAGCTATGGAGCTCCTCACCTCCTCTGCGCGACCTGCTGCCCCTCTCCCTGTGGTCTGCTAGCCGCCCAACCCATTGTCTGGTGCGCTTCCGCCTCCGAAGCGTTCTCTGATCTGCTGTCCACGAGGACACATGGTTCGAAGCCTTGAGCGTCGTCGCCTACAGAAGCGCTGGCAAGGAGGCAACAGACTTTGCTTCCACCGCACGGCTCTCAGCGGCGTCTTGACATCCACCTTCCTTTTTGGGAATGCGAGATCTCAGCCCGACCTGCCTGACGCTGTCGAGCAGCTGTCACTCTGATAGCGCATTTTTCATGCTGCATCTTCCCATGCAGACCCATCGCGGCAGAGTCATGTTCGCACCTTCAAATTAGCGCTTCGAGTGCAGCCAGCGCTATTGACGAGCAACTGCATCTGCCCTCATCAGCGTCCATTCCTCTCGAGTTTCTCCATTTTCATTTTGGTTTCGGCAGACTGGCATGATGCACGAGCGCGTACACGCCACCATGCAATCCGATACGATATCAAAACCCTGATTTCCTCGCTTTGTCTCTGCTGGGACGTCGTTTCTGCATCCTTTTCCGGCCCTGAAGCTAATCTCTCTGGTCATCCCCTCGCAAACTGGCCCTGGAGAAAAAGGTCGCTCGTCATCCGACCTGTAGAGAGCGTCGATCCCCTGCTTTGCACTTTCCCATCCTCCTGGCGACCTCCCTCGAGCCGAGCCGATGGCCTTCATGCACATAATTCGTCCGTCCAATGCCAGTGTCGCCACCCCTTTCGAGCGGATTCGACGTGACCCGCATCTGAGAGCTGTCAGCTCCGCCACGTCGCTTTGCCCGGTGGCAAGCCTCACTTCGTCCTGTGACATACCGTGTCTCCGCCCTCGCCTCCTCTCGCGCCTTCTGCACTTCACGATGAGTGAGCCCCGTTCAGAAGGTCACCTCCTCCAGATCTTGGATGGTGTCGGTGGCGGATCATGCAGACGTCTGCTTGTGCCTGAACGCGCTGCTCAGATTTGGCGGGGGGGCCTCCTTTGTGTGTCCTCTGTATTTGATCAAGGTCGAACGCCAAAGTGGCCGGCATATTCGTGATCTGCCCTAGTGCGCTTTGCGGCGAGCAACAGCACTTGACAGCCTGGATTCCGCACGTCGCATTCCGCGAGTATGACAGGTCCGTTACTCCGCTCCTCTCCCAAAGGATGCCGCCCCTCTGCCTCTTCCACCGCAAAGCGCTACATGCCATGAACTGCCGCTCTGGGTAGGCTCTGCGTCTCTACGCTGGCCTGACAGACGTACATTTGTCAAGGACCGCCCCACCTACACAAATCATACAAAACCACCACCCTCCTAGACCTCCCATTCAGCATACATCCCTTCCCCCCTCCTTTCATCCTCATCCCTACGCTGCATCTCTTTCCATTCCGTTCAGTCCCACAATTGCATTCAGTACGCACACGCCTGCCAGCTCAGCACAACATCGGCGTCCTCTTGAAGAGCTGCCTTTCCGATCATTGCCCGCACATCATCTGCATCCTGGCTCGTCCTTCTCATTCCATCGCTAGGTCGTTGGTACACCTCTCGGCTCATAGTAATCTGCAATAATTTGTATCCTCGTCCGGTTCTTGCATCCTGCTCAGCTCTCTAGTCCCCCTCATCCCACTTTCTAACCGCGATCTCTGTCCGAAGCAACACCTTCGCCAACCTCTCCAGAAGCTCTGCGATCCTGTTCGATCGTTCGCCTGATTTTTGACAATATGGACGCCCCTACTTACAACTCTCTCGGTCTTCTCGGCAGCTTGTCCCCAGAGCCTCATCCTATCAGCTCTATTGCCATGTCGCATTCACATTCCATGCCAGCATATGGTCTGCATGCGACTGGTATGCCGCAACACTTCTATGGCGCTAGACGCGGATCCGTGAGTTCGGCTGCTTCGTCCTCGTGCCTCAGTCTCGAGCAGGGTTGCGACCAGTCGAGCAATAACGGCTCCTATTCGCCCCGCTCTTGCACACCTCTCGAATCTCCGATGCATCTGCCCGGGAGTCTCACTTCCCTGTCGGGTCTCGCTCTCAGCACACCCGAAACTCCTGGTCACGCCGACTTGCCCTCGTATGATGACCACACGCATGCTACCTTTCAACCCGAGCAACACAATGCTTTGCTTGCGCTTTCTCACGGCCAGGACGAGCTTAGCATCGAGATGCCTCCGCCTTCACAATTCAAGCGTCGCGCTGCGCAGTCCTTCGACGTCTCGATGCTCTCGAGCCATCAGACCGAAGCGCACGTGCTTGGCTTTCCTCAAAGAATCAGCGAGTCGGACAGTTCCGAAGAAACGACCCCCATGCCAACCTCCACTGGCACCTTCGCAGGTCAGCCCGTCGCCAATCTCAGCGAAGGATTCCGCGCTGCTCAGCTACCTGCCACACCCCACTCAACGATGGGTCGCGCATCTATCGGCGCCGGTCCGTGTACATTCACTCCAGGTCAGTCATTTTCTCCCGGCTCCACGCCCGACCACTCGATCCGCGACGACTTCTCCAGCCCCACTTCGCCGTTCTACCCTCCCTCGGCCACTGCTCTCCGAAGGCTCACGAGCGTCGACAACATGCACACCGACTCGTATGCACCGCATGAGATGCGCGCCGACGTCAAGGACAACACTCCCCTGCTGAGCCTTTCGGACCTCAGCAGCATGCCCAAGCATGGACCCAGCTTCCAGGCAAACCTAGCATTCCGTGATCACTTTCAGAGTCCTACAGACTTCTCTCCTCACCGATCTAGTATGCCGGACATGTCCCCCATTGACATGTCGTCGTCAGCGATGGCTAGGGTAGCATCCGCTCCTACCTCTAGTGGCGTACCTTCCCTTACGCGATCGTCGACTTCGTCAGAGGCGTCGTCGTTTACATCATTCCCTTCGACACCATCGTCCTCCATCGGCGGGGCTGTAGAAGGCCGCAGGCCGAGCTACATGCAACCTTCCACCCCTACCAACGACCTCTTTTCGCCGGGCTTCGACCCTTACTACAGCGCTCCTCAAATGTCAGGTCACCGTAGCAACAGCATGTTCACCCTGAGTTCGCCGATCAATGACGCTCCGTTCACCTCCATGCTCGATGGCCGAAGTCGTAGCGTGTCCGGCTCTGTCACACGCACCACCCCTCGAGGTCGCGCTCGTAACGCTGGTCCTCCTCCTCTCATTGTCAGCTCGGCCGACAAGCTCCATGTATGCCACTGCGGAAAGCGATTCAAGAGGATGGAACATCTCAAGCGTCACAATCGAACTCATACTCAGGAGCGTCCACACAAATGCCCCGTCGAGACGTGCGGCAAATTTTTCGGACGATCCGACAACCTGGCACAGCATCTCAAGACTCACTTCCGACCTGCTGGTCTTGTTGGTCGTTCCTCTGAGCTTCTTTCGCTCACAGCTGGCTCGGACAAGTACAAGAACAGCGAGCCGCGTCACGATCCATATGCAGCAGCAGCGGCAGCGGCAGCGGCTGCTGCTCAGGCAGCCGTCTCGATCAGCGGCAAACGCGGCTCCATTAGCCAGGCCTGCTTGGGGGGCCCGATTGCCCTGAGCAAGCCTGCGCAGCCTCGCCAGGTACTTCAGCCTGCCGGTGGCCTCAGCGCCAACTCCTCACCCGACATGCAACAGTTGCATGGCGGTGTACAGCTCTCAGCTCCCTTTGCTTGATCTTGTGTCTTATTATCCTCACCCTCTGCACCGCATAATGCACGGCCAATGTCTTTTGCTATTAGTTTATTATTTGTTCGTATCGATAGTCTGTCACGGTAAATCTTTATTTGCACCTCACAATCTAAAACTTTTGTTGCCTCCTGACTCTCAAGTCATAATGGTCAGACAGTAGCGTCCGACCTGCGCCTGAAGGGAAATGCCAGCGATGGTTGAGTTTGTGTGCGATTGCTGCGCCAAGACCATGTGGGAAATTAGTTGACTGTCGCTTCCGCTTCCTTTGGCGGAGACTGAATGCTGGTTTCTAGAGAGCGCAGCTCCTTTCTCGACGCGAAGGACTGGCGTGTTGGCCCTTCAACCCGAGACATTGAACGTGCATCCGACGGTGTTCGGGAAGCCTTTCCGACCTGTGGATCCGCGGAAAGGCAGGGAGTCAGCTAGGAGCGTGTAGCTCGCTAGATTGACAGCCAAGATCCACTGGAGGTCCTTGATGTGCAGCAAGGTCTGCGCCCGGTCATATCGGGGTTAAAGTCTGTGCATGTTGATTGCGATTAAAGTTCCTTCGATCGCGAATCGTTGCATGTCATTTATGCGTGATTCATGAGGAGCTCCTGACCTTTGTAAGAGTGTTCCCACGCTCCAGTACAACGTCTGTTTGTCAAAGAGTCACAAACAATCGGCAAGTGCCGAAAGCTGATTGAGCATCCCACGCTTAAACTCGTAGCGCAGATTGCAGGAACCGCTCTTCCGGTTGCATGACACTTTGCCTTTGACTTTGCCGAAGATGAGAGTAATATGCTCTTTCTGCTTGCCATGCAGACATCAGGCCCAATTCAATGAGCAAGTTACTCGCTCAACATCGAAAGTGGCCCCTTAGCCTTTTCAACATGCATACAAAGCTGCAGATTGCAACGGATCTATTCCGGATCGTCATTTACGATACATGCATTTCGTCATGTAGGCTTCACGTAGCACGACGAGACGGAAAGATGCGATAATGTCCTTATGCTGCACATATTACTTGCTTGGCAATGGTGACACATTCATCCTTGACCTGCCGACAATCGTGGCACACTGCGAAACCTTGACTACCGCGCTCAGGCAAGCAAAGCTTCTCGCCAGGATGACACAGCGGCAGTCTCTATAGCGTTTCAACCCAGAATCTTTCTTCAATTTGCTCAGTGTGTTGGTATTGCGTACCGAGAGGGGAATGAGTATTGTCCAAAGCGAGTCTGTAATCTATCTAAAGCACACCCAGAAATCTACGGAGCCAGCAAGCCTCAGAAGAACTCACGGTGCTTAGAGTTCTCGGGAACCCAGATCGAAGCCGAGCGAGGATGGCAGTGCACCTCTGTCCAACCGTCCTCGTTGACTTTGGCTTCACCCTGGAACCAACCGATAACATCGACAAAATTCTGGCCAGCATAACGCTTCCCAACGTCAACCCATTTGGAGCCCTGTCGAGAACCATTGCAGATGATGGTGGCTGAAGCATCGTAGCCCGAATCGTCGTCAGCCTTCGTACCAGTTCGAACCCAAGCAACGCAGTTGGGGTGATCCCAGACATCCTTTTGTTCGCCATATGCATAATACTTGCGCGCCTTGACAAACTTTTCCAGGTCGGCCATGGGATCGGCCTTGCCTTCGCCGTTGTCGATGCCTGTTGGGTTGCAGCCATCGAGATCACCGAGGAAGACGCATGGGTATCCATCGACTCGCATCAGGATGAGCGAATACGCAAGGGGCTTGAACTGTGCCGGTACCGTCGACTCAAGAGCTTGGCCTTTCTGCGTATCGTGGTTGTCTACCAAGGTGACCGCGTCAATAGGTCGAGCTTGCACGATAGTATCGTCGAAGATTTTGCGCAGATCGTACGATTCAGCGCCATCGCCTGCCTCTTTGAAATTGTAATGCAAAGGAGCGTCAAAGAGGGAGAACTGTTCGTCTCCGAACTTGCCGAGGTACTCAAGGCAGGAAGCAAGGCTGTCCTTCCAGAACTCTCCTACACTGAAGGCGATGGGACCCTCGGCTTCGTCAGCTGGCTCGACTCCGCGTTCCTCTCGCAGCTTGCGTGCTTCTTGGCGGATGTGCGCAACAAAATCATGAATGAATTCGCGCGACATGTGCTTGACGGCATCAAACCGGAAGCCAGCGATGGGAAAGTTCCGCATCATCCAGGCGCCCCAGTTGAGAAGATCCTGCCTGACGTCTGGATGAGCGTGATCCAGATCAGCTCCCATCAGAAAGTCGTAGGATCCTTTCTCCTTGTCAACGTCGTTGGCCCAGTGCTTGCCCTCTCCTTCGATTCGGAAGATCGCGGAAGTCTCTGTCTTTTGGTCCCAGTCGACTCCGGTGAAATGCTCGAAGCTCCACTTGAATGCAGAATGCTTGTCTCCTCGGCCAGGGAAGGTGAGCTTGGTCCAACCCTCGATGTCGTATGCATCAGAACAGAACTTGGTGCGATCATTTTGGTCAACCATGCGAGCTTTGAAGGTTTGAAGCTCGTCGGCGCCCATTCGGTGATTGAGGACAGCATCCACGTAGATCGAGATGCCGTTTTTGCGAAGCTCTTGCATAGCCGTTTCGAGCTGTTCGCGAGTGCCGTATTTGGTCCTGTTGGCAGGCTTGACACCGGCTTTTTCATCTCGAGGGTGCGCAAACTCTCCTAAGTCCCACGTGTCGTAGATGTCATATCCTGTGCTCGAGGCCGAAGCAGCTTTTGTGGGAGGCGGGATCCACACAGCGGTGATACCCATGTCAGCAAAGCGTTTAGCATTGTCGCCGAGCCACTGCCAGTGCTTGCCTTCCCCCTGAGTATACCACTCGAAGGCCTGCATCATGGTGTAGTTGTGTTCATGCTTGTCCGCATGCTTGTTGGCCGAGGAAGCCATCGTGACTGGTTTGCTGCGGAAAGTGCACAGGCGTGCTTGCTATGAGAGAGGCGAAGCAGAGCAGGCGATGATGATGAAGTGGAAGGAAAGGAGCATCAGCCTTCCTATTTGCATACAAGCTGAGGCGAACGAAGACGAGAGGGGATCGCTGTATTCCGTTGTGACAGGCACAGGAAAGTAAGACGCAAAACCCTTCTGCCACTTCTGATGCTAAGCGAGTTGCGAAAAAGCTGGGACACGAATCGGAAAGCAAGCCACTTGGGCGGAACGTGGGGACCCTCGAGATGTTCAACATCACCATGTAGCATGACCCTCACCTGCCTTATCAATCAGATCGGTTTCAACTCCCGCCAGCACAGACGGCCAACGCGTCAAGAAAAGGAGCAAAAAAGGCAGCCAAAGAGTTGCAGTGCGAGCAACGCTGTTCTTCTTGAACCGACTTCAGGGTCCGCTCGATAGCGCTGCTACGCGGGATTAGCAGCTCAGCTGTGCAGTGACGGCCTGCCGCATCTCGAAAACTCTTTGCTCGTGAAGAAGGATGCGGGGCACTTGAGATCCACTTAATTTTGGAGAACCACATTCTGCTTCCCGAGCATCGCTCAAGGTGTCAAATTGGGCGACGGCCGACGAAAAGGACACCATCGCATCAGATCGAAACTCTGCATCCGTCGTCATACCGACCGCCCGGATAGGCCGACCTTGACGCCGGAATGAATTCAGCCACAGACCTCGAAACGAGGTCGCGAGACCCACCGGAAAACATTGTCAGGAATCAACATGGGCACCCACCATCGCACGCAGAGAGTCTACACGGGAGGCCTGGCATTGACAAAGCAGCCCTGCCACTGAATCTCTATAAAAGTAACGCGGCACATGAGCAATTGTGTGATGCGTTTGCTCAAGATTGCTTGAATTGATACAAAGGTCTCCTCCACAACTAGTTCGGAGACGGTCAACATGCGCAACGTACTTCGTGCTACAATTGCATGGCTCGTCTTCTCCCAAATGACTTCTGCCATGTTCCCGGCACGACTCGACGCTTTTGCCTGGCCACATGATGCTGCGGCGATCCTCAGCTCGCGGGCACATCTGAACTCGAACGTACAATACAGCGAGCAAGAGGCTGACGAGTTTCTCGCGAATGCCATGGTACACCTAACCGGACTCGCCAGAAGAGGAAGTCCAGAGGATGTGATTCCTCCAAGAGGCCGAAAGATCGAAGCACTCTACTCAGTTCGATTCTTGCCCTTGCATAGACTAATTACGACTGGTCTGGAGCAAGACAGAGGCGAAAGTCGCACTGCGTCACAATGGTTCTCCTTGCCTCTGCTAGCTGTCAACCCCGACAAGCCTACAGAGTTTGTCTTCGCCCACTTTCGTCAGGGCACAGGCAAGCTTGTGCGCTCTCTTGATCTGATCCGGTTCGACAAATTTCACACACGTTCTGTGAGCGGTTTCTGGCTCCCAACTGCCATTGTCCGACCTTCTTTCAATCCTCCGGAATCCCAAACCCTCAGATTTCACATGGTCTACGAGTATCCAACCTCGCCGTCCCTCTATGCCAGAAGATACCGAGTCAGCCATGCAGAGGCAGCATCTGCGCTCGAGGAGGCACTGGGACGGAAAATACCGATCTGGCTGGGTAAGATCGCAGAACCGGATCGTCGACTCATTTCCCTGTTATGGCGACGTGCATTGCGGTCACCCCCGATGATGGTCGACTCTCCATTCTTTCACGCTTCGGAGAGGATGACGTTGAGAGCAAGAAAGAAAAAGGCGGCTGTGTCAGCGTCAGCGAGCGGAGCAGGCGAGTCCACCGACTACGGGCTTGTCACTATTCCTAGCAGCTCGTCTGGGCAGGGAAAGCAGCCGGGTACGTCGGCAAAAGGTGCAGAGAGAGCCGACAAGCAGCCTGTTAACGTCGACTCCTCCAGCGAGAATGACATAGCAGATTCTGCGCCAGAGAGATCGAAAGGTATCCCACCACAGCTTCAGGATCAACCTGGAAAACAACCAAGCAATTTCGACCAATACTACAAAGTCATACCCGATGAAAGCGGCGAGCAAGCTCATGACCCGAGAAGATCGGCTATGACTCTATACGAAAGCATGAGGGGATACTCGCATCGCAGATTCCAGAATAGCCCTGACAACATACCCTTGACTCTGTACGAGAGAATGCAGCTTTCATCGTCACGTCATCAACTGGAATCGAACGCGGTCGGATCGTCGTCAGTTCTAGCTGGTCCTGCTCCGCATGCAGAAAACCCGCTGATCGAGCACGACTTCTTGAACATACACCAAGGTTTTGTTCCGCGGGAGCCAGCGCGTCCACGCGCGCTCTATCCGTGGCAGGTACAACCGGCATACATGCCTCGACAGCCTGAACAAGACCATCACGCAGCTTTTGTCGGAGAGCAGAACAACGACCAAAGTCTCAGTTTGGATCTTTCACTCGCTTTGCCGCGACCTGGACGGGACAAGCGCTTCTAGTTTCAGATGCAAATGGATGATTAAGCCGTGTCAATTTGTGACTAGTACTACTACAACAGGTTTGCGGCCTCAGTCTTCCTGTCGACGAGTATCCTTGACCGTCGGCACTCTCTCAAACGAGGAGTCGTCATAGATCGAGTCAGGGCCTATTACAGTGACATCCCTCCCGGTCTTATAGCTTTCCATGGGGGTCACGAGACGACGCGTCACAGACCCCGTCTCGACCGCACCGACAAGCTGATAGATAGACCCTGACAAGTCCCTCGCCGGGTGCCGCTGCCATACATACATGTGATAGGCTCGAGACCTCGTGAATGCCATCCCTCCTTCCATGATGCTGGCTGCTGGCCGCAAGTCTGTCTTCTTGCTCGGAACCACGTAAAGCTCTTCTGAATACCTTCTCAAGTTCGTGTTGGGGTATCCAAAAGCTTCGTGTACGAGTTCGCGACTTAGCTTGTGTCCGATGAAAGGATGTGCGATGGACTCTCTGATTGGCGTTATCCGTCCCGTGTATCGGTCTGCGATTGGTTGCAGAATTTCTATTCTTTCTTCGATGCTGAGTGGAGTCGGCGCGGTGATATCTGGCCGCTCCTCTGATGCACTCGAGCTCGCCAGCTCGGTGTCGAACGAGGTCTGACCCTCGGTCACCTCGGTAGATGCGCCGTGTTCGAAACCTGAGTGATCAGAGTGAAAGACCACCTCGCCTTCCCTCGGTGTATGCGGTCGAAACGCTTCCAACCTGGGCCCGTACCAGCGGTCAGCAATCAGAGGGCGCGAAGGGAAGAAACTGGCAGCATTCGCCGAAGTTGGCGTCGAAGAAGACTCTTCAAGACTCGAATCACTAATTCCGAGGAGTTGTGAGAGATCAAAATCTTCTCCAAGGTGATTCAGATGCTCCATGAGACTCCATGTTTCTTCTCCAGCAAGCACACTGGCTTGCTTCAGAACGCACCAGAAAAGGGTGATGACTAAGAAATTGCGAAGCATAATGCAGAAGTAAAGCCTGTGTCGTCTCTTGGAAGAGGTCACGAGGTGATGATTCCTTTTATGCTTTACGTTGGTAGCGACAGGCTTCAAGCCGTAGAGCCAGGAGACATCCTATTCCGAGAGAGCCTCTCCGTGACCTGCAGGCTTCATCACATGTTTTGCGTGTGACCGAAGGCGATGCTGTTGCGATCAAGCCATTCCCTTCTAGCTCCTCGGCCTCATCTCGGAGTTAGCACGAGGCGGCACGGAGAGCCTTGGTCTCATTACACCAACTTGAAATCATCGAACGTCGAATTCTTGTGCGATCCGGAGGGGAGGACAATGAGGCATGCGATGTAGGTAAGACAGGGCCGCGATGCACTTTTCCCCACAGGAAGTACTTGCGCCACATCGCGGAGATTAGTTTTCATCTCTCATTCATCAACGTTGTTGATCCTGAACGGTTCTGCTTCGGTAACGTACAGTACTGTACGGTGACGGCGTGAAAGGCAGCTCCAAGATTTTCTAGGAAATAGAGATCGGAGAGTCTCACGCCTCCTGCCTTCCTTTACATTTGCACGTAGTCTCCGAGAGCACAAGCCGCCGACTCTGTCAAGAACAAGGTGTAAGCTACTTTGAGGTTGACTTGCCGATCTACATTGGAGAAACAGGCGTTCGATCAAAATTAACTTCAAGCAGAAATGATCAGTACGTCGAAAGTGTGCTCAGAAGTTCCATGTGCTGGTGGTCTACTTGAACGCTCCAATGAAAGGCGCGATTCGATCATCCCTCTACTTTGCCCTTGCGCGCGTAAGGCCTCATATCCGAGCCTACGACGAAGGAATCAGGACCGATGCTTTGAACCTCAACAGGTACTGTCTTGTACGGCTTCAAGCTTTTTGTTGCGGTTCTGGCAAGAACGTTAGACTCGATCATTCCGATGAATTGGAACACGGTCCGTGGCTGCGAAGACGAACGGATCTCTGCGTAACGATAGATGAAAATTTGATAATCAGGGTCTTTCATCACGTTCATACCTCCTTCTCCTGGTGCAATTGCGATGCTTGCATCTCTTCTCCTGGCGATCAGCCCCGGCTTGTACTCTCGCAACAGCATGCTGGAAGACCAGAACTCGTGAAGGAAACTTTGCGGGATTCTGCTACCGGAGAACGGATACCAAAAACTGGGAGTCGAAGTCCAGCCGGAGGTGAGCTGTGACACCGCTTCCCTCAGTACTGCATTTCTTTGCTGATACGTCAAAGGCTGCGGCGCTTCAAGATGATCGGTCACCATCGGAGGCAGAATTACCCGGCTCGGCGTCATTGTCAGTACGGGCGCATCTCGGGGTATTTTCCACTGTCTTCGCCTCCTGCCGTTCTTGAAGTACGTATCAGCTTGTCTGACAGGTATGCCGAACTTGTTCGCATTCACGGTGGCGGTGGTCATCCTTGGCAAATCATTACCGCTGCTCAGCTGGTGGATCGGAAGATTCTGTCCATGTTTTTGATGTTCTGCAAGTCCGAGCACCGCCGACGTGGGTGGCAGTGGTGTCCGAGGGTCGGAGTGGAACGAGGCAGGGATACTTTCGTAATGAGTGAGCTGGGACGGCGGAGCCCAAATCTGGCTCGAAGAAGATGGTCCCGAAGAGCTCAGAGAGGCAGGGTTTAGTCCCGAGTGTTGATTGCTCGCTGCCTTGCTTGATGACGTTGACCGTAGTATGCTTTCGGGAGTATGGGACGTGCCGATGCCCAAAAAGGCATTCGCCTCTTCTATCGAAAGATCGGCGAGCCTTTCCCAATCGGTCTGAATACTCAAAGTAAAGAGCGCTGCTATCAAGACTATACCCAACGGCTTCATGATGGATTGCTGGTGGTCGATGGATCGAAACCAGGAACCATATCTTCTAACACACGCGGAGGCTCTCATAGAAGCGGCATCAGCACGCCGCAGTTGTCAACGATAGAAGCTGGTTTTTTTCGCAAGCCCTTGGCCCCTCCCACAACCAAGATCTCAACTTGATTGGATCCTTGCATGAATGGCATTCCGTGGCAGAAAGGCGTTGCGTGGACTCTCATCTGCAAGCATAGATTGAGTCAACAGGTCAGCCTCGACGAAAGTCAAAACTTTCCATTGTGCCTTTACGGGCTGAGTCATGAAATTGCAAAGACGAGGCTCACAGCTGATGGCTGATGCAACAAGGGGCAGAATCACGTCCCACAACGGCAGGGTCTTTCAGTGCTATGTTACTTGGTGCCAGTGATCGAGTGTGTACCAGTCAGTCAATTGCAAGGGGCAACGAGGTACATGCTTACAAATGAAGACCGCGAGTTTTGCAACAGTGGGTCTAGGACGCCGCCGATCTCATGAGAGTCGGACCCACACTTGTGTTTTACATTCAAATCGGAAGGCAGCAATAACCTCATTCTCCCATCAGTTGTCCGGCGCCCGTAAGCCTCAAGACGGAAGCTTTCTGGCCAATGAAGGGAAGTTTAGAATCTTGCTCCTAGAGGGACGTCTGAAAGGTCCCTTGGTTCCGCGAAAGTGGCCAGAATAGTCGACGCGCTCAACGATCTAGCACTGATAAAAGGAGTAGTGGTCTTTGATAGAGTCTTGATTTTGAACTTGCGCATGCGTCTGTGGTCAAGCGGTTGAAGCACTCCAATGTACTGGAAGACACCTTGATCCGGACCTCCGACGTCTTTCCAAACGCTCAGGAGGATTTGATTGCGGTTTCTGTGCTTGAAGCCATTGACTCGCTCAAAACTTCTATCGCTCAACCTAACTTGATGTAGCAAGAGCCGGTGGGAGCCCATGACATAGCTCCAGGGGCCAAATTGATGTGGAATGTGGAGAAGCTCCAACACGTACGAGGAGAAAGCTCGTTCAGATATCTGACCTGAGAATGGTACCAGGATCGGTTGACGCATCTCATATTGCCCAGTCTTCTCCTGCATGTTGAGTTGCAGGCGTCTTAAAATCGAATGTCTCTCATCTGGGCTCATCTCCTGGAATGCGATTTGAACGCTCTCTTGACCTCCTTGACTTGGTGCTACGACGGTGGACGGGCTGGGCTGGAGGGCTAAAGGCCGCCCTCGGGGACTGGAAGGGCTGACGGGAGCATTCTCGGGCGGCGAAGTGAGAGGTTGAGCTTGGACCGGCTCGGCAGCGGTCTCAAAGGCGCTCGTGCTACTTTGAATTGTTCCGTCGGATTGGACAGAACTTTCAGGGTCCTTGTCAGTACCGGCTGTGCAAGCAGCGCTTCTGGACAGCGACCAAACTGCCAACGAGAGGCGCAAGAGCTTCGATGAGACGAGCATGCTGGCCACAGAGTTACAAAGAAGAGAAAGACGTTTCTCTGCGCCCTTGACCACGTACGTCTATCAGCTTTGTAGCAATCGAGATTCTATCGTACAGTACAGTACAGTACAGTACTGTAGCCCCTCACAAACAGCCGAATGTGAATGGTCTTTACTTCAGTCGAGCTATTGTGTGTACACAGCCAAGCCGGAAAAGGATCCTCGAAATTTTCTGAATCGAGGTCGATATTGAATGAGATTCATCTACAGTATCACCTCAATCTGGATTTCATTATGTTTCCATCGTACTCAGAGTCAACTTAAGCCACTCGACTCCCACGGTCAGGCGCAAATTCTTCCGTGGGAGAAATTCAAGAGAGAGTTGAGCATACACCCTTTCACTCTAGCTCGCACGCTCCTGCACTTGTATCGCGCTCGTTGTTCTTCTTGTCAATTTGAGCCCCACCGAAGGCGATCATCGTTCGCTCAAGATGGCGAAACGAAAATGCACCGATTTCCTTGAGACTCTGAATTTCGTTCCCAGACAGATGAACAGATGAACAAATATCATTGTGCGGGTTTATCGTCGGTTTCTACGGTGGATTTTTGGGTGATGCTGCTGTAGCTTGTAGCGACTGGCTACGAGGTCAGTCGCTCCGACCTGATGCAGATTGTCTCGCAAACGAGCACACAAGAGGCTCCTCACACGGCGAATGCTGCGAACTGTAATTGGACCATCGAGCTGCCGACTATCTCGATCGAACTTATGCGGATAGCTGTAGGACCAAGGATGATATCCCGATACGGAATCATGCGGCTTCGATCAGGCGTTTGGAACGATCCAATGAACTGGAAAGTGTTGCTTTCCCTGGATCCGATTTGCCGCAAGACATTGAAGTAGACCCGGCTGTGGTTCGGTGGAACAGTTCCTGTCAGCAGATGGAAAGCGTTGTCGGTCGAGCTTGCTTGGTACAACAGATACTGATTTTCACCGAGCATGTATGGCCAGACTCCAAATTTACGATCGAGATATCGCAAGGGCTCAATGCATCTCCCGAAGACTGCTTGAGAGAGATCGCCGTTGTAGGGCCAGGTACGTCGATCGTAGCCTCTGATCTGCGACCTCATATCACCGTAAAGTCGGTCTTTCACTCTTTCTAGCTCCTGAGCTCGCTCGACGAAGTTAAGCTGCCGGGTCAAAAGGCTAATAGGTAGCGTCAGACTGCCGTAGACATCGTGTAGGCGCTGCCACACTTGCTGACCTTGAATGCCCGTCGCAGCCGATCTTTGTGAGGCAATGGAACCTAAGGTTCCCGGCTCTTGTCGTGACACAGAGATTCGACCATCCAGCACGCCTTGCTGCTGTAGAAGGTCGGACCAACTTGCTTCTTCGAGACTTCGATTGGGGTGTGCCGCCTGACTACCGGTGCTGCTTGAGCCAGTGAGCAACTCGACTTCCGCCTCATCCATCGGCGCTGAAAGCATCCTTTCAAGCTCATCGAGCGGAAGAGAAGCCGTCTCTGACCATCGGTATAAGCACGAGACCACGAGTAGCGTCGCAGGTAGCACTCGAGGGATCTTCAATGACACCATGTTTGACTCGGTATCTCGGACTCTGTCGCATATGGAGAAAGAAGCAGTTCATGTCCTTGTGGCTGCTTTAAATCACGTGTCGACTTTGATAGTCAGATGACGGATTGCTTCCATTCTCCTGATCCTTGTGAGCATCTCCACCCAAGAATACATAAACTCAGATACAGTACTGTACTGGTCTCAAATTTTAGCTCGCATATGAGATCGATACGAGCGTCGCAAAGCTGCGGCTACCGAAGTCGAATGGCAGTGTCCGGCGGAGTGGTAAACGCCGAGTTAGAGGGCAAGCTAATCAGTGGTTCATTTGCGAAAAAAACATGCAAGACATCTTTCGTTTCAAGTCGGATAATTCAAAACAGAGACAGACACAAGACGCTTCGCACGTGTGGCGATGTTCGATCTGAGGCGAGACTCGTTTTCGCACTGGCGGCACAAGAGCGAGCTTCAATTCATGAGACAGGCATCTATTTCCCGGGATTACTATCTGCTTGCAATACGACAGCAGCCGTATGAAAAGCGTCTTTACAGTACTGTACGGTACAGTACAGTACTGCAGTGCTTCGTTGGTCTGATTCGTGTCGATTCTTGTCGATGCACGTACAGTACACAGTACAGTATCAAGTTCGACAAAAGCAAAGCTCCGTCCCAGACCTCCTTCGTACTCTCTGTTCCACGATCATCTCGGCATCATCTATCCCACGTGTCTGTTAGAGGAAGACCATCCACGTGTCAACAATGCGGGCACTGACGATCTTTCGATGGCTTGTCGCCATTCTTCTGGCCCTTTCCCCGTTATCCCGATCTGCTGGCATGCCACCGGAGGGCAGTCTGGGTCAATTTTTTGTGCACAATGATCCATGGAATGAGGCTCTGTCTGGCCTGAAGAGTGCGTTGCAAGGTCATGACACGGCGGGGACAATCGTCCAGCCAGAGACAGCAATTTTGTCGCCTACTTTACCCAACAGAGAAGACGAACATTCATCCGATATGACTCTGTTGCAGGCTCACGACAAGTCAGGAGTAGCGGTCGCTGCAGGTGGACCTGATCTGCCTTCCACCTCACGTGCGCACGACCAAGCTGAGCCGCTGACTGACTCGACCATCGAGCCTACTCTAGCACCTGACTCACTAATGCCATTAGTTGTGACACCGATGACAAGGTCAGATCGTTTAAAGATCCTCGGAGATCTTCATTTCACGTTGTTGAGACGGTACAATCGATTCAAACCAGGACCAGTGCTGCCGCTCGTGATCGAAAACATGAGCGCCGCTGAGTACACGACGCTTTACACCAGTTTGCTTCCTCCTCGGAACACCCGGACGGAAGTGACCAGGTATTTATGGCGGTCAAGAAGCGGGACGTATCTTTTTGGCAGACCCGACAGAAAATCTGCTGGTTTTCTCAGAATGCACGATAGCAATGGGGTCGGACTTCAGAACTTGTTTGCGGTCTGGCGTCTGGAGACCAAAGGGCAGACGAGGTTCTGGCGATATATGGGGAGCATGCACGTGCCTGGACGCAAGGTGGCGGATACGTTCATGCGGAACAACATGGAGATCCTCACAAACGATATGAGTCGACCGGTGCAATTCTTGAATGACGCAGCTTACGTGGATGCTAGCCAGAATGCGATTGGTCCAACTTTCTTGCTGTCACAACTGCAAGGTCAGACTGTCGACTGAAATACAATAATTCTTCTCTGTCTTGCAACCAGATTCCGAGCGACAATCTGACCCGTAGTGAATCGGTTGATGGCTGACACAGAACAGGCCGCCGCTCTGCTGAAGAGGATCAATTTGTCTCGCTGTGTATGAAGATCGTCGAGGGACTGAGAATATCGAAGTCACTGAAGGGCAAGCTGTGTGGCTGCAAGATCTGCTTCTTGAATCGGATGAGTCTGCCCCTGTGAGGAACTCTCAAGACCCCTAGGTACTGGAAGATGTGGGATCCGGGTTCGCCCATCTCGATCCAAGCCTCAAAGAACACTCTGTTATGGTCGCCTGCTTTGAACCCGTTTGCCAAGAGGAATAGGCTCGAGTTGGGGCCTCCTTGCCGCAGAAGATACCGCTTGCCGTTGGAAAAATAAAGCCAGGGCGGTTGCTTTTTGGGTGAGGCCATACGATCAACGAACGTTTCCAGCTGGTACCGTGACATGTGATTGTCATACGGCACGTATATGGGACCCAGGGTTTTCGTCAGCACTGAATTACTAGACAGGTGATTGTAGATTTCTTGCCTCAGATTTTGTAGCTCGACGAGTCTTTGATGAATGCTAAGTTCTGGAACGCCCTCGATGCCTGCAGGAGCAGCAGGAAGGTGGGGTTGCCTTTCCATTTGCTGCTGCACTTGAGACATTTGCATAGAGGCCGCGCTTGGTTTAGCTGCAGATCTCGGGTAAGGATCCCACGTGGAAGAGCTTGCTCGGGAGATTGGCGGAATTGGGGGAGTGGGCTGCTGTGAAGGGATGAGAAGCTCTGGCATAGAGGCCTGCCCGGCGTTGTGCATCCCATCTCGTAGAGCGTTGGCAATGTTGCTGTCGTCTACGAAGACACGACTGCCTCGCGAGCCGTAGCCGCTTCCTTCCAGAGTGGATGAGAGGGAGGGAGGCGAAACAGGGTGCAAAAATTCGAGCGTGCCACGTAAAGGTCCAGTGTCATCATCATCGGAAAGAAGAAATCGTTCCAGATCCTGTAAAGGCAGACTTGCTGCAAAAAGGACATGTGGTGCCTGAAGGAAGAGAATCAGAATGCCCAAGTAGCGCAGAAAGAACATGATAGCTGAGCCGAACGCCACTTTGCTCGTAGGTATCTGGTATGAATTGAAGGTCAAGCAATGTCGGCACAGACAGTCTCTCTAAATTTATACAGTAATAGCGGAGCTGGCAGCGAGCACACAATGAGATGAAGCTTTACAAGCGAGGTTCGCATCGCTCGGAGTCATGTGAAAGCATTCAAAGCTAACGATGCAACAAGAAGTAACATATGCTGAACGAGTGCAGGGGCCGGATCAAACCGTAGCAACCCGATGTCGCTATCAGTTTGCCGTTTTAGCAGGAGACGCGCGGTGTGCGCTGTGCAAACACGGCTGTTGACTCAGATTGCTCGGTAATTGGTTGATTGCAAGGTAGGCATGTGTCGAGCATCCGAGTATCTGCACCTTTGCCTTGATTAGTAGGGTGGGCGCAGAGGCATAGCGGCATCCACCTATGAAGCATTCGGTAGGGCCATCTGACTCGGATCAAGATGGGCTCCATCATTAAAGTACCATTGCGGGCTTGGATATGGAAGAGGAACTTCCTGCGTATTCGCGTCGATGAATCTCCTGGCGTTCTGATTGGAAGGCAGCTCGAGCATCCCGAGCAGCCGCCATATCTTTGCCACTCCGTGTATCTCTTGCCTCCAAACGGCATAGAGCTCTTCGTTCCGACCGGCATCGCCACCGAAAAGCTTTTCCATGACATGCCTTTTCCTCGTAGGCTTGAAGAGCATGTAGGTGACGTCTCCAGGTGTCCACAGCCAATGCCGTCTCAGGGGATGGCCGAGAGAAAGTTCGTAGAAGGTCTTGTAAGTCTTTGGAAGCATACTGATTACGGTCAATGGCATGATTCGTCGTTCTTTTTTAAGGATCTTGTGCTGCCACACGCGACCGAGAATAGAAAGACTCCTCAGCTCGCGTACGCGCTCTTCATACAGCAGAGCTCTTAAATGAGTCGGGACAGGGACAGGGAGCCGATAGACATCACTCAACAAAGCTTTCGCCTCATCAGGAAGCTGGATCGTCGGCGGCAAGGAATAGCTTGACGACCCGTGGTCAAGTCCGTCATCGTTCAGAGTAGCTGGAAAGTCACGTGGGCGAGCCATCGTGGCTTCGACATGGTTAACCTTCGTGGCAGAGATTTCTGGACGTGCCAACCGAGCAGCGGCTTTTTCGATGCTTGACCAATCCTGCTCTAGAAGTTTCTCGAGATCTTGATTCGGAAGGCCCGAACATCGAACACGTGATGAGATGACAAAGCAGAGAGCGAGGATCAGTCCCAGTCTCACAGCGAGCATGTTGCAAGTCGGAGCGGCGGTTGACATGGGATTGTTGAGATCCACAGCTCCTGGCGAGCTCCTCATGCTGATAAATATGACAACCAAGATCAGGTCTCAAGACCAAAATTTCATCGAGACCCGTGACCGCTGAAGTAAAGAAGAACACTTGCCGACATGAACTGTGAGATGAGTTGCATTTCAAGGTCGGACCTCGATCCTATCTTCGGTGATGAAGTCAAAGATGATCGAGGGTCAGTCTGTCGAATCGTGATATGATGTACAAGGCGAGTGACACTCTAATTCCGACAGCGCAGATCATTCAGATGCTTATGATACCAATTTCATCATCTTCATGAAAAAGTGGTGACATTGGAAAGACAGTAATGTACGCAGACAAAGTTGCTCGCATCGAATTTCGCTTCCTCGCTCATTGAGGAAGCCGGACATATTGCCAGTCTGACAATTGCGGCTTTAAGTGCTTCTCTAGCTCTTCCAAGGCAGACTTTGTCTCGCGAGAGCCTTTAGCTGTATCAAGCGGACTGAGCGGGCCCGCAGCCGTGTTCCCGTGGCCTTGAACAGGGTCCTGAAATGGTGTCATCGGACGACCGTCTCTTACAGTCTGGGTCCAAATTCGATCTTGTTTTTGACCAGCATCCAGGCCCATGACCGGCTCGTGCCGTTGCAAATAGGAATTTCGTCCTGATACCGATTGTATGGGCCGCTTCCTCGTGACCGCTATCTGACCGCTATCAGCAATGTCGCTAGAAGCGATGTCTCCCTCCGCGAAAGAGAAGTTTGGATCCTGGCTGATATGTGGGAAACCTGATAATCTCCGTCCAGGCGTGTCGCTGTGGCCCTCACTCTCAGAGAAAGGTCCTGCAGGAGCACGAACTGCCGAGACGATCGTCGGGACATTGGATCGCGCAGGAGTTTCCTCTGGAATGACTGCACGGGGCTGAGACGCGGAAACACTACTGCTTGCGAGAGCGAGGGTCCCTATGTCATCTAGGGACAGGGACGAGATGTAGGTGAGGGGCGAGCCTATAGGGCGTCTTCCGCCGAAAAGAGTTTTGTCAGGACCATAAAGCCGGCCCGAAGCAGCGGGTAATCTCCTAGGAGGGTCAAAGTTAGATTCAGGGATGAGTCGCAGAGGCTTTGCTAAAAAGTGAGTCAGAACTAGAGATCCTGCCGGCCTGTAGCTTACAGGGATCTCATAGACTGTCTCGAACTGCAGTGTTGGCACCACACGCAATGGTCGGACTATCGACACTGGAATCAGGATTGATCGTCCCAAGCTGTCTGTGGAGGTTTGATATCGGATACGGTCGAGATCAGGAAGGTGGTGTCCGAAAAAGTCATATGTCCTGAGGCTGATCGAGTTACGTTGTGGCTCGAAAGAGCGAAAAAGCGGCGCCTGAAACCACGATTGCGACCCAGATGACGAGTCAAGGGGAGTCTGCATGAAGACGTAAGAATTGAAGCGCTCTTCACCTCCGGGGCTGTCGAACTGTTTCAGATACTGCCGAGCTGCAGCCAGCAGCGGTCCGATCTCGGAAGCTTCTGTCAAGGGGTAAGATTCGGGAGCTCGAGCCTGATCATACGTAGCGATCTCGCGCTCTATCGTATTTGGATTGTAACCTAAGCGCTCGAGATCCGTGAAGACAGGCCATTTGTAAACTTCAGGGAGCGCATTCAGCCAGACCTTACCGCCTCGTTTCCCGGTGCGATCCCAGAAGATGCGGTAGTTGAGCCCGTCGAAGTCTCTGTCGATGTCTTGCGAGCCCCTTATGATATGCTTGAGCTCAAGGAAGGGCAGTACAACGGTCTTTTCGACGATCCGTAAACGGTGCATGAAAATTGCGACGTCGGGATTCTGTTCGTCGAGAGGATTACCGGGTGCAATGTCTGCGATTCTGAGATAGAGCGCTGGAGTGCGCGTCTTGCCATCGTAGAAGTCGACATAATACGGATGCGCTGGTAGTCTTCGAGGAGTGGAGTGTGGACCGGCATCGAGCAGAAAGGCGACTCCGTGGCGCTCGATGCCAAGCCAATTGGAGGTGTAGAAGGGCCTGACCGGATGCTTATTCGCAATCTTGGCTCGGTATCTGTAGAGGCTATCACTGAGTTGCCTTCCAGTTCTTGGATCCAGGAACTTGTACGTCGAGGCAAAGCTTGGCTCTCCCGGAGGCTGGACCAAGCTCGTAGAAAGCTGTCGAGAAGCTTCATCCTTGACAGACCTCGCTGGCGTCGCGGCGAGACAGAGCAAGAGGAAACGCTCGACGATGATGCTTATCGCTTGTAGTTGCATGGCTTGTGTTCATGAAGAGCGACAGTGTGGCGTGGCGAGAAGTCGATCGGAGGCAAGCAGAGGCCTTAGCAGCGTAGGAGCGCTACGTCCATCATGCATTATGGAGGGGGTCAGGTGACACGTGCTGGCTTCATAAAACCACATGACTCACTCTGTTAGGCTTCTGTGCCGAGAACCCACATGATGATCGATGAAGTAGTCCCACGGCCGCTCGTTTAGTAGGAACATGCTGATCGCCGTACTTGACATGTCACCGACAGCGCCGTCGACTGCTGCATGTAAAGACAAGATTTATTTGTTGACGGTTTGATTTATTTAAGTTATTTGATCGCAACAACGCTCTCTATGCTTCGATGCGTAAATTGACGGCTTCACGGAAATCGGGAAAGACTCAAGGGTTCTTCTTGTCCATCACCATCCTCATCCGTTCCACAGACCCTGACCGCTGCTCCTCAGTCGAGACCTTTCTGCCTTCAGTCGGGAGACGATCGTCAATGGAGGTGGATCAGCACGAGACTGAGACGGCATCGAGCTCGCTGTCGGCGGCTCAGCTGTCCACCTTGCAGCCGGCTTCGCATCGAGATCGCTTCCTGCATCTTCAAACGTCGGCGCGGTATGCAGGTCCATCGAATCCAACCGCTCGAATGAATGCCGTCTTGGAACTCGTAGATGCGTACAAGATCGCTACGGACCTCGTTCCTTTACTTGAGCATGACTGGGACATCTTTCTGGCGCTCCAGACTCGTTTAGCAGCCGCAGCGGACCCTCTCTCTCCCGATTCGCTACCAGGCATCTTCGAGCTTCACAAGAATTCCACCTCTAGATGGTCATCGGTCCGGCTGGTTAAAAGATACGTGTGTCTGCTTCTCACGTACTTTTCTCAGCTGTATCATGATGATAATGCTCTCTCTTCCCTGCAGGCTTCAGAAGCTGCATCGACGACAACGCTGTCAGATCCAGTGCTCAAATGGACGAGCCTCGACTCGTGCCCAACCATCATCAGGGAGTATTCGGTCTACTGTGCATCATCACTGCCCCATTTACGTCGCGACATCGCCGAGATGACTGCTTGGGAGTCCGTTTGCGGGCTCGAAGCCACCCGTTGGCGTATTCGTGAGGCATATACACGTTGCGCCTACCACTTGCAAGAGAGTCAGCATGTTTGGAAGCTCTACCTCGGCTTTGAAGAGGCCTTGCTGGCTTCTACTCTTGTTGCACGAGAGCAACAAATCGAAATCGTTCGTCATGTCTACCTGGCGAGACTGAAAGTTCCGCACGCCGCAATCGACGATACGTTCCAAGCCTTCTCAAGCTTCGTCACCCAGCACTTGCCGCCTCAGCAATACGAGAGCGAAATGTCGGCCGCTCACCTCCTCGTCTCTGAATCAAGAGCCGTTTACCGTCAAAGAGAGCAACACGAAGATGCGCTGATGTCACTCTTGCAAGCGATTGGTCTCCGTACGGCAGGGTCGAGACAAGACCTGGACAGCTTTGCTGCATATTGCAAACCATATCTTCGCTGGCAATGCGGACGTGCGACTCGAGCCCTGCGGTCAAAAGACAAAGCAGCGGCTCAGACCGAACTCGACCTCACTTGCGCCCTTTTCGAAAGGCTCATCCCGTACTTTGGCCTGCATCCACCGTCTACGCACAAGCATGAGCTCGTCTACTACTCGGACGACCTAAGCGCCTCAGAACATTATTCTCGAGACTTCAAGAGGCTCAGTCATGAAGAACGAACGACACGTATCCAGCAGGAACAACAGCTCTTCTCGGAAAGGCTTGCGCTTGCAACCGACCTCTGGCTCGACTACATTTCAGTGCTCACATCATCGCCACGTCCGGATGCATCCTTGATCATGGACGTCTGTACGCGTGCAGTTCAGTGTCTGCCAACAGCGACCCTTCACTGTGCTCTTATGCGCAGTTCGGCCCGTTTCCGACGCTCACGTCCGCAGGTCGAACACTTGTTCGAAAGAGCTGTCACTCCAGGCGCGCTCGACCTCAAAGCGTCTGAGCTGACAGATCTCTGTCTTGCTCGTATCGACTGCGAGCGCGAGCTGGCCAGCTTCGACTTGATGATTAAAGCCGGCGCAGGCATCGACGTGGATCCAGCTCATGACATGGATAAGTTTACGGAGATCTACGCGCTGTTCAGCTACTCGCTTGGCAAGCTGGCTGAGCTAGGCGATGATCAGCGCGATTCAAGCTTGCGTCTGGAGCGGGCGACCGTCAATTGGGTGGAACGGGCGGTCTTTGCCATGGGCGGCCCTGCATCCGAAGGCGGCGTAGGGTTCAATGAACTAGCCGAGTCGATTTGGAAGACAGCTGTGGCGCAACAATCAGACAATGCGCTTGTATATCGTGAGGCAGCTGCCTACTGGCTGCGTCGTTTTGACCCTAGAAAGGCTCGAGGATGGTTCAAGGCCGGTGTCTCAAAGCTGGAACGCCGGCAGTCGCAGGAGGCAAGTACAGAGTACCAAACGCTGTTGCATGAGTGGATCCAATTTGAGCATCAGCACGGCTCAATCGAGGACGTAGAATTTGCCGAGGGCAAAGGTCGGGCAGAACGGCAGCGGGCGCTGGAAGCTTGGTACGCACAATACGCTCAGTATGGCTACCCTGCCGAATCGCAGACCCAAGAACAGCCTGCCGTTCGGACAAATGGCGTTGGAGGCTCAGAAACGAAGGTCGAGCTGCGCTCGAATGCGCTTGACCAGCACCACACTGGCAAAAGAAAAGCAGACGACAACGCGGAGGAAGGCGACGCTTCCATTCCCGATGCACCGATGGCCGCTCGCGCTGATGGCACATCCACACCTTCCGAGGTGGATAACGAGCTACTCAAGAAGACGCGGACGCAAGACTCAGACGCGACATCATCACGCGATCGCGAGCACTGCTCTGTCTTGGTCTCTAATCTCGACCCCGCCACCGACGCCTCGGCTGTGCGACACCTTCTTCGAGGATGCGGACGGATTGTCGAGCTTTCAGGTCCCACTGTGCTGACATCGTCTACCGGCACTACCTCCTCCGCTGCACTTGTCGAATTCGCCGATCCCGCCGGTGCATCGTCCGCACTGACGCGGCACAACAAGCTTATCTCTTCCACACCGGTTTCGGTTCACATAGGATGGAAGTGTACGCTTTTCGTTACAAATTTTCCAGAGGACTGGGAAGATGCTTCCATCCGATCCACGTTTGCGGTCTACGGGCTGATATTCAACGTACGCTGGCCCAGCAAGCGCTTCATCTCCACTCGACGATTCTGCTACGTTCAATACACGACACCGGAAGCTGCCGCGGCAGCCGTGACGGCGCTGGACAAGACCGAAGTTGCACCTGGACGCAAGCTCAACGTAGCTTTGTCCGATCCCAGTCGAAGAAAGCAGAGGAGTGATGCGCAGGAAAACGCAAAGGAACTCTTCGTCTCGGGTTTCCCGCGAAACATCACCGAAGACGAACTCAAGACCTACTTTGAAGCCTACGGAACGGTCAAAGCTGTCCGACTATTGCGCAATGCTGAAGGAGGATTGCGAGGAATTGGATTTGTCGATTTTGAATCTCAATTGGAAGCACAACGAGCTATGCGCGAGCTCAACTCGACCAAATGGCGAGGTAAGACGATTTCCGTTACGATCGCCGAAAACCGATCCCATGGTGCTTCAACATCGAAAGAAGGATTGCAGGAGAGACGCGCCAAGAGCATTCGCGTCTCGAGCCTGCCGGTTGACGCGCAGGAGGCGTTAATCCAGCAAGCTGTAGAGAGAGAGCTTGGGCTGGGAAGCGTGAAGCAAGTCATGTGGAAACCGGATGGGACGAATCAGAGAGCGACGGTCGAGTTCAAGGATGCAAAAGATGCAGGTAAGGCGGTACTGATCGGCGCAGGTGGTGGGATCAAGTATGGTAACGTAGTGTTGAGCGTCACATCTGTTGAAGACGAGGGAGCGGCTGGTGATGGGCCCAAACCGCAGGTGACGGATACTGCAGGGCCGGCAGCGCTAGGATTCGTACCTCGCGCTTCAAGAGGTGGCCGAGGACGCGGTCGTGGAAGGGCCCTCGGATTGGCCCTCGCATCACACGCCAGCAGCAGCCAAACCCAACCAGCGACGGGCGCAGACTCGTCGACAGCGGGTGAAGACATGGATGTAGAACCGCCCAGTAATGATGGCAGCGAAAACTTGACGGGTCAGGATCGCTTTCGAGCCATGTTGCAGCGTCGATAATATTGATAAGAGACGCGAGGAATAAGCTCCAATGATGGAATAAAATAGCAACGATGCCATCGGTAACAACGCGAGGGTGTGTATGATAAGCTAGGCTCTGATCTGTAACGAGCGTCCGCCTTGTTTTCTGAGCTTCCTCGGATCACACAGAATAAAAGCAATGCAGTCTGGAGAAGAGATAAGATTGAGTCGTGAGAAATGTCCGTCTATACCTTACATCTGTGTGCGATGCTGTACATCAAATAGCCACAGCTACACCGCCTTTTCTCGAATCACTTGCAGCCCATACCTTCTTCCACCTCCTTCCCTCGCCCTCAATCGCCACGGCCTGGACTTCGGCAATGCCCAGATCGATATCGATCCAGCTCACCTCGTGGCCCCTTCCCAACAGTCCACTCAACACTTTTTCGCTGTAGCCAGTTTCTACGCTGAGTTGAGTAGGAAGCAACTGATGGTGTAATCTCGGAGCTTCGATGGCTTGACTCAGATCCATACCCCAAAGATAAAAATTGAAGATGGTCTGTAGGACAGAGGAAAAGATCCGACTTCCACCGCTTCCACCGAGCACCATTTCGATCTCTCCATTTGAAGACTCGATGATGGTAGGACAAGTAGAGGAGAGGGGACGTTTACCAGCCTCAGGGTAGTTGAAAGGGGAAGGAGCAAGACCGAATGCATTGGGTACGCCCGGTGTAGAAGTATCGTCCATCTCGTCATTGAGGATGACGCCGGTAGAAGGGTCCATGACTCGGGAACCAAAGATCAGGT
Source organism: Ustilago vetiveriae (assembly GCA_928722275.1). Taxonomy (NCBI): domain Eukaryota; kingdom Fungi; phylum Basidiomycota; class Ustilaginomycetes; order Ustilaginales; family Ustilaginaceae; genus Ustilago; species Ustilago vetiveriae. Next base: position 636,213 of record CAKMXE010000004.1, read on the forward strand.
TGACGGTAGAGGTAAGTGCGATCGCCATACCATTCTGATCTACGATCGAGAGATGCATGGTACCGTGGTCGTCGATGATGTCAAACTTCGGATGGTAATAGTCCAGAGGATGCGTCTTGTCGTCCGTGATGTTGGGCACGATTCCCAGCGCTTCGTCCATGGTCGGGATTTCGGAGATTCGTTTGAGGTCGTCGCCCGACATGTAGGCTGGATCGGCAAGCTCGGTTCTCTGTCCGAAACCGAACTTGAGCGCTTCAACGAATCGGTGCATGTTGAGTGAGGTAACTTGCTCAACTGAATTGAAATCAGGGATGAGCGAGAGGATGTTGAGGACGGAAAGGAGAACGGGTCCTGAAGTAGGTGCTTGGGTAGTGAATACCTTCTTTCCCAACCACGATCCTTCTGAAGCCGGTCGGACAACGACTCTGTAGTCTTCCAAGTCTTGCAGCGTCAGAATACCTCCATGACTTTGCGTCGTCTCAACGATGTTTCTTGCGATCTCTCCAGAGTAGAAGACATCGGGACCAAGGTCTGCAATCTTTTGCAACGTCCTTGCATAAGCAGTACGATGGAATCGATCACCCTCCTTCTTGACTTCGCCAGTATCATCATCGATGAAGATATCCCTCCATACAGGATCATCTTTCATGAACCCTCCAAAGTACGCCAATCTCCTCGCCAACTCTTTACTCACCCTGGCGGATTTAGCCAACTCTACCGACGGCTGAACCAGCTTCCGCCAGGGCAACTTGCCGTATCGCTGATGTGCTTCTTGCAAGCCTCTCAATTCGCCAGGAACGCCAACAGCAAGACCTCCGAATTGAGCCTTTGGGACGCGTCCGACATACATGGTCTTGTTCGCTGCTGCGGGTGCAGTCTCTCTGAAATCGATGGTGGTATGTTCGATGCATTCGTCTTGCTTCTTTCCGCTAGCACATGGTGTGGGATCACGAATGATCATAAAGCCTCCTCCGCCGATACCTGAACTGAACATGTTCAGCACACCTACACACAAGGTCGATGCAACGGCCGCGTCCACCGCTGTGCCCTTCTCCAGCAAAACGTCCATACCGATCTTGCTGCAGATTTCGTTCTCGGTCGCTACACCAGCTTTATGGCCCGTTGCTAAAATAGCGGGATGTCGACGACCGCGCGGGTCTGTTCCTGGTAGGCTGTCATCCGGATCGTTGAACTCTCCGAGCAGGTTTTTGAGGACGATCGAGGTGGTAATGGCGAATGTGAAGATGGCTAGCAATACGAGGATGGAATTGCAAATGGATTTGGAGCGCGATTTGTGCGTCAAAGCTTGATACTGGCTTCGATGCCGATGCGATGGAAGCAGAGGAGATGCTTCGGTGGGGGCAGATGTGGCAGCTGAGACCTGACCATCGTTAGAAACAACTTCTTCTTGGATCGGTTCGATGGATCCAGCTTCGGAAGCGGTGGTGGATCGAAGGCTTGATGGCCGATGAGAGGGGCGATTGGAAGTCATCGTCGGCGACGGACGCTTGACAGACCCTCAAAGCCTCCAAAGAAAGAGCAAATTGGTCTAGGAAAGGGAAAGATAAGAAGCTGCAAGACTGCTTGATGATGCCCAAGTCATGCTCGCTGATTGCATTGCCGTTGCGTCGTCGATCTTGGTCACCGTCGGCGTAACGATATCCGACTCAGCGTATAAGTCGACATATTTCCGAATCCGGGTTTTCTTTCGCTGAGACTGTTAGGCCGCCTTCTGCATCCATTTTGAAATTTTAAATTAAAGGAAGCGACGTCGCACGGTGGAAATCGGGAAATGCGGATCAGTTCGCTCTGTTTGCTCTCTCTCGCTCTCGAAGAAACGCTCGTGCCATCATCTTTTCGTTCTCGCACTGTCCTTGTCATCTACCATCTTAACACTTTCTCTCCGACGGCATTATGATTGCACTTCGTACAGCCCAACGAACACTCCTCAACCCAGCACGTCGCTTCGCCTCCACACAAGCTGGAGCAGCGGTCGAAGAAGCCGCTTCTACCGCACGTGCTGCAGGCAAGGAAACCCTCTCTGAAGCCAAAGGGGCTGTCAAGCATGCCGAGGGAAGCGTCAAAGGAACAGCTCAACAAGCGAAAGCCTCAATCTCATCTCCACCTCCTCAACCCATCGTGGTGGGAAGCCCTACCATTCGTCGACCGGTAGGCTCGGTTCGTGGAGGCGTCCTCGGCTTTCTCTTTGGATTCGGCATTGCTTCCGCTTACGGATACTACTACCTGCTCAAGGAATACAATGCTGCTTCCAACTTGATGCTGGCTAGTGTAGAGGAGCTGCAGGGATCCACCGAAAAGGTACGTGCTCGATTCCTTCCACTTTGGGAGGGTCTAGAAAAGAAGCTGACTGACACTTTCGTTTTGGGCTTCTTAGATCACCGGTCATTTGCAGAGACTCAACAAGCTCGAAGCCGACTTGAAATCGCTCACTTCGCAATCCGCATCCAAGGCTGAGTACGAAAAGCAACGTTTGGAAATGAAGAGAATCGTCGATGGAATCCACGATGAAGTACTCGACGTCAAAAAGCAGGTTCTGGACCTCCCTCGTCCTACAAAATACATGCAGTAGTCAAAGTCCTCATTTACAATGTCTTCACTCGTTCAATCAATGATAACCACATTCACGACTACTCTTTGGTACCTCTTCCGACCCTCAACATTGTTTGCATTGATGACAATCTGACGAGGTCAGAAAACAACAACACCAACCATGGATCCATCCTTGCCTACTTCCAAAACCATCCCCTCACGTCCTACCAATCTTGTGCTGAGATCAACGATTACTTCACTCGACGAATTCTGTTCCTTTTCTGGACTCCTGCCAGTCCCATCTTGTTTCCGAGAAGCAGCTTCGCCCTTGACTCCGCCTAGACCAGAAGATGAAATACTTCCTTTGAATTCGGCGCATGTTCCACGATCCAACTCCATTCCTCGATCGTCTTGACCAGCACTGAGTGTGCTATCAAAGTGGTCCTCGAACGAGAATGCCGCAGCATCTGGCTTGGTTGCTTTCGCCTTGCTTGCACCTTTGCCGGTGTTGCCGGTGGCAGTGGCAGAAGAATTTTCACAAGTCGAAGTGGATACGCGCCAAGGGCACCGAGTGTATCGCTGGAAGAGCGCATCGCCAGGGACATTTGTATGACAGATGACCTTTTCCAATCGGGGCTGACCCGTTGCTACAGCGTCATACGCTTCCGCAATCGACGGCATTCGTGCCAAGTTCGTCGAGAATAACAAGTCGATTCCGAGGTCAAAGTAGTTGTAGAAAAAAGCAGAGTCATCCGCGTCGTTAGATCCTGATCGCGAGTCGTCGTTCGAGCTACCGTTCTCGGAAGCTCGGTCCCTTATACCCCGTCCACCTGCATAGCCAGATGCAGCGCCATGGATGCGCATGCGATCGTCTTCCTTGTAAAAGATGCGCTGCGGCTGACCCAAATCGCACATGGCATCCTGCGGTGTGGTGACGCCTAGCAACAGCTCCACGATATGTTGCGACGCCCGCCCGCTTGGGGATGCACTGGCTTTGCTGCGATCAAGCGGAGGTGAAGTGGCCCGAGAGGCACTGCTTTTCGCGAACTGCAGGGACACGCTGCGTCCGGGCGTGATTATCGCTTCAAGCAGAGCAGGACATCGAATCTGAATGGCATCCACATCTAACGCAGCTCGATCGCGTTCATTATTGAGCTGCTGGTAGTCATCCACCGCTGACGTCGGCGAGAGTGTGCTCTTTGCTGGACGTGCTCCAGAGCGCGCTGCTTCGATTGGCGTGGATGAAGATGGCAGAGCAAGAACATCGTCTGGATGATTTGGGTCTGCTCCGGAATATATATGCATGGTAGAGACGGGCTGAAATTTGTCTACGTCTGCTTCCTTTGCTCCGTTGGACTTGAGAGCAAAGCAGAAAGCAACGCCAGGATACGTCAAGATGAATTCGGAGCGGACATCGTCCAGGACATCATTCTTGCTGTTGGTCGCGAGTGCGACGAGACTGTCCGAGGAGACTATCGAGGACTCGGGACGACCGGGGTATGTTGGACCGAGAATCTGATGCAGCGTGGAGCGGTTGAGGGCGATTGGAGGGGATCTTGTCGAACCCTTCGAGAAGATGAGCTTGCCGTTATAGATCAGATTGACTGGTCTATGACTGGGTTCAGGAGATGATGTTGAAGACGATGTCACAGACGTTGTCTGCGATGTGTTAGTCGCTGGCGTGTCCAAATTCTCGAGCGTGATCATGATGAGACGCTGCGTGACACCATTGAAGACGAGGTGTAAATTTGGCTGGATGACGACAACGACGGGCGACAGTCTTGGAGCAGTGTCATCGTACGTGATGTTGATCTGTGGGAACAATGATTGATTGGAGCGGAGATAGTTGAGGACATGCCAAAGGGAGTGGCCGAGCTTGAAAGGGCCTAGAGCGTAAGAAGGTCGGAGGACAAGATCAAGACGTGGTCCACCGAAGGAGGTCGAGCGATGACGGACGTCGCCAGCACCGAAATTGGGCGAGGAAGCGTAGATGGGACTCGACATTTTCGCGAAAGCGATGGTATTGGCACGAAGAGCCTATCTCCGTTTGTGAGCTAGCCGCGCCAGCGAGAGAGACGGAACCGGGATTGCGTGAGGCGGCTGATTGAGCCGACAAACGGAACTGAAATGAGGCCTTTTGTGGGACGGATGGCTGCAGCACCTAGCAATCGTTGGATGGATGCTGACCCTCTCGTTCAGGATGGTGGTGAGCAGATGAAAGACACGCTTGTGCCCGCAGCGTTGATCCTGGAGCTCGAGACCAATGCGCACGGTATTGGCCGTGGCGGCGCTTGGAGCAAGCGAAAGAGAGCGATTCAGGGTCCAACGCCCAAAAGCTACACTCTCAGACTCAGACTCTGCATTTCAAATGAGCCGGATGAGCCGAACAGCTGGAGCTCAGCTGCACGAGACGCGTCTTTTTGAGATTGGCTCTCTTTGAGTGTGTGCGTGTTTTTCCCTCTCGTCCCACCAGGGGCTTCACTTTACCTCGTCACGACGACAACCAACTCATTCGACTCGATCGCACCAGGTCGGAGGGACAGGACGACAGTCTTCGAGACGACTCGGACGTATCAAGGCCAGGAAATCTCGCACAGGTGTAGAAGCTCCGATGCCATCGCTATGAAGGTCAAGGTCAAGTCGTGGAACGCTGTCGCATACTGGTGTAAGTCGAGCAGGGTTCCTGCTACCAGGGCGGTATAGATGGCAATTCGCTTACCATCCACCTCGATGGACCTTTTGCATTGCTTCTGGAATCCAGTGTGGGATGTGAAGGACCCAGACGATATCTGCGGTATCTGTCAAAGCAACTTTGACGGCTGCTGCGCAAGCTGCAAGGAGCCCGGCGACAGCTGTCCTCTTTGTGAGTATCTTCCATCATTACATCGTCTGAGCTTTGCCACTACTGGAGCGAATCGACTGATTCGGACGTCTTGGGTGATCGTACCTTCACGCAACTGCTACCTGGCATCGTCGACAACAGTGTTCGGCAAGTGTAGCCACGAGTTTCATCTGCATTGCATCATGAAGTGGCTTCAAGACAACGACGGATGCCCATCATGTCGTAGACCATGGGGTGAGTGCAAGTGGACCTATTGCGAAGCTCATGTTGTTGAAAGCTACGACGTACTGACGCTTTCATCTTTTCGCTGCCCTTACGATCTGCACTTGATTGTGTTCTGCCTGGTTGACTTCGCAGAGGAAGTCGAAGGCACTACGGTGGGATCTGCTACCGCACCACGAGCAGCTGCTGAAGCGACGTGATCTTTGATCGAACTCCCACACAAAGTCCGATTGTTGCATCGACAGTGCACTTCAACATGGCTTCAAAGAGCCATGTCTATACCTTTTCCTCTCAGGCTCGATCGAAGAGACTTGATCGTCCACTTCAATCAGCATAGCAGACTGCTTCAATAAGCGCTGTGGAGCGCCGTGAACTAGATTGCGCTGCAAAGGATCCATTATCTGCAAGAACAGCGGCAGCAGTGGCAGCAGAGGCATCGATACCACTTCAGCCGTGCAAAGCGACTTTGCAAGATTTTTTTCAGATGAATTGTTACGCCGCGGTTGGGCTTGACGATCGCGATTTTCCTGGTCCGTTCCTGGCTCAATAATTCCGAGGCAAAAGCGAGGACGACGGTGGTGACGACGAAGAGCATCTGCCGCGGCCGATCCGATGCAAGAGCTCGAGAATATCAATGGGTCCAGACTTCACGTTGAATTGTGAAAGAGTAAGCCTTGCAGTCATTCAGCATTCTCTAATAGACTTGGCACAAAAGGTGGCCATTACATCGATTTTGCCTAGAAGCCGAGCGACACCTTCAACAAGTGGCGGATTGCTAAAAGGAAACAGTGGTAGGAGAGTGTGAGTTGTGAGTGAGTCAGCTTTGCGTGAGCCTCGGAAAGCGCGTGCGGTATCCGATGATGAGTCGGTGAGCGCCGTAGAAATTGGTCTGGCATTTCCGGAAAACATGACGTCGTTTGACAGTCACCCCCGCAAAATCGGCCTTGTTCCAGCATCTCCGACACAGGGTGTGAAGCCAAAGAAGCGAGCGGTCCTCGGGTAAGTTACTGACAACGTGTCATGCCCCCTTCATGTGCTGTTGAATCATTTTTTTTTTTCGGGAACCTCCACTTGTGGGTGGCACGGTCCTTCACCCACACAAACACACAAAGAAAATCCTTCCATCTGCGGCGTCGGCGTAGGATCAGATATCACAGGATGGAGGCAGACACGAACACCACTGGATCAGTGACGCGGAACAAAGGAAAGCATGGATGTCGGCGCGCGAATGTATTGTTCATCGGATGGAAAGCGGATGGGCACAGAGGGGAACGATCGAGGCTGAAAGTGAGAGTTTCGGATTCGAAAGCACCGACAGACAGGGTGCCGAACAGGGTGCGAACATTGGAAGCTCGCTTTGCCTACAGGCGTCCTGCGGTGGATGATGGGGAGAGAGAAAAGTAGATTGATGCCCCGTGACGAAGCGGCAAACGAGAATGACCAAAGTGTGCGGTTGCACAAACGAGTGAATGTGCCTCTGTGTGACTGAACAAGAGTGTGCCATCCTGAGTGAGCAGCAAAAAGCTGAGTAGAGGCGTGCAAGCTTTCTCTCTCTCTCTCTCTCTCTCTCTCTCTCTCTCTCCCTCTTTCTCTGCTCATCACAAAGCGCAGTGACGAAATAGCAAGAGTGCAAAATGATGCCCCTCCTCGCTCGGTCTGTCAAATTCCGCAGTCGACTTCCGCCCTGTCCTTTTGTGTAGTGGATTCATCGGCTTTCCCACTGTAGTGGAACCACGTTGCCTTCGTCGTCATGCCCGCTTTAAGCTCCTGTTGATCTTGCCTTACTCTCTCCCTTCACCTCCATCCACCATCTTCTTTATCACACACATACCCATTGCCGTCATTTGATACCTGTGACTCTGGCATTTACCATCTCCTTCCGGCCCCCCTTCTGATATCTTCACGCAAGCATCGTCGTCTTCTTCATCATGGTCAAGGCTAGCTTCATCTCTGCTGGCTTGCTGGCACTATGCATCGCCCTTGCCACTGCTCCTGAGCCTGTTGCCGGCGATTGGCTACAGGACTTCACCAAAGGCGGAAGTAAAGCTTTTGACTCTGCTTTCAAGACTTGGTCCGAGTAAGTACCGCTCGAACGAAAGATTCGATGTTCAACTATCCTAGAGAGACTAGACACTGATCTTCATCCCCTTGTATCCTTGCACGCTCATAGATCTGACCTCCGAACGTACCTCCTCGACCGAGGCATCATTGCTCCTTACACCACCGGGGAGTCGCTCCGTCAGATGGCCGTTCAGGACTATGACAAGCTTCTCTCGTCGGCCTCCTCGGGCAACGCCGCCGCCAAGACGGCCGCCTCTTCGCAGTTGAGCTCCGCCTCGAGCGCCGCTTCTTCCATCTCGTCTGCTGTAAGCTCCTATGCTGCTCAAGCCACCGATTCTGCCTCAAGCTTGGCGCTCACCAATCTCTACTATCCCGTCTCCAAATCTGCTGCCTCGATTGGCTCACAGGCTTCCGTCTACGCCGCCTCTGCCTCGGCTTCCGCAACCAGCCTGGGCAAGGATGCACAGGCCTCTGCTTCCAGCCTCAGCAAGAACGCTCCCGACGCTTCGGGCGTCTCCAAGAGCGCCAAAAGCGCCGCTTCCCAAGCTAGCAAGTCGGGCAACTCGGCTTACAATGCTGCTTCCAAAAGTGGTAGCTCCGCCTATGCTCAGGCTTCGCAGGCAGTCCACCACGCCATTGACGACAGCACGGACTACGTCTACTCGACCTGGAACGACAATGACCTGCGCTCCTTCCTCGAGTCGCACGGCATCATCAAGACCAAGACGCAAGCCACCCGTGATGAGCTCTTGGAGAAAATGCGAGGTGCCTACACCACCACCGTCAACGCCCCTTACGAGGCCTACTCGAACAGCTATCTGCACAACTGGCTTGTCGACCACGGCATCATCAAGTCGCCTGCCGAAAAGACGCGCGACGAGTACCTGGCGCTTGCCAAGGACTACTACACGACCGGCACGGAGAATGTTTATGACACGTGGAAGGAGTCGGATCTTCGCAGCTGGTTGATCAAGAACAACGTCATCAAGTCGGACTATCAGGCCAAACGCGACGAGTACCTTGAGCTTGTTCGAAAGAACTACAACACTGCCGAGAGCGAGGTGTGGTCCAGCTGGACCGATAGTGACCTGCGCAACTGGCTCATCCAGAACGGCTACATGAAGTCGGATGCGCAGGCCAAGCGCGATGAGCTGCTCAAGCTGGCTCAGAAGCACGGCAACGAGATCAACAAGGAGACCAAGGAGTACATTTCCTGGAGCGACGCTCGTCTTCGCGAGTACCTCCGTAGCAGCGGTATGCCCCTCGAGGCCATCCCCAAGAAGCGTGACCAGCTGCTGCGCGAGATGCGTGCCCGCTACACCGGACACCGAGGCATCTTCAGCTACATCAAGGATGGCGTTCGCCAGGCTTACTTTGGCGTCCAGGATATTCTTGGGAAGGGCGAACAGGGTGCCGCTCATGCCAGTGTCAGCGCTTCCTCGGCTGCCAGTGCTGCTTCCGCTTCGGCTGCTAGCGCCACTGCTCGTGCCAAGGATGAATTCTGATTGACCCTCTCGCCGTCACCCGACTTGTACATGACTCTCTCTCCTCTTCTCTTTATGTTTCTTGTAATTGGTGAAACCCCCCCTCCAATCCTCATGTAACGACAGTAACAAGCTGTCGAACTGAAATACCAAGGTCGATGCAAGAACCGATTGTTGTTGCCTGTGTTTGATGCTGATGTTGAGCCAGCTTCAAGCAAGAGGGTGCGGTGCTGCTCGACGAGGAAGTTTTGTCAGTCGAACATGTGCGGAAATCGGAAAACCCTGTCCGAAATTATATTTCGGAGCAACGCACAGACTTGGGTTTTGATCCTTGCGAAATCATTCCTCTTGAACACCATCGGTCCCCGTCCTTCCGTCGATCGCTACTTTCAAGGCTCGAGTAGCAAAGAGGACGATGCCGCCGAAGCCGAGGACGACGATTCCTCGACCTTCCGCTGCAGGCCTCACAGCTTCTGGCTCATCAACGACAGCTTCTGGGAGGAGTTCTGCTGTGGTTCGACGCAAACGATGGGTGCATGCACCGGCTTCGCTGTTGCTGCTCCTGTTGCTTCATGGCTCGCTTCATATTTTCGCATTTATCTTGCTGACGGAACCGTGTTTGAATCCATCATACACTTCGAGGTTGAGCGACAAGATGGGTTACTTGAAGCTATTGGCTTCGCCAGAGGCAATACCAAGCCAGGAGTGGGATTCGCGGTTTACAGCTGCGGGCATCCGCGCACTTTTCGGCGTAGGCGTTATTCAGGTTTGGTTTACTGCTAGGTTGAACGGCTATTTTCAACAGGCCAGGAACCAACATGGCAAGTTGATGGCTGCGTTGAAGGCTCAACGTGAAAAGGGGATCAAGACAGGAATCGATTCGAGGTTTTCGACACAAGACCAAGTGGAACGAGGCGAAAAGGTGGGCAACTTTATTCGACAATTGGAAAACGTCTCATTGACTCTCCTAGCCCTCCCGCTGCAAACGCTCCCGGTCTTGCTCCTACTGCTCATCATGGGAACCCCCTTCTCGCACTGGAAACAATCCCTCATCCTAGCCCTCCACCTAACCCTCTTGATCATCTTTCCTCTCCTCCACATCCTAGGCCTCCCTTCCCGCACCTCGAAATCCACTCACTGGTCCTCCCTCCTATCCCTCCATCCAAACCCTACCTTCCTCCTCCCCCTCTACTACCCCCTCATCTCCTCCGCATTCACCACCATACTATCATCCGCTGTACTCGCTTTCGACTGGAACGTAGCCTACCAAACTTTCCCCTTCCCCCTCCAACTAGCCAGCTTACTAGGCCTCTTACTCGGCGATCTGTACACTATTGTCATCATCATCTTTGGATAATCACGTTCGATTCCGAGGTGATAAAGTACGTTACGAAACATGGGGTGATGTAGGTCCCGGCGAAACAGGCGGACCTTGTTGATTGGGCAGATCCAACAGCACTCTCGGCGTCTCACTGCCACTTGCACTTGTACCACTTGCAACTGCTCCTCCAACACCACCTCTTCCACTCGTCCGAACACTTGAACTCGATCCATTCTCACCACCACCACCTCCCGACGAACCGACCGTAGAAGGAGGGAGAGATAAGCTTTCCATATCGTCTGGATCTCGTCGTACTGATCGCGTGGAATTCGGTGATTGTTTCGGACTTTTCACCTGTTCGTCCGATTTGCTTTCTTCTTGTTGCTGCTCATGTTGCTGACGATGGTGGTGATCACTGTTGCGCGATCTGGTAGGGAACAAATGAGGATGTGAGGTAGGACCTGGATTGCCCATACCTTCACCTTTCGGTGCGGTGAAATTCGAAAAGAAGGCTCCGATCCTACTCATTCCATCCCTAATCCCAATCCCTCCTCTCCTACGATCCTCATCCTCATCCTCATCCTCTTCTTCTTCAATGGACTCGCCATCATCGTCCAGATGATAGACGCGTGCATCCCTGGACATTTCCTTGCCCGAAGAAGACGATCCATTGAACGTTCGTGATCGTCGCGAAAAGGCATCGGCGCCAGCCTGATTGATAGGCCCTCCTCCACCTCCACCTCCCTGTCGATGATCCGCAGGACGGTCGTGGGAGTGATCGGCAATATCCAGCCACTGTACCGAAGAAGAGTTCCGACTCATCTCTTTCGAATGATCTTGTTCGCCCTTGTTCGATCCAAATCGTGTCGCTTTCAGGATAGGACTGTTGCTGGCGTTACCCGAGGATGTGCCAAGAGGAGCAGCTAGACCAGCGCCAGCGGACGAAGAGCGTGGGAAGAACTTTTCTTTCGACTTGCCCTTCTCCATGCTCTTGTTGTTGATGCTGCCGGTGGTACGGAAGCTGGAGGCCGGACTCAGCTTGTGCGAAGATCGAGGTCGTGAGAACGACGGAGATGCTGGTTCCGAAATCATCACTCGTGGTGTAGTGTACGGTTCAGCTTTAGCAGAGTCGTCCTCGACAACCTCTTGATCTTCATCCGAAGCCTGCTCTCCTTCATCGTCCGACTCTTTGCTCGAGGGGGATTTCTTGCGTCCAGACAGTCCAATCTGTCCCACCAGCACTTTCTTGCGCAGATTGCCGCGCTTGGATGATGTCCGCCTAGACGTCAGGATCGGCTTCGACTGCGCTCCTTCTTTCGCCATCGTAGCTGCCGTCAACGACTTATCTTGCTCGGTATCCTGTGCACTATGGCTTCCTTCCGGGACGGAAGAATCCTTTGGACCGATCGGACGACCGCCAAAGTCGCCGTCATGAACTGCGCTGATCACAGGTGGTGCATGATGTACATCCGTCTCGCGTTCCGAAGACCTCGACGGAAGGTCAGCTCCCGTCTCTGGCCCTCGTCGATCCTGCGCCCATGACATGGCACCATACATCAAATTGACACGTTCCTCTCGGTCTTGTGCCGTCTCCTCTTTGGGTGCTTCTGCCTTGACGTAGTGCTTCTTGTTCTTGGTAGGCCACCAGTTGGGCACCTTGTTTTCGAGCAGGCGCGAGATGGTCTCGGACGAGCTCCACGAGGCATGATCGTCGTGTCCGAGGAAGCAGGCAAGCTCGTCGTGATTCTGACGAACCCAGTCTTGAGCAGGTGTGTCGGAAGCTTCGAGTGCGTCGCGCTCGCTATCAGTCAGAGGGATGACTTCGACCTTGGGATCGTCGGAATAGCTCTGCTGATGCTCGAGCACCAAATTGTGACCTTCCACCCAGCTGCGTACTTTGGGCCAGCCGTCGTCATCCTTTTCGGTGGTGGGATCGCCATGTCCGGAATCCTTTTCAGCATGCTGACGGTCATGATGCAAACGGGCTTGACCTTCGCGATCGTAGCGGCAAGCCTCATCTTGGTCGTCGGCTTTGACTTGACCAAAGATAATGTCTCGATCCATGGGTGCTTCACCAAGGTCTTGCTCTTCTTTCGAGGCTCGCGCTCTCTCTTCTCGCTCTGCAGACTGCCTCTCGCTTCTTTCTTGCGCTTGCCTTTGCTCTTTCTTGGCGAGCATTCTTTCACGATATCGGCGCATCTCGACGCAATCGTCGCCAAGATAATCGGCGGCAGGGTTGGAATCCTCGTCGCTGCCCTCCCAGTCTTCGATGCCATCGACATCCTTGCAGTGCCGCCTCCTGTGCGCTTGGTTGCTTTCGTTGCTCTGGTCTGCATCGGCATGGGCAGCGCGCTTCTCGTTCCATTCGCCACTGAGACCGCCTTCGGCCCTCTCAAGATCGCGCTCTGTGCGTGTATTGAGGAGACCGACAAAGGCGGGTTCTTTGTCTTGGCTGCTGGTCGACGACTCTGCGGCTGCGGTGGCCGAGTTCTCGTCGTTGCTCTCCTCTCGACGAAGCTCTTGCTCGCGATAGCCGCCGATGGCGCCGCGTCCGATGAGAGCGAGCTGCTGAGCGGACATCTTGTCGGCGCTGATGTCGTCGTGGTTGATGACGATGTCTTCGCCCGTCTTGACACGACGGACACGGCTCATCCAGTTGGGCTCGTCGTCTCGCATGGAGGGGTTGCGACTCCATGTGCGTGTCAAGGTGTGTGCTCGGCGACGCGCGTTCTTTCCAAAGGCGAAGAAAGGAATGGTGAAGCCATGTACGAGGATGGAGCAAAGCACAAAGAAAAAGACGATGGGCTGGATGGTGAGAGCAAGTACGTCGTTGGTGGTCTGAGGGGGTTCGTGAACCTCTTCGGGCATCAGCGTTCGACCCAGGGTAGCGATGAAGATGGCGCCGACGCCGATGGGGCCAAAGTGACCGCAAAAGATGGCCTCACGAAACGTTTTAATGTCTGGAATGAACTTCCAGAGGGCCAAGATGACGGGGATGCGCTTTGTGAGGAGGACGCAGATGCTAAGGACGATGAGCCTCCAAATGGAGAGACCGATCTCTGCATCGACGAAATCGTGCCAGGGGATGAGGGCGCCAATGTAGATGAAGGTGGCAATGTTGAAGAGCAAATCGACAATGTTGGAAAAGTTTGAGTCCTCGGTCTGCTTTGTGAACCAACCGTCCCATGCGAAAGCGGTACCGCAGGCGAAAGCGGCCAGAAGGTCGTCGGAGCCAAGGAGGACGTTGACACCCATACTTGCGATGGCGAGCGAGATGTATTGAGCCACAAAGGATTCTCGGTCGATGAGCTTGTTGCGTTCGGAGAATCGGAGGAACTTGCGGGCGAGGTAGCCGATGAGGGCGCCAAGGATGGTACCGAGGATGATTTCGTAGGCCCAGGTTTCGTAGAACCATTGAGCGATTGCGTGGCCCGTGTTGTCGCGGTTCTGTGTGAGGTAGAGGGCCAAGTAGAGGAAGGGAAAAGCGGCACCGTCGTTGCAGCCGGACTCGCACATGAGCATGTGGCGAACGTGGGCGGGGACGTGCTTTTCTGCCCAGGGACCACCGACGACGGCCTGAGCCAAGATGGGATCGGTAGGGGATACGCAGGCAGCTACGACGAGCGAATTGAGGAAATCGAGACCGGGGATGAGGGCGTAGATGAAGCAGGCGGTGATGAGCCAGCCCCAGGCCATGACGGGACCGAGAAGGATGGCGATGGACTTCCAGTGACGCAAGAGGTACTTTTTGGGCAGCTCGACGCCGATGGCAAAGACGGAGAGGGCGATGGTGACGCGCATGATCTCGAGGGTGATTTCGTCGGTGTGGACACCGCCTGGGGTGACGCCATCTTCGCCTCCCCACTTGGCAGGATTGAAGAGACCGATGGCGACTGGGCCGACGATGATACCGAAAGCGGCAGCGATGGGGGCTTCACCGAGGTAGAGACGTTCCTTGATGAAGAGGGAGAGATAGGAAAAGATGCAAATAAAGAGGCCAAGACCGACATAGACAATGTGAACGGGCGTGACCTCGAATGGATGGAAAGCTTTTGCCATGGTGGCGGAGGATCAGAAGAGGCGGCACTGCGATGTCGGAGTGTCGGCCGGCTGCTGTTTATGAAGAGAATCAAGGTGAGAGATGAGGCGAAAGGCGGCCGCGAAGGCGATAAGAGGAAGCCTTAGCACTCTTAGAACTGAGTAGGACGTTGGAGAGAAGATGGCGACGACATTCGGATGATGCAAATCATTCGGCGTGGAGGTGCGATGGTATGAGGAAGAGGTGAGGAAGCGGTCAACAGATAGCTGAGGTGAAGCTGCCCCTGTGGTCGGTGGAGATGGACAGCGATGCGAGAAGGAAAGCTGAGTGGACCGAGGATGTGATGGTATGCGAGAAGAGATGGTGGAATTGGCAGAAAGGACCAAGAGTAGGAAGCGAGTCCGGACTGTATACAAGCGAGAGCGCTGGCCTCCTACAGAAGGGGCAAGGCCGATGAAGTTGGTGGCAGAATGGCAAGCCTACGATCCACAGTGTCGGACAATGTAGCAGTAAGAACAGTCTCGATGGCGGACGAGGGTCTCGAAACTCGCCATCGGATTTATCAGACAAAAAGAAAAGGAAAAGAAAAAGAAATCAGGCTACTGAGTCAGGCTTGGCATCACACTCATCCGTCCATCATTTCCCACCAAGAGCAGCCGAGCACGTTTATCAGCAGAAGCATCAGAAGTAGCAGCAGCAACAAGACGACCATCACAGCAAACAAGGAAAGAGGACATCCGATAGTGTAGTAGCTTTCCGAAACCTTGTCTGTTGCTCTCACTTCCAAGCGCAGTGGGTGGCACAGGCTGTAGCCGACCGTTGATAATGAAATGAGCCCTTTTCGCCCGTTGTGCAGCGGCAGCGCGTACCTGTGAATCCGAGAGTGAGTAATGATAAGCTGAGATGCAAATCCTCAATTATGGCTGACTGCCATTTGACCCTGGCAGAGAGCGCGTGCTCAGCCCATCTTTGAGCGGTTCAGGAACGTGCCCGTTGCCATTGGCTTTTTCGGTTTGCACCTTGCCAACTGCCATCTCGAGCAATCAAGCCATCGCTTTGGAACCCGACGGCGGCGGAGTCACTCGGGAGGCATTCCGAAGGCATGCCGAAGGCAAGATGCCGTCGTTCTGGTTGGCCATCCTCTCTTGGTCAGAGCGACGGCCAAACACATTTCGATGAACCTTGAAAAACTCTTGGCATCCCCAACTGTAAAGTGACGTTGGAAGGATCATCTGGGATTTACAGTAACCGGAGTCCTATCTCCACATCGTAAAAAGTCGAGCTGTGTGAAACTCGCGCATCACCTCATACACTGTTTGTGTGTATCAACCTTGCACACGGCTCACAAATGACGCACGTACTGCTGCTGCGCGAGCCAATACACCAGTTGTGCTTCAGTTATACACCGCTGGTACAGCAGGAGTGCGAGAGTCGAGCATCACTCGTGCACGGTTTGTGTGTAAATTTGTGCAGCAGCTTTACGTTGGTAGTGTGAAAATCATACACCGCTTTTACCCCTGCTGACTAAGCATTACACAGGCATACCATAATCGCCAGCGCCCGATCCATACAATTGTGCTCACAATCTCAAGCACAAGCACACAAAGCAGTCAGATGTCACCCAAAGCACTTCTAATGAGCTAAAGATCGAGCAATCAGTTGAGAAGAAACACTAGTGAGAGGAAAAGAGGGGTCAGCAGAGGGTCGCGGCATTGAGGACGAGGAGGAGGAGGAGGACGAGGAGGAGGAGGAGGAGGAGGAGGAGGAGGAGGACGAGGAGGACAAGGACGAGGAGGAGGAGGACGAGGAGGAGGAGGACGAGGAGGAGGAGAACAGGATTGCTTACCTAAGGCATAGCCTTGCGGCTGTCAAGACGGTCTCGCAAGCATCGACGAGAGCAGAAGAAGGCTGGAGGCCAACCAAAGATGCTGCGAACCTTCTGATCAGCAAGCAGAGCTCGCTTGCAGTGCTGACAGAGCTCGCTAGGGAAGGAAGGAGGTCGAGGAGGAGGAGGAGGAGGAGGAGAAGAGAAGGAAGGGTTTTTCCGACCCATGCTTGATGTCGTTGACAAGGTTGACAAGCTAGACCAGAAAGAAGAGGTATACGAGGTGTAGCGGGTATACAGGGAATAAGAGGTGTAGCAGATGTGCGAGATGTGCGAGATTGACAAGATTGACGAGATTGACGAGATTGACGAGATCGACGAGATCGACAAGATTGACGAGATCGACGATGTTGACAAGGTTGACCAGATTGACGAGATCGACGAGATCGACAAGGGGAAGGCGATGTTGAGAGGATGGACGAGGTTGACGAGGTTGAGGAGAAAGACGAGGTTGACGAGGTTGACGAGGTTGACAAAATTGACGTGAAAGACGAGGTATACGAGAAAGACGAGGTTGACGTGGAAGACGAGGTATACGAGAAAGGCGAGGAGTACGAGGTAGACTAGAGTAGGATAGACGGCTAGGACGAGATGCCGACGAGATCTTGAGACGAGGTGTCGACAGAGTTGAAGACGCGCTTGACTGACGACAGGCGTAGCTGAATCATCGAACCAACAAAGGAATACTCACCTTTGCGCTACATACCGAATTGAGTAGCACTGTGGCCGAAAGCAGGAAAATTAACTTGACGCAGGTGAGCTGCGCCATGCAAGCAGGGAAAAGATCGTGAGCAAGCTTGCCCCGGCCTGAGGCAATGTTGACGAGCCAATACTTACGCGGAACAAGACGTCCGAGTGATGAATGAAGTAGCGGATCCCCAGCGGTGCGAATTGAGCAGGCAAGTAAGGGTGAGGAGCGGCGGGAGTCGATGACAAACGAGGTGAAAGCAATCAAGAGCGCGGGGGATGCGCTGCTTGCGGCGAGCGACACGGGCACCGGCTCGAGTCATGCGAAAGAAGAAGTTCATACCGAAAATGCCAATCGAGGGGTCGTACTTGATGCACAAGTTGTTGTGCTCGGCGATACCGAAACCGAAGTTGCTAGTGTCGGAGAAGTTGCGGCGGCGGAGCTCGTACTCCTTAACCTTGAGACCACGCTCGAAGATCTCCTCGGCCTTGGGTCCATGGATGGTAACGTGGCAGGCGATCTTCTTGTTAGGGCGGATACCGAAACCACGTAGGGTGTTGCGGGCCTTGCTGGTGACGGGGGTCTGACCAGCGAGCTGCTCGAGCACCCTACGTGGTACGAGTGAGTCTATCTCCTGACCCACCGACTGAGATGTTGACGACGAGTTTGTCGATTGTCGATACGAGTCGGTGGGAGCAAATCCGATTAAATAGTGACGAGGTTGATGATCTTGATGGATGATTGTGACGAAGTGTGACGGCAATGGTGACGACAGGTCGCAATGTAGATTGAAGATGGTTTGGGGATCAAGCACGCATGGCGACAGCAAAAGATTGGGTGTCAACAAAGTGAGTGGCGTGCAGCAAGATGGCAATTGCGAGCAGATGTGACAACGAGGCAAAGGGCAGAGGAGCTAGGGCTTCGAAGGTCAGTCTCGATGCGTTTGACGTCAGGTGTCAGCCAGTGGGGAGCAGAGGGAGCGGCAGGGCAAACTTACTTAGGTGAGGTTGAGCGGGGGATGGAACGGAGCCAGGAAGGGGGAGGGCGCTCAAACTTACGATTGGTCTCGACATACACAGAGAGCGAGCATTCGCTTCCAAGCACAAAACAAGTCAGCATCGAAATGAACATCGCGTCACCAACCACAGCGTGGTCAATCGGCGAGTACAACGAAGGTATCATCTTCTTTGCCTAGTGCTGGGACGCGCGTCTGCTGCGCTGGCGTCAGATTCGATCGCACCGGAGGAGTCATGAGAGCCGTCGATGCCATCACTTTCGACCGCAAAGAAGGCGCTCGCCATCGTGTATCTTGAAGAGCCAAAACAGGAAGTTTGGGCGAGTAGGGGTGGAGATGGTGGTGGTCGAGAGGGAAGCTGAGTCAAAAATTTTCAAGAGATTAAATGAAAAGCGCGCACGACCCACCTCTCTTTGTGACTTGAGAATCTGTTCATACTTTGCGCTCAACGCACTACTGACCCCCCACAATGCGACCAATGAGGCACTTGACCAGTGTCTGAATGTCTGTGCTCACCATACATTGCTGGCTCTTTGTGATCGGAGACGAAGATGATATGGTGTAGGTATTAATCACATCGGGAATTCCACAGACAGATCTCCTCAACCGTCTTTCTCGAGACTCCCGTTTCTTGCGCCTGAATTGAAGCGCTTCCATTGAACTACACAGACCCGCATAATGGCCACAACGCAGAGCCCAACGAACATAATAAGAGCAAGAGAGGCCAGTTCGATTGTCAGGGCAATCATGACGCCATCGCTACGCATAGCCAACGTCATCTATCAGCCGGCGCTACCAAGCAGCAGTAGGCGAATCGAGACAGAGAGTATGAGAGGAGAACAAACACCATTGCTGAGCTGCGTGTGATACGAGTGAGATTGAGGCAGAGCTGGCCTGGGTAATTGCAAATGGGTCGAATGAGCAAGGGCATTAAGGTGCAAGAGGGCGATAGAGCAACGTAGTCAAGGCAAAGCAGTTTGAAGAACGGCATGGAGGGTCGAGGAATGGTGGAGGTAGGCGATGCATGCCGGTAAGAGTTGTGCCGAAGCAATTTGAGTCGTTTTGTGCAGTCGAGATCAAAGCATGGCAAGGCAAAGCGAAGGCAAGTGTGGAAAGAGAACTATCCTTCAGTACATGAGCAAAGCGGAAGAGCTGAAAACTTGTTCAGTGAAGGGGCGGAAGCATCCGAAGAGGCACTTACCAATGGAAGTCAAATGAAGTCAGAAGACGGCCAGATGAGCATCGATCAAGGGCAATGAGGTCTCGGAGAGAGCCCTGAGAGACATTAAAAGGAATCAACGGATAGGCTGAAGCATCATTGAACCACCATTATCATCCGTAAAAATGCCGCCGAGGCGCAAGAAAAAGCCTAGAGACGTTGACCAAAGTCAGCAGGCAACAAGAAGGTCCAGAAGGAACGCCGTTGGGTCCGAGATGCTTCGAAGCAATGCCGACGAGGCCGAACGTACCCAGGAGGCCGCTACAGAGTCGCAGCTGCAGTCGATCGTCCATGGTGATGGCGCTGAGGTAAATCCAGATGTGTTGGAGGCAGGGCAGGCCGAAAGTACGAGTGGCGACAACAGAACCAGCACAACAAATGACCATCTACTGGAACAGGTGTTGTTGACGGACGAGGGTCGAAGTGGCATTGTTGAATGGAGCAATCAGGGTGGTGATGTGGCGACCAAGAGTGGGCCAGTAGCATCGGAGAATCGAAGCATGATACGATCAGAAGATGTAGAAGCGACATCAGTACCATCGCAGGAGAGACGGCTGATAGGCTCCAGCCAGAATACGGCACTCACCAGCAGTGCAGACCCCGAGCTGGCTGTGATCGATGCTCAGCTGGCAATTGCGAGTGCATCCAATGCTCAACCTGTTGATGTCGACGAAGAAAGCATGCAAGGTATGTCAGCATCAGAAAGGGATCTCGGCTGTGTCGTGAAAGGGGTGCTTTGAAACTGACGTTGAAGTTGGGATGTCCAGCTACTGCCTTGATGGCAATCAAATGTCAAATCAGTGCCCTGCAGCGTCAGATCGAAGAGCAAAGCCGTCGACAGCAAGAAGAGAATCGGCAAATTTGGGAACAAATGGGAAATGATAGTCGTATGATCAGCCAATTAGCGTTGATGTTCGATGAGTTCCTTGCAGCGCAGGGCACAACGGCCGGTAACGATCAAGCATACTTACATGCCGGAGGACTTGGGTCGATGCAGTCGACGCATGCTACTGAACCGACAGGCAGTACCAACCGAAGGCGCGCAAAACCGTTCGTCAAGTTCACAGCTCCGTTTAGCGCTGAGCTGCGCCGTCGTATGGCATTAAGAGACGGACAACCGCTTCCTGACTTTGTGCCAGAAGATGAGCGACCGCGCTTGGATGGCCAGCCGGCGCTACGGTTTGATTGGAACCTGGGATGGAGCAAGGAAAGGAACAGAGAGATTGTCAGCAACATCGTTGTCGACTTGATGGCCAGCGACAGCAACTACGCCAAGAAGGTTCGCGACCACGGGGAAGAAAAGGTCAAGGTTTACTGTTTGGAATCGCTGCATAATCTGTTTTACCGCTACAAGACGGAGCAGAAGAGGTCAAAAGGAGATCAGCAAAAGGAAGCACGCAGGAGAGAACGTCGCAGAAAGAAGCAACAGAAGCGCAATCAGGAACTTGCTTTGGAAGAGAATCAGGACTTGGCCGAGTATTGGGGCCGTATGAAGTGGAATCTGCCTGAAGCCACAAGCGACGACAAAACAGACAGGGATGGCGAAGGAAGCGACGTTGATGGAGGGAGAGACAATCAAGCCGCCCAAGGATTGCTCGTGCTACCGGCATGGCGATCAGCGCAACTTGAGTGGATCGTTCGCGAGATCGACAGCCGCAGGCAGAGCCGTCTGCAAACCCATCCTTCCCGTCGTCTTGTCCACCCGAACTCTGCAACACTGCCTCCTGCTGGCGTAGAACCTCCTCTTGTGCCGTCAACAGCCTATCGTTGGATGGTGAGCCGCGAATACTCCAGACTCTTCCCCAATGCCGTCAAAAATGTACGTACAAATCTGGAAACTCACCTGATTGGGGCGTACAGTTGGGGCAACCCAGCGCCATTCGAGCTGAGGAGGCCCCGTGCCAGGGCTCCAGCCGAGGCTCGCGCTGATATCGAGGAAACCGAAACCGTTGGTGATGTTGTTGCTGGGGCTGCTCGTGCATCAGCGCCCAGGGTGATAGAAGGAGGCGCATTGATTCCTAGCGGAGCTGCGCAGGCTGGGATCGGTAATGGAGGTGGTGGTAGTAATCTTACACTGGATCCGGCCGTGCTTCTTGAGGCAGACGTACAGCAGCGCTACAACTTTGGCGGAGAAGCAGAAGCCACTCTGCAGCTGTGATGGGGGCGGTGAAGAGGATGACGGTGGTCGAGAAGAAGAAGAAGGTTCACCAAAAGCTCGAATTTGGCTCAGTCACACACCACTCGTGACGACCCCTTTTTTTTCTCGTGGCTTCTTTTTGCGCATGATGAGAGGCTCCAAAGCAGCTCAATGTCCCCTTTGTCTGCTGAAGTGCCCAGATCTCAACATTCCGTTGCGCTGCTAGCCATCAGCCATGCGCTTGCCGTGCCGCGACAAAATCAGTATGATGGTAGTGCTTTCCACCTGCCGCAATCTCGTGTACCAAGCCCTCACAGCCTGATCTTTTGCTATTGAATCGCATTCGATTGGCTTCAAACGACTTTGAGACCATACACTTTGCTCGTTGTGCGATAGTCTGTCTCGAAGGCAACAACGGCGAGCTGTGAGACGTACGATTCGAACGGCAGAACCATCTCCTCGCCGAATTCCTCTCTTGACGCGAAGCTGATCTTCAATCTCTGAAGAAGGTCTTGTGCCGGCAATGTTGCACCCATGGCCTCCTCCGTCGTCACCACCTTGAGCAACTTGACGTGCATAAACCTCTTCTGTACTGCCTCCTTTCTCTTTCCGTGTAATTGCAAAGTCAATTCAAAGAGCCAAAGTATCTGTGCTGGCTCTTCCCGTCCTTGTACAGTCTTGACCACCACATACGTGTTGCCGAGCCCACCGCCCTTTGCTGATGCAGCACTTGAGATTCTCGTCTCGCTTGGAAAGGTATGAATGATGAGCGTGCAAAGAAATCTTGCCTTTGGTATCACGCCAACATCTTCCGATGTACGAGCAGGATCGTGACCAGCCACAAAGCGGCCGGGGAAAGATGTATTCGTAGAGTTGAGGTGTTCCAATAGCAAGCGGTAGGTGCCTTCGTCCAAGTCGACCTTGCTCATACTTGTCGAATCCAGTTCTCCACAATGCTCGCTCCTACTTTGAATGTGCTTCAGCACTTGGCTGTGCAAGAAGGGATCGTTTGATTTGCCAAGCATGTGTCGCAGATCCAATTGATGGACTGTGGTCCTCATCATCGTTGCTTCCAGCTGGCCTTCCTTGCGACCGGTTGTATTGATCCTGCCAAGCCTACCGTTGGTTCGTTCGAACGGCAAGCATGAGAAGTTTCGTCCGGAACCAAAGCGCTTGATCGAGCTAGGGATGTGCTCGGCAATGTGTGTGTTGAAGGTCAGCCAGCCGCTCCCAAATTGCTCTCTGAGGAGAACGTTGAATCGCACGATGTATCCTTCCAGCTCCTCAACACCAGCGTCGTCGAGGTCTTCTTCGAGCAGCTCTACAACGCAGCAGAGGAGGAGGCCAATTGGAAAGATGTCGGTCACTAGCTTGCGGCCCTTCAATACCGGTCGGCTGCGGCTGCCCTGTTCCAAGTCTATGTCATCATCCGAATCGCGGTCCTTTCCAAAGAAGAGATTCTCGTCTCTTTTGTCCGTCAACGAGCGATCCCACAAGGATAGCATAATGAATGGCAGCAGGCATCGATACATCGTGACCCACTGCTCTGCCGAAGGTGGTCCAGCGCTGCGATTGCCCATCCTGTTGTCGAGCTTCTTGAATGTGCTCGGAAGCTTTGCATTCCTCACAATGTCCTGCACCTTCTTGACTTTGAGACTTCCATCTTGACCGCCAAGGAACTTGCATCCAACCATGAGAGTATCCCACCAGAAATGCTGACACATACCTGATAGAACGGCGTGCATCGGATCGGGAGGGCTGTCGCGCACCAGATCAAGGTAGCGGAGCTCCTTGATGACCGTCTTTTGACACCTTGCCGCTGTCAGATTGGTGGGCGGCAGAGGTCGGGTGTCAATAGGACCTTCTTCCCAGGGCTCGCGGGTTCCGAAGTTCTCGAGAAGCTTTGGGCAGTATGGACAGATCGGATCGTAGCAGAAGTTTCGGCTGAAGTCGACGGTCTTGGCCCTGGCGGGGCTATCAGCGACCACCATGTTGAGCCGCGCTTGTACCTTTCTGCCTGCCGGGTATGCCGCCGTCGGAATGACTCGGCCATTGCAGTCCAGGTCTTTGAGCTCGTCGGTCAAGAGCTTCAGGTAAAGCATGAATGCATTCGGATTCGGCTCCTTTGGTCCAGGGAGAAGGCCAAGGATGTGTATACCGAAACAACGACGATCCAGAGTGCTGAACCGCTCAGGTAGGTTGTCGATTCGGTAAAGTATTGCCCCAACTTGATGCGTACCACTGTGACCGCCCTTATGCGGCGAGAACCAGTCAATGTTTAGAGTGATCTTGAGATTGAGGCTATCGACATCGTCAACAAAGGTGGTGTGTTGGTGCTGGCACGGTGTCTGACAGTCAAAGACCGTGCAATCTTGGCGCCATGCTGAGCCCGTCCAGATCGGACCGTATCGATGATCTCCAGCTGCTTCTCGATTGTGTAAGTCAGCTTTCCATTCGTCCATAGCCTTCTCGATTTGTTCGTCTTGCAGCAGCAGGGCCAACGTTGTAGCAATGCTTTGATGTGCATACTGCAAGATCGCTCTGCCGTCCTTGATCGTCGGCTGGCGGCAGTGCTGGCAGTGCAAGTCTCGAGAAGCAGTCTTTCCGTCCCAAAGGTTGAGCCGACCGCAGGTTGTGCTGGTACAGACCAAGTACCTTGTGAAGACATCCCTGAGCCCAAGACTCTTTGCCACCGCTGCAGCGCTGATGAGCTTGCCGCGATCTTTGAAGCCACTGCAAGATGGTACGGCCTGTTCAGCCTTCTTGATAAGCGGCAAAAGAACACAGAAGATAAACGACAGTATCAAAGTTGCGCATTCTTGTGACAGCTTGGTGTATGCCACAAGGAACGAAACAAAGATATACGTCTTCCATACCCAGCTGTCCTGCTGCCGCTGCTCGGGAGGGAGTACGAGCTGCAATTCCACCGAGGCATCTCTAAGAATGTCGTCAACGTCAAAGTCGTCGTCGCTTGCCCCGTCCTCCTCGCCAAGATCAAAACCTGCCTCTTGTTCATCTGAAGTACTCCAATGCTCTGCCCCCTCCTCTGCGTGCTGTTCCCCGGCTTGTATATCCTCCTCGCTTTCCCATTCATACATTGCCGCATCCAAAGTCTGCAGATCGCTTATTGACGGGCTTCCAACTGTGTCGTACCTGAGATTATTCGGTTTGAGCTCGTTCCATAGCTGTCGAAGACGCTCGGATGTCGTCTGAGCCGGTCTTGGAGGTGCTGCTGGCAACGCCGATGACGAAGGCTCCTCTTGAGGCCTTGCAGGACGCCTCCGATGATTGTCCCACGTGCGCCTCGTCACATTCTTGCCTGAAGCTCCGCACCTGTGGCAATAGCAAACACGCGAGAGAATAGGCATGGTACAACGCAATGAAGTGCTGGTGGTGGGAAGCTACAATACAGAAACGGCAAAGAGACGAGCTTTCCCCACACAAAGAGACGCTCCTGGCTGTATCAGCTCCTCAAGCACCGTCGATACACTGGCTGTGTATCAACCAATACTCTCGCACCGTTCATACACCACTGCGGCAGTGCGACACCTTGTATCACATCGCTTGTACAGATATGGTGTATCAGCGGTGTACGGGATTTCGCTGTTACACCGGCAGTGTGGTGACGATGTGCGAGTTTCCACACCGCGCGACTTTTTACGATGTGCTCTTTCCTGAGCAATGTTACATCTCAAATGTCTTGAATTTGGAAGGGGAAAAAAAGCGAGGTGACGACTCAACGCGCAAAGTGCACATGTCGTCGCGCTGTGTTTCTTTGTTGGCACGGGAGCGCGTTGAGTTGCGTGTTGCTTTGGCGCACTCGCTCTTTGCCAAAGATGGAAAGATCCAGGGTCCAACTCACAGTTCTGGATCAGTCCTCTTGCTCAACTTTCTTCTTTCGCCATTCTCTCTCTTCCACACTACACCCTCCTCGCGATCCTTGACTTCAAGGCTAAAGTTGGCAATGTCCGGCAAGTCAGGCTCGCTTCTCGCCACCATTCGAACAGCTCTCGATGCATCTCCGCCCGCCGTAGCCCAACCAGGATCCTTGCGCATCCATACCCTCTTTTCCATTCCACGTCAAGTAAAGTCTCTCTATCCGCTCGCACACATCCACCCTACCGATCTCGAATACAACAAGAAAGCCGCTTCCATCGGCGCACTCGAAGAGCAGATCTTCGTCACCGCTAGTTGGGCTCCTCTCTCCACAGACACGGTCCAACAAGCAGCTGATGACGCAAACCAAAATGACTCGAGCGGCGACAAAAAACCTCCGAGGGAAAGCGCTCGCGATCAAAGCGCACCACTGCTCATCTTGGCCATGGAATTGTATCTGTATACCATCCCTGAATTCGGCTCGGCTGTGCTGTACGTATCCAAGTTGGATTCTTCCGGGTATGGTCCCAAGACCATCCCTACACCTCTTCGAGACGCTCTATCCGCCCACGTCTTTCCCGACAAGTCCAAATGTTTCGGCAACACCCTCACTGCAACACTCAGCTCAGCAGTGACCCAGCACTTTACCTCTTTCCGACACTGGGATGCATCTTCGTCGCAAAGCAGCTCAGCCATCACCATTTCGCATCTTTCCGTTCACATCCTCGCACGTAGTCAAAGAGCCTATTTATTCCCATCCAGCCCCGAGAATAAAGACAAGAAGGTTCTCTCCGATGGCGCATTGATCAAGTGGTGGAGAAGCGTCATGTCAGACGTCATTGTGTCCACACGTGATCCATCCTCGCCGGTTCGTGCCAGCTCCGAGGGAAGAGTACATACCGTCGATGCACGCGCCTACTATGTCATTCCTGGTTACAACAAGTTGGAATCTCATCCTTTAGTACCACTTGTTCGACAAGATTCCAACGCCAGATCGGATGCTGTCTTGAAACAAGCAGATTGGGTTTATGGTCATCCGTACAGTTCCAACGGGGCGCAATGTCGGGAGGATGATCTTCCGCCTCTTCCTTTGCATTGGCAGAGGTCGAGATTTGCGCTTTCAAAGTCGGAAAAAGATGCGGAGAAAATTCAGATGGATTCGAGTCAGGAGGGGTATGATCCGACAAGGGTGCGGACGGTGCCGACGCTCATGCCGCATTTTTCGGATGATCCAAAGACGAGATTCTTGGACGAAATGGCTAGAGATGCACACGAGCATTCCGGTTGGAAGAAGAAATCCATCACCACCACCACCACCACCACCACCACCAATTCTCATCCGAACAACACGAACAGTGATGGTGATGGAGGAGAAACCAAAGCGCCATCCGTTACAAAGGAAGAAAAGGACAATGGGATCGAACAATCCATCGACATTTCCACATTGAAAAGTGAATCTCAATCCTCACCCCAAGAACCTAAAAAGAGATCTCCTCCAGAATCAAACCAAGATCAAACTTGTAAACGAAGCAAACCCGATTCGGCATCAACCTCAACATCAACTTCGGGAGTACCGCTGATCACGCTACGTGCCTTGATGCGAGAACGACAGGCTATGGACGATTTACCCGTTGATGAATTCTGGGAACGAATGGCATTTCGACAGGAATGCTGTTCCGGCAATGCCGTCGGTGTCCTCGTCATTCTCTTCACTCGTCTTGCCAATTCGACGAGTCAAGAAGGAACGGCGTTCGGGGTGGTGGATCGACAGAAGTTGTCGTTACCGTACAAAGTGTTGGCTGATTTGGTATTCAAGTCGTTAATGAAGGATTCTTGCGAATGGAATAAAGTCACTTTAGCAAGACAGTTGACCGAGCATTGGTTCCAAGCAGTGGACAGGGAGGTCAGGAGGAAAGGTGGATTGATGCAGTATATGAATGAAAACGGCGAAAAGGAGGAAAAGCAGGAGGAGCAGAGTTTCGTCGGAAAGGGTACGATTTGGGATGACTTTGTATTGATCGCTCCAACCAAAGAGCAAATGGAGAGTGTCAAGAACAAAGTCGAGCAAGAAGAACAAAGGGCAAAGGAGAATGCAACATCGACCGATGGAGCGGCTGGCAAAACGGCCGTAGGTGGGGCAACAAACATGCTCAGTGTCAAGAGAAAGAAGAAGCCCGCCAATTAGCCTTTGTCCTTGTTCCTTTGGCTCAAATGTGCATAGCGTCACACTCGAAACGAAGCAGGTGTGACCGACGGTAGGAGATTGCGTGGGATGAAACGAGGGTATAGATGGATACTTTTGACTTTATCGCGAAGGAGACGGCAGAGGAAGAGGAGGCGGAGGAGGCCGAGGTGATGTTGGTGGTGTGAGCGACTGCGTGCGATGTTGCTGGGAAGCATGCAGGTAAGCTGGGAAAAGATGCGAGACAATTCGACCACCTCTGCCATTGTCTCCTTTCATCTTTTCTTCGGCACCTGATCGTGCTGATGTGGACGACATAGCAACTCTATCCCGCTTCGCATCCACCTGCTCGTCGGACCTGACCACAGTCATCTTCTCTGCTGCACCTTCGACCCAGTAAGTCTGTAACTGAGCCACTTTTCCAGCAGAATCATTGATTGAACCGCCGAATCTCTCATCCTCGCCCATCGGGAGACTTTGACTCGACAGCCACTCTCTCCCCTCCCAAACCCTTCCATACCTCTTCTCTGTCCTCTCACCCTGCATATCTTGGGCGACATGGACGTACTTTGCCATCAGATTATTCCTCACTCCCAACACCTCGGCTTGTTTCCCTCGAATCAAGTCCCATTCGGGCGGTTGCGAACTCCATCCATTTTCGTTGGAAAACATGTGGCTTCGATCACTTGCGAAATGATCCAAAAACCATCTCGCAGCAACGCTCCTGAAACTAGGTCGGAAATGCTCTGGTATCGATCGACTGGAATGGAAAGTTTCCTCAAAGTAGGTTTTCCAATCGACTACCTGTCTGGGATCACCTTGGGATAGTCGAGAATCAAAGTCATAGATCCAACTTTTACTTTGTTTTGCATCAGATCGAATCAAATGACAAGTGGCAACAGCTATGACGTGGTAATCCCAAATCACCGGCCATCCAGCAGCCGCTAGTTTCGACTCCGATTGTTGATACAACAGGACCGTCTTGTTGACGTTGCTGATAAAGACAACGTGCAAATCCCATAGCGGTAAAGGTTTGGTGATGCTGCTGCGGTGACCTGGGCGCGTTTGCCGAGCAATCTTCTCAGCGACTTGGTTGTTCGCATCGAGTTGAGCGGAGAGTTGCTGGGTGAGGAGATATACGTTTTCCTCGCAGTAGCAGGGAGTATACAGTGACGTCGAAGGAAACGCAGGAGGAGCGATTGATTTCCACGCTAGCTCCAAGTCGTTTGATTCGCTTCCAACAGCACAAGATGAGGTCGATGGCAAACCGTTGTTCGACAGCGGAACAGCATTCGCCGATAGCGATCTGGGCAACACCGGCACCGGAGGAGCATCTATGGTTCCAAGACTACTGCTACTCGCCATGCTGGAAATCGACAACCGATTCGCATCCATCGAATAACTTCGTGAGAGCCTTGCACGAATCGTCGACGCAAACGACTTGCGGTGCTTGAGCTTGCCAGATCCATTCGAGCTGCTCGTCGAAGCATCGGCCGGATCGGATCCTGACGGTACTCCGTTCATCTTGCGAGTTCGAATGGAAAAGGGGTGTTGTGATGGAGCAACATCTCGAACGCTCGCTTGTTGTGGTGGGAGGAGCAGATGGAGAGGTTGGTAACAAAGGGAAGCGAAAAGGCAATCAGGTCTGTGCTGAAATGAAAAGGGCAAAAACGGACGCGAGCTCAGCTTCACAAGGATGCAAGAGTTGCATGCGACGCCTTCAACACACGAGCTCCCTTCAAGTTTTGGCATATCGCACCAGCATCATTTGTACTTGAAGGATGGCATTGCAGCCCGTTTGCGGACTCTGACATAGAGATAAAGCTACAAGTGCATGAACAGAGACAAAGCTAACGAACAAACGTCGGACGCAAATCACGCCGAATCGACCGACAACAAACAGCCGGGACTCTACTGCGCCTTGCCACGCTTCCCCTTAGCCTTGTCCACCCTGTGCTTGGTGACGAGCTTGCCGATCTCGTTCTTGAGCTCCTTCTGCAGCTGAGGTCGGTAGCCGAAATGGAAAATGACCTCCAAAAAGACAAAGAAGGGAGCCAAGACGACAGCCCCCAACAGATTATCCAACAAGGCAGGGGCACGACCTTCGTGTACACCGTGACCGTAGAATTGGCTGATCCAACCCACTGCCTTGATCCCGATGGCGATCTTGGTGGCGTCGGGGTGAGTGCGAGCCAGGATCGTGGAGCCGTACCAGAGAGCGTACCAGAGAGGAGCTAGCATGAGAGCTGCAGTGACGTCCAAGATGGAGTAATACAGCCAGTAGATGCCCATAAACACAGCGGCATAATTCAGCTGGGCGTACTTGAACATCTGCGCAGGAAGGACAGAGGCCAGAACCGAGCCGGCCTGAGAGAGGTAGGCTGCAGCCACGGGCGAGTGATCTTGAATCAAGGGGAACACCGAGCCTTGCTTAGCGAGAAGGGCGGATGTAGCACTGTCACAATCAAGCAGATCGCGAAATAAGAGAGAGATTGTCAGAGACCACACAAAGCAGGTCGAGTGTTCCCTTGAAGGCGGTTGATCAACTTACAAGATGATCGAAGGCACGCCAAGGATGTGGATAGCCACGTTGACGGGATCAGTGTGGTAAGACCCATAGAAAGCAAGCTGCTTCTTGAAATTGAAAGGACTAGCCGTGGCTGACATGTTGAATCGCTCCAAGTGGTCGTTGATGATGGTCGTTCGACGAATGGTTGCGTGCGAGGATGCCGGCGTTGAATCTCTTGTACAAGATGTGGCGGGGTAAGAATCCGCACAGACTTCCGGAATCGGATAACCGGTTCTATCACGTTACTGCTCCGCCGCCTTTGGATCTAACATACAGAATCAGTGCAGCCTCCACGTCAATCCTCTTTGATATCTCTTCTCAACACGCACAGATCGCCTTTGACCGGCGTCTCGTCACCATCATCCTACCACATCCGGGCTGAGGGGCAACTCGGTACACTTGTTCAAGGCAGAGATGGATCTCGAGTCGATACCTCCCATCACAGGAGCTTGGGGAGCCCTCACGCTGGCGACGGCTCTTCTCGAACACACGCACACCATCTCATCCTTCCAACTGTTCTATACACCCTCGCTGGTCTTTCGCAAGTTTCAAGTATGGCGTCTTGTCACCACTTTTCTCTACTTTGGACCTCTGGGGCTCGACTTTATCTTCCATCTGTTCTTCTTCATGCGCTATTCTCGTATGCTTGAGGAGAACTCGTTCGGAGGTAGAAGCGGAGGTAGAGCGGCTTATGTGGTGCTGCTGTTGTTCGCGGCTACGTGTCTGTTGATCCTATCGCCTCTCACAGCACAGCCGTTCTTGGGATCTCCGTTGGCATTCGTTCTGGTGTATATTTGGTCGAGAAGGAATCGACATGTGCGGTTGAGCTTGTTTGGGTTGTTGGTGATCAATGCTCCGTATCTGCCGTGGAGTCTGGTGATCTTCGGATGGTTGTTGCACGGCAGCTTGAAGGCGGTGATGGGGGATATCAGCGGGATTGCGGTTGGACATCTGTGTAAGTCTTCGAGCTTTTCTGGTGCTGTCGCTCGCTCAATGGGTGAGCAATCAGGGATACTTACTCGCAGCTCCTGCTTTCGCTGCCCATCACAGACTACTTTCTGGTCGACGTATGGCCAAGGGAGTTCAGATCCGGTGGTCGAAATCTCTTATCGGCTCCCAACTTCCTGTAAGTGAGCTTGGCAGACGCTGCACTGCGTACAAGAAGCATGCTGATCTTTCACTGACCTACGATGTTCCTTTGTCGTTCCGACACCTGCTGTTGTTCGACTAGAATCCGGCTTCTCGACGGGCCCATCGAAGGACAGTAATTATTGCCCGACCGCTGCATTCCTACCTTATACTTGGCTTGTTCACTTGTACAATCATTATTTGCATCGCATAGCATAGCATAGCATCGCATCGCATCTTGTACCGTCCCAGTATGTGTGGAGCCGACGGTGGTGCACAGTCCCATTGAGCGTCTTGGTGATTTGCCGACGCACAGATTGGACCCTGAACTTCCCTGAGCCCAGATCGTCACATTGCGCTGTACAGTCGCGTTTTTCTTCTTGGCTTCAGCACCGACGAAAGTGGAGAAAATTGTACGACCGAGTTGCGCTCAGTTGCATCCTGGGACCCTCTTCTTCCATTTGACCTCTCTCTTCATCACCACAATCTACTCTACGGCACCTCATTCTCGCCTTGACCGGCTTGGTCTCGGCATCTACATCTTCATCATGGCGGACAAGCCCAACAAGCTCGCCTTCTTGTCCATGCAAGCACCTGCCGGTTATGTCGCTGGTCTTGGTCGTGGTGCGTCGGGTTTCACTACACGAGCCGACATCGGTCCGGCTCGACTTACAGCTGCCGCCTCCAAAAGCAAAACAAACGACGATACGGATGATGTCGACGGGGACGCGGATGACGATGGACCTGGAGAGGAGGAGGAGGGTCGGTTTCAAGATCCTGAAAATGAAACTGGATTGTTCGCAGGCGCCGTTTACGAAAAGGATGATGAAGAGGCCGATCGGATCTGGGAAGCCGTAGATGCAAAGATGGATCAACGCCGCAAAAAGTTTCGAGAAGCAAGGGAAAGGGAAGAGCGGGAAAAGATGAGGGCGGAAAAGCCACAGATCAGTGCGCAGTTTGCCGACCTGAAACGAGGCTTGAGCAGCGTCACTGAAGACCAATGGGCTTCGCTCACCGAGTCAGGCAGCGTCACTGGCAAGAGAAGAAAAGCAGCAGCCAAGCGAGAAGCGAGGAATACTCGATCTTTCGCCATCTCGGATACGATTCTAGCCGGAAATCGCGATCGAAACGCTGTCGAATCAGCTCTTTCTACCCACCAGATGGCTGATGCGGACCAAGACACGGGTGGCACCATCACTTCCTTGACGGAAATCGGTGAGGCGAGAAACAAGATCTTCACCCATCAACTGGATGCCGCATCATCATCAGGAACAAGCACTTCCATCGATCCCAAGGGCTATCTCACCGAATTGTCATCGACCGTCATCAAGAGCGATGCTGAGATTGGCGACATCAAAAAGGCGCGCAGCTTGCTGGACAGCGTCATCAAGACCAACCCTTCCCACGCACCCGGATGGATCGCAGCTGCACGAGTCGAAGAGGTGGCAGGCAAGCTATCCAACGCGCGCAAGATCATTCAGCAGGGATGCGACCATTGTCCACGCTCCGAGGATATCTGGCTGGAAGCAGCGCGCCTCAACACAAAGGAAAACGCCAAGGTCATCTTGGCCAGATCGATTCAACACGTTCCCCAATCGGTCAACATCTGGTTGAAAGCGGTTGAACTGGAGAACGATACCGAAAGCAAGAAACGCGTATTGCGAAAGAGCCTGGAATACATTCCCGCCAGTGTCAAGCTGTGGAAAGAGTTGGTCAACCTGGAAGAGAATCCCTCGGATGCAAGGATCCTGCTCAGCGGTGCAGTTGCAGCTGTGCCGATGAGCATCGATCTCTGGCTTGCATTGGCGAGGCTCAGCAGTCCTGACGAGGCGAAAAAGGTGTTGAACGAGGCGAGAAAGACGATCCCCACCTCGCACGAGATTTGGATCGCTGCAGCGAGATTGTTGGAAGAGACCGAGCAAGATGATGTCAAGGTGGACAAGACGGTTGCAGCGGCGGTGAAAGCGTTGAAAAAGGCGGGAGTGGCCTTGTCGAGGGATCAGTGGATGTCCGAGGCGGAGCGCGTGGAGAGGGAAGGGAGTCCGATGGTTTGTGCTGGAATTGTCAAAGCGACGATCGAGTTGGATCTGGAAGAGGAGGATCGACGGGCGGTGTGGGTCGAGGATGCGCAAGCTGCTTTGGAGAAAGGCTGTGTAGAGGTGGCGAGGAGTATCTTGGCCTATACCTTGAAGGTGTTTCCCGATCGACCGGCAATTTGGACTCAAGCCATCGCTCTGGAACAGCGGCATGGCGATCGCGATGCTGGCATCGCACTCTTGGAACGAGCCGTTACGAATTGTCCCAAGGCGGAGGATCTCTGGCTCACCTACGCGTCCATTCACAGCGAAGCAGGAGACGTTGCTTCGGCTCGCAAGATTCTCATTCGAGCCTTTGACGCCAACATCGGCAGCGAGAAGATCTCGCTTGCTGCAGCCCAGCTGGAGTCGTCCAACGGTCAGCTGCATGCGGCAGGGAAACTTTTGGAGAGGGCCAGGGTGGAAGTGGGATCGGCAAGAGTGTGGATGAAGAGTGCAGTGTTTGAACGGGATTACGGATCGTTGGAGCGGAGTAAAGAGTTGGTTGATCAGGCGCTGGTGCAATTTGCTGATTTCGACAAACTTTACATGATCGGTGCACAAGTATCGCAACTCTTGTCGACGGGTGAACAAGGGGTGAAGATGGCACGCGAGTATCTTTCTCGAGGAACACGTTCATGTCCTACATCGTCACCGCTTTGGATCCTTGCAGCACGACTCGAAGCTTCGGCCAACCTGACGATCCGTTCACGTGCCCTACTCGAACGAGCCCGACTGATCAACCCCCTCTCGCCCACCATCTGGTACGAGTCCATCCTCACCGAGCTCACCTGTACCCCTTCCAATCCGGTTCAAGCCAGAACGCTGCTCTCTCGAGCGCTCCAATCTCTGCCTACATCCGGCCTTATCTGGTCGCTTGCTATCTCGCTCGAACCTCGATCCGGGCGAAAAACGAAAATGGCCGACGCCCTCAAAAAAACCCAGGACGACAGCTACGTACTCGCCACCATAGCCCAGCAGTTTTGGCTCGAAGGCAAAATCCCTCAAGCTCGAAAATGGTTCCTTCGAGCTTCCTCCACCAACCCATCCATCGGCGACCATCTAGCCCTCTGGCTCAAATTCGAACTCCAACACGGCTCCCCCCAATCCCAATCGCAAGTCTACAACCACCTCGATGCCCATCCTCCCAAATACGGTCAAATCTGGCCAAACGTCAGAAAAGATCCCAAAAACATCCACAAAAATCCCCACCAAATCCTCCACCTAGTAGCACACGACATCACCCCAATGTCCTAATCCCTCCCCATCTCGCCAACTCACTCAATCTCTTTCATCACAAACCCCCAACCGTTCGCAACCAATCCAATTGTCTTCATCGCGAATAACTTCAACAAACAAGAATGACTCAACTAGAAAGAGCTGAACAAAGTGCGAAAACATCAACACGAACATAAAAAAACAAGGTGAACAAACGAATAACAAGAAAAGAGACGTGTGCAAAAGAACAAAAAAAAGGAAAGGACAGGACAGGCTGGAATCGAGACCTCGTTCGTGCCTCATCGTGAATCCGAGGTGATACAGGTCACTGCGCCTACAAGGCAAAATCCTCCTCATCGGTCTCGTCGGCACCCAACGAAGTATCGGCTTCCAGCGAGCGAGATGTGGCGCCATTGGCCGCCTTCTTGGGCTTCTTGCTCGATCGAGGCTTCATCGTTGGCAGCAACTCCTCTCTGCCGCGCAAGAAGCGCGGGTGCGCAAAGCTCGAATGCGCGCCGTACAACTGGACCGCCGTATTGAGCGTCGACGAGGATCCGCCGCTGCCCAGCTCGGCACGTTTGGCGGCGGCCACCTTCATCTCGGCTGCATCGAGCAGGCGTGACGACGGGATGCGTTGGAATCCATACAGATTCAGCTGGCGGATGAAACTGGCGTTGTTGCCGTGCTTGAAGAGTCGCGGCAGCACGTCGGCCGCAAAGTCGTTGGCAAGGTCGGGTTCGCTGGACAGGATGATCGAAGTGCCCGCTTCATCCCATCGGATGTACTTGCTGTACTGCTCCGGATTGATCATGAGATGCCACAGCTTCGAGATGAAAGCCGAGCAGCTGGCAGCACCGCCGAGTCGGTCACGAATTGCGGCAACCTGCGCCGTCTCGTTCGTGTTACCAGTGGCACTGGAGTTGCTCGTGGCACGTGCGGCCCCTGCTGTCGCTTTGCTTGCCGATGCCTTTCGCATGGTCGTGGGCACTGCATCTCCCATCTCGGTCGCTTCGCTTGCCATGCTGTCGGATCGTTCGTGGCCCTCAAAGTGCGATGCCAACGTCGACGCATACCCGCTCGATTCCTTGCGTGCGCCGTAGCTTTGCGAGTAGCGTGGAGATTGGCTGTATGCACCGCCCTGGGCAGGCCCATAGTAGCCACCCGTCCCGTTGAGTCCGCGAGCGCCAGCACCATAGGGCGAACCAGAGCTGGCCCCATAGGGCGATTGGCTGAGACGCTCGCTACTGCCATCCTCTGGGCTACGTCCAACAGTAGCAGCGTTGCCAAATCGTGGAGAGGTCGAGAGGATGCCTGCCGAGAAGCCGGGAGCAGCCAAGCCATTGCTGAGACTGCTTCCGCGTCGATGTACCGGACGATTGAGCGGTGCATTCGATCCGGGAGAGTAAGCGAGGCCCATGGAGGCACTCAAAGGACCGGTGGTGGCGGAAGGGCTGGTGGCGTATGGATGGTGTCGAAGCGGGGCAAGGCCACCGGCTGCAGCGTGTCGGTCCGAGCTGTACTGACGGCTGAGGCTGACGGCGACATTGGCGTTGGACATGACGGGCGAACGACTTGTGTCGAAGGGATGACCTTTTGCGAGCGTCGAAGGATTGCCTGGGCTCATCTGGAAGGTGAGGCCGAGGCTGGCATTCGAAGGGTGGGCACCGAAGCTGGAAGGCGTGCTGCCCACGGCCGCGTCTCCCCTGGATGCAAGATTCTGACGCATACGAGCCTGATACGAAGCGCTGTATGCGTAGTCCGCTTCGTCCTCGGTGGCGTCATCGTCATCCATGCGCATCTCCTCGTCCGTCTCGTCGTCATCGACGACAGCAGCAGATCGACGACCTGCCTCATCAGCGCCATAGCGCGACCTTGACCTCGACCTCGACTGCTTGCGATGGCTGGGGGTCAAGCTAGAGGAAGTGGGTGTGCGCGCATACGGATGATCTCGACCAAAGCTGGAAGAGTACGTGTAGCTGCTTGGCCCGGGCGAGGCAAAGGATGGTCGACCGTGCTTGTTGTACGAGTAGCGACGCTGTTTCATGGCGGCAGCGGCAACGTCTGCAGAAGACGACAGCGCGCCAGAGCTGTGGTGGTGCTGGGAGCGCGAGGGTCGGCGAGGCGTGGCCGAGCTGGGAGAGGCTCTTGCTTCGTTTCCACCGAGCGAAAGCTTGCCGAGTGATGCGGTGGCCCAGCTGGGGCTCATGATGGCATTTGGATTGGCAGCAGCCTGAGAAGGAGGCATGGCATCATGAAGCTCGGGCGAAGGCACAGCATCATCCGGCAGCTCTTTGGGACCAAAGCAAGGACTGGAGAAAGCGAAAACCTCGTCACCGTCGAGCTCGATGCCTGGCTCCGCGGTGGCTCGATCCGTTGCTGCTGTAGAGCCCCTCGCGTACCTCGGCAAGGGCTTGCCAAAGCTGTCGTCCTCCTCGTCTTCCTCATCGTCCAGCGTGGGACCACGCATTCGCATCGCCGACGTCTTGAAAGAGGTGCTCAGCGAAGGTTTGCTGAAAGAGGTGTAACTGTATTTTCTGCCTGCCGAGATCGAGTAGAGGTGCGGGTCGGTGCTCCTGCTTGGGGACCAGTTGCTGGACGTGATGGACGTGGGACCGCTCGAGATGCTGGAACCTTGCAAGGTTGAATAGCGTGGGGAGAGCATGCTGGCGCTCAGCGGTGGCAGACGTACCGTTGCACTGTGAGGGGACTGTGAAGCTTTGTGCGGTGCGATTGAGGGCACATCTGGCGGCGTTGGAAGGTCGTTGGGGGAACGAGAGGCGTGCGAGTTTCTGACGACGGGTTCGAGTTTGGTGACCGATCCCGGGATGGGCAGTGCCTCTGACATGTCCGAGTCGCCATCATCTTGGAGGCCAGACTTGGAAAGGGCGACCGTTCTGGCTTGAAGTGCAGCATTTAAGCTGGAATTGGAAGACCGCATCTTGGGTGAGAGTACCTGCTGTGCGACTGCAACGGCGTTGACATCGTTCGTTGCCGGCGCTGAGGCGGTCGGAACGGAAAAGCCGGTTTGACGGAATGTGGGGGAAGATTGCGTATTGGCGGCGCGAGGTGCGCGAGGCTCTGTATCGACAGACATTGTGGATGATGGTCGATGTGCGGGCCGTCGAGGTTCGAGGCTGGATTAGGCAGACAATGGAGTTGAAAGCCCGACAAGAGCAATTGCGAGGGGACCGCTACTCGCAAATGCTTGAGCGATGGCTGCAACTGGTCTTATAGCCTTGGGTGGTCAGGCAAGAGTTGGCGAAAGCCGGGATGACCGCTGCGTGATGGATCGAGATGAGATGTTGGACCGATTCAGGGTGACCAGCGAAGGCTGGAGGATCTGTGCTGGAAACGGTGACTGCTGCGTCTCGAGTTGGAAGAAGGATGATGGAGTGCGAGAAGAACGGATGGCGTTGGCATAGAGTGGGTCGATCTGGAAGGAAAGGGCTCAAGCCGAGATGAAGCGAAAGAGGGGCAAATCAGGGCAGCAGGCAGCGGCGGCAGCGACGGCGGGAAGCTGTGTGTCTGTGAGCCAAGTCGACCTTTCGAGATTGCTCAGCTTGGATCGCAGCCAAAGCAGCGAGGATCGAAGAAAGCACGCACACACGCACACACAGATAGACAGACAGACAGACACGCACACCTGGACGCCCAACAGGCCCTCGGAACACCCGACCGTGCAGCTGAATGCAGTGCAATTCCCAAAAAGTGACACAAAGCACTTGGCCAGTGTTCTTCTTCGTGTGTAACTCAGCCCATCTTGGCTCGCTCCTTTCCTCAATCGCAGTCGCAGTCGCAGTCGCTCTCGTTCCTCTTCTCCTGTGCCTTCTGTGACTGACTAGAAGAAACGAGAGACCGCGCGTCTCTACCTGGACTTGCACATCACATCGCATCTCACTACACCACGTTACCGGCGATCCCGTCTGCCGAACTTGCCTCCGACTCCTTTTGCCGTCAAAATCATGAGAGTGACTTGAGAGGCACGCAACGCAAGCAATGGACGAGTGAGTTGCGCTATCCGACTGGACGATGTGACTCGCTCAGTATCAAGCTCTTGCAACAGCGAACCATCGTCAGTCAGTCGACCAGTCAGGCTCGAGCAAAACAGGGTCTCGTCGCGACTGGTTCTGGCCAATGTTTGACTCGTCGGCTTGGCTTTCTCTCTGATTTGCTGGTCTTGCTTTGACTCAGGTTCCCTCATCTCGTCGTCGATGCTCTCGCCTCGCGGTGTCGGTTCGACGCTCATGGAATGTCGACCCCTTTCCGCGACAGCCGATCAATCCGAGTCACTAGACATACATTGTAAGAGAGAGAGAAAAACGAGAGAGGTCAGATACCATACCAGGGGACGTCGGCTGTTCCGTCCAATTCCAGGAGGGCGCGCGATGGTGGGAAAAGGGGCTGCTGCTCTTGAGTGAGAAGGATCGAGTAAGGAACGCGTGGGAGCAAAAGCGCGAGAGGGGGTGTGCGAAATGGTGCGTGCGCTTGTGCAGTGGCGTGCATAATCTGGACGAGGCGCGGGAGCAGTGTCCACGCTCCGCTTCTCCGTGATTCCGCTTTTGGAGAGACGTTGAGGACGATGACTCGGTGGAGCTGTCTTGCGTCAGATGGCTTGCTGCTCACGCGTTTGACTGCCGCGCCGTGCTGCTGCCTTGCAGAATTTCGTGTCTGCAGATGCTCTCAACGCGATTGCATTCGAGCAGTGGACAGACTCCGCCGCATCCTGTAGAGCTCAGTTAGCGCGCAGCCGTATGTAGTTACGCGCACGCGATGCAGCACGGAAGTCGAGATCGCTCATTGCAGCTCATGCAGCGCTTTTTCTCGCACTTTCTTCGTGTGTCTCACCTCTCTTCAGAATCAGTCGATGGCACTGTCCAACGTCATCGGATTGCGTGCACATTCTAAAGGGAGCCTTCGACGGCGCCAGAAAATGAGACAGCTGCCCGCATCTCGTCAAATGCCAACCGACACTCTGCCATGTTGCCGGCTACAATTTCCAAAAGGAAACGCAAAAGAACTGTTCATTTCGTTCACAAGGTTTGACTGTCATGATGCAAGACTGATGCGAGACGACGAGAAGCTTTAGGGCGTGAGCAACTTGCGGTCAGAGGCCAGTATCACAGGGAACAAGGCGGGAGAAGGGAGAAGGCGGTGTTTCCGTACCTGTGTCGGTGGGTCGGACCCGGAATTCTAGACTCATCTTTGCCGAGGATGTGTGGATCGATCGACGAAGACCCTGATCTTTTTCCATTGAGAAAGGACAATGGAAAGAATCACAGTCGAATACTGATATTGATAGATAAATCAAATAAATCAATAAATAAATCAATAAGACTTGGCGGAGAGAAGGGTTTCCTGAAAGAAGCTGACAGGACCGATGCGGAGTCTGCCCAAAAGTAGGTCACAAGAGAGTGTGGCGAGCAAAGGTCATGAGCCTTAGCCGAGCGTTGCTTGAGACCGAGTTGATACGAGATGAGGATCGCATCTCGTGATCACAGATTGCCCCCCTGGTCGCTTTTGTCTCGGCGCCACCCGCGTGAAGGCGCATCGTTGCGTCATTCATCCAATCGCTTGCTTGCCTGTTTGCTTGGCCATCCGTCTATTCAACTTTAGTTGGCAAAGGCGACAGGAGTGCTTCCATGGTGCCTCATCAAGGCCCCACAAAATGGCACCTCTGCCAAGAATCGGACGTTCGCCTCTCGAACGGAGAGAGCAAGTCTGAGATCAAAAGTGAGCTTGACGAGATCTCAGTCGACATCTTTTGGCTCGATGGATGGGCATCGCTCTTGCATCCATTCTTCGACAGGCTATGCAGAAGACGGAAGACGCACTAAACAACCAGATCAAGGCACGAGGGGAAGAGATTTAGATACGCGGTGAAGCTTTGCAATGAAATGAGTGAAAGAGCCGGACTTGTATGAATATGGTATGCACGAAAATAGATTAGAACTTCTCCGTCTTCGCAATGCGGGGTAAGCCAATCAACAAGGTTCCGGCATTTTGGCTCTCTTCTGCTTCCTCGTATTCGCAGCCAGTACTTCGAGTGGACCCCTACACTCCAATGGAAGCTGGCCTGTGTCATCCATCCATGCATCGAAGGTGCTGAGTAGTGGGTTGGCGATCACATCACAAAACTTATATGATCCTTTGACGAGCAGCCGTACGGCAGCGTTACCAGTCAGCGACAAGCAGACCGCCTAGGGCACAATTTTGGGAGAAATGTTGAGCAATCTACGGCATAACATTTGCGCCAGGTTCTGACGCGTGAGTCTCGCACGGGATCACCGAGTGTTTCTTTTCGCCTCTTTTCGAAAAGAGTTGCGTGTCACTTTGCCGTTTGCAGAGAAGAAAAGCAAAGACAAAATCCAAAAAAAAAGTGCCAAAATCTTCTTACGGGAGGCGGACGCTTGATCACACTACCAAACCGACATTGCGTCGTTGTATTGGGCCCGAGTGTGTTTGTCACACCAAGCAACACCTACTTCATATCGCAATTCATCATCGTCGCCAACATCCTCTGTCGTTCCATTCTCCTTCGCCATCCTCTCGACATCCGAGTCATCAGACTACATCAGCTACGTCAAGACAATTAGCACAAGACTGGGCTGGGAAGAATTGACCCCGGTCAGGCCTGAGCATCAACTTCTCGATTCGATCGCAATCAGCTGCTCAGTTCAGCCAGAGCAGCACCTCGAGTCGCTTTCTCCACCTTCCAAGATCACAGCAAGCATTCTCGATGTGGACATAGCTGAATCTACGACATTCAACCATAGACTCGATAATTCAGCGAAGCTATTCTCGGGTCCGTGTCTCACCGATCCGGTCGCATCCTACACAGCCATGGAGGAGCAACTCGTCCAGGCCGTCGAGATCGCCTCCAATCCGGTCGCCAATGGTCCTGAAGTCGCCTCTCAGGCGCTCCAATTCCTCGAGCATCTCAAGACCATCACTCACGAGAGCTGGAGCGTAGGTTGGTCCGTCTGGTCAGCACGCGATGCGCAGGACAATGGGCCCAAGTA
Organism: Ustilago vetiveriae; assembly: GCA_928722275.1. Lineage (NCBI taxonomy): Eukaryota > Fungi > Basidiomycota > Ustilaginomycetes > Ustilaginales > Ustilaginaceae > Ustilago > Ustilago vetiveriae. Next base: position 677,743 of record CAKMXE010000004.1, read on the forward strand.
CAGCCAGAGTGCCCGCTTTTTCGGTCTCACGCTCGTCGACGACTTTCTTGCAAATCGCATCAGCCTGTCGAACGATCCTGCGGCAGCCGTCGCCTCGCTGCAGCAGTCCGCCGTCGAGTACATCCGGAACGAATATGTCGCCGGTTCAGGCGACGGCTCTGTAGCCTACATCAAGAACAAATTTGCCCAAGTACTCGCCGTCTTGCTCCTCCAGACCTACAACTTGCCGCCACCCTACACACTGCTTCCGACGCTCCTCTCGACCATCCGCGCTCATCCCGTCGCCTCGCCATCCCAACCTTCCACCTCGCAGCTCCCTATCAATCCTCTCACCACCGACCTTGTTCTGCGGGTCCTTCACGACCTCTCCGTCACTCTTGGCTCCGACGTCACTCTCAGAGCCGTTCGATCCAAAGAGCGTCTCCAAAGGGATGCCGTCATCAGGGACGAGATCCGTGCCAACCATGCTTCCAACATTGCCGACACGGTATGGCGTGTCGTAGAAGAGGGCTTCAACCGTGTCAACCAGGGCGAGCAAACGACCCAGTCCAACTCGGCCTCTGGCGTCCGCAGCATGACCTTCGCAACCGCTGTCGACCTTACCGCCGCTGCCACCAAGATCGTTGAGGACTATGTCTCCTGGATCGACATCAACCTCGTCGTCACCAACCAGACTGTACCACTTCTCTTCAGCGTCTTGCATCATCCCATCCCCAAAATCCGCACAGCAGCCGCAGATGCGCTCCACGGCATCGTCAGCAAAGGAATGAAACCAGCTGACAAGCTCTCACTTGCGCAAGCACTCAACCTGCCGCAGGTCATCACGCCGCTCGAATCCCGCACGCGCACCGGTTCATCAGCACAGAACGGTCAGGACGATACAAGCGACTCCAACATCGAGTTTCGAGAGCATCTCGCCCATCTGACCAACGGTCTTGTGCTTGAGATGTGCAAGATTCTTGAAGAAGGAGCAGCCGAGGAGACTACCAAAGCAGCAGCAGAAGAATTGCTCAACTCGCTATTGCCACTCGTGCTCGCCTTCCTTTCGGACGAGTACGATGATGCCTCGGAACAGATGTTCTCAGGTGTCAACATGATCTTGGGCATCTACAAGAAGGCCCGTAGACGCGGAGCGGAATTGACAGGCGCGCGTGCCGAGTTCCTCACCAACCTCATCGGAGTTGCGCTGCAAAAGATGAAGTTTGACGACGAAGCGGAATGGCCCGCAAGCAGCTTTGGAGCAGCCGAAGATGCCGACGAGGAAGAGGACGAGGACGATGCCAAGTTTTTGGAAATGCGAAGAAACCTCCAGACCATCGTTGGCGCCATTGCCGCCATCGACGACAAGCTCTTCTCGACCAGCGTTGCGCAGCTCGTCCTATCCACTTTTGCCTCTTTCGAAGCAAGCGCTACAGGCTCGGGTGCACAGCTTTCTTGGCAACAGATCGAACTGGCACTGTACGTGATTCATTTCTACGGCGACGTCATGACCACCGCAACCGCAGCACCCAAAGTGGGCCTTTCACCCGCCATGTTCGTTCAGAGCCCCGAAGCAGGCTCGAAAGGACGCGCACCCAAGCTGGGGAACGATGCTCTCGCCAACCTACCGCTCAGCAACCTGGGCGAGATGGTGCAAAAGCTGATTCAGTCCAACGTCTCTTCGTTCCCTCACCCGGCCGTGCAACTGCAATTCTTCGAATGCCTGGTTCGCTACTCGAACTTTTTCGCTGCACGAAGCGGATGCGTTTCCGACGCCTTGCCTGCATTCCTTGACTGGCGTGGTGTCCATCACGAAAAGGTGGGCGTTCGCAAGCGCGTCAATTATCTGCTGTACCGCTTTGTGCGCGATCTTCGAGCAGTCTCGGCTGTACCTATGGACTACGTTCAACGCCTCTTGGAAGGTTTGCAGGATCTCTTGGTCGTTCAAGCCGAGCTTCCCGAGGTAGCACCGGACGAGGATCCCTTGGTCAAAGCCACCGGATCTGCGGGATACTTTGACAGCCAACTGTACCTGTTTGAAACCAGTGGAATTCTGCTCTCGCTCCTCAACAGCGCGCCTTCCGATCAAGTCGTCCTTCTCAAAGCCATTTCCGAGCCTCTTAGCGAGCAAATGCGGCAAGCGATCCAAGCGTATTCGCAAAATCCGACGAATCTCACTCCCGTCCTTCAAGTTCACCACCTGATGCTTGCACTCAGCAGTCTTTCCAAAGGATTTCCGGATCTGAATCCATCGAGTACATCATCGGAACCTCAGTGGGTGATGGTGTTCAAGGAGATTACCGAGCAAGTTTTGCTCAGTTGTCGGTCGATGGCGACGTTTTCGATCGTACGCGAAGCAGCGCGTGGGGCGTTTGCACGGATGGTTTCTACCTGTGGTAAAGCGGTTCTGCCTTATATCCCGGGCTTGATCGATGCCTTGTTGGGCGAGGTGACGCGAGGAGAGTTGGTGGATTTTGTCAACTTTTTGTCGTTGGTGGTCAACAAGTACAAGGATCAAGTTCAGGAGATTGTGGACCAATTGTTTCTGATTTTGGTCGAGAGGATTTTCGATTTCTTGAACCAAGGTGTTGGAGGAACGGATGATGCGGTCGAGAAGAGTGAGTTGCAGAAAGCGTATATGAATTTCCTGTCGTCCGTGGTGGGATCTGGGATGGAGAGGGTGTTGATCTCGGACAAGAATGTTGCCAGGTTGGAGACGGTGTTGCAGAGTATTGTATTTTACTCTACGGAATCCGAGGTTGGATGTCAGAGGACGGCGTTTAGTATTTTGCATCGATTGGTATCGAGTTGGGGATCGAGCGGGGTGGGAGGGGTATCTGGATTTGATAGATTCATCTACGAACATTTGGTGGCGTTGATCTTTACCGCTCCTAGTAGACCAGGATTTGATTTCAAAGATGCCCAATCTCAGATGGTTCTCGGCGAAATCTCGACCTTGGCGAAAACGATTTATGCGAAAAGAGGAGACGAGATGATCGCCTTTCTCACCGAGGTTTATCTGCCAGGTATCCATTGTCCAGGGGATCTAGCGGAGGAGTTTACGAGCAATTTGAAGACGTTGGATCCGAAATCATTCAAAAAGTACCTGGAAGCTTTCATCGCAAAGTCCAGAGGTGGATAATCTCAACAACTTACAAGACGTCCATCAGCAGATTCCATAGAAATACAATGCATCAATGATTCTCTCACACGCACACAAAAGCATCTTCCAAGCTAACTTAGTAGCATCAAAATATCACCGTCATATCTGCAATATACATCTTCTACAATCAAACCAGAAATTGGCAAATCACTCCGGCCCCAGCATCAAGCACTCCCTTTCCAGCCGCCAAATTTGTGAGCGGCGGTGGTCTCCTTCGACGTGTACTACACCAGCCTAATCTCGACTCAGTCCGGCATGTTTGTCGCAAGGGATTCAAGGCGATTGTCTCCCCCGAGCTTGCTCACGAGCCATGAGTCGACACACGATGTTCGAACCGGAAAGGCAGGCTTTGGTTACACTACAATGTTGACATTCAGAGAAAGGGAAGACTTTGCTTTCGGCTATGGTGCTGTCGCTCAGTTCTTGAGACCGACAACCTCACCATCCTCCACATCGAGGCTGTCGTAAAGCTTGATGGCTTCGTAGGCGGCTTTCTGGCCCGAGCCAATCATGCCACCAAAGGAAGCGCCCATGCGAGGGTGGCCATCGTGCTCGGAGAGCTCCATGCCGGAAACGATGAGACCGGGGAAGACTTCTCGGGTGTTGTTGACGATGAGACCTGTAGGGCAGAAGATGAAAATCGAAGAGGAAAATTGCGGTGTCAAAGTCAGTCACCAGCAATATTATCCGAAAACGAAGAAACAAAGAGGGTCGCTCAAGAACTCACCCTCCGACTTGTTCATGTCCATAGGGCGCATGTCACCGAGCTTGATGAGACCGGCCGAGCTGAGACGCTTGACGCTGAAGGCGCCAAAGGGTCCATCGTGACCACAAGCGCCAATTACGACGGGAGCGGTGATGGCTAGCGACGCGTCCAAGAGAAAAAGTCCAAGTACAAATTGTCAGTCTCATTCGTTCATTCTGGCAGAGGTGTTCGTGAGCAACTTACTCTGAGGGTCCATGCAAGACTGGAGGCCGTGAGCCATGGTGACGAGCGTCCAGTTGGTGACGACGCCGTTGACGCGCTGAGCACCGGTCTGATCCTTCTTGATGATCAAATCCTCGCAGCAAGTCGCGTTGAAGAGCTTGACGTTGGGCATGGCGAGCAACTTGCTCATCAGGGTTGAGGTGAAGAGAGCAGCGTGCTTGACGACGACGTAGCTTCCCTCGTCATCGAAGGGGACGCCGATTTCGACGAGCAGGTTGTGCGCGGGCTTGCGGATGACCATTCCGCTCATCAGCTGACCACCCAACCAGGCACCACCGCCGGGAGCAACGGAGGCCTCGAGGATGGTGATGCGAAGATCGGGACGCTGCTTGGCCAGCGTGTAAGCGCAAGTGAGACCGGCGGAACCAGCACCAATGATGACGACGTCGGAAACGGCAGCGTCCATCATGTCGGTCATGTATCGGGCGGTCATGGCACGTGAGGTGTGGGACTCCTTGATCTCGGCGAATCGGTAGTTGCCCTGAAAATCCTCGATGGGCTCCTGACCGGTCTTGATGGCGACATACTGCTCGTACTTGGAGGCGGCGGCGGTGGAAGAAGGGTGGAAGCTGCCCTTGGTGGGCTTGAAGCTGCCGAGCTGAGGACCAGCGGCGGCAGGGTTAGCAAAGGAGGCGGTGGGAGGGGTCATCTTGGAAAGTTGCTCCAGGTGCGAGTACGAAAGTGTCAGTGTTGTGCTCGTAAGAAGGTGAGCTAGGCAGAAGTGAACGACCCAATGAAGCGATGGGACGGGGCTGGGTATATATACTGACTCCACGTGGGAAAGGAGCTGCCCTCCTTTTGAGTTGGCATAGTGAGAGGTGCACGGACGAGGTTTCTCAGCGAGTGATGCTCAATCTCAGTCTTGTGCCGCAAACTCCGTGATAGTGCTTCGACTGTGTCACCATCGCGAGCCTCTCATTTCATCGATGTGACGGGGCAAAAGTGGAAGGGAATGAAGTGCACCGCTGACCGAGCTTGGAATCATCGAAGCGGCAATGCTCGAATCGGATCCGCCTCGAAAAGAATCTCTTTGTTGGCGTCTGTGTCTCGCAAAGGGTTCTGCAGAGCGTCGCCACCGACGACTCGCTTGGCAGGGTTCCTTTGTAAGGGAATCCTGAGTCAGACGACAGAAGAGGTGCAGACCGAGAGGAGACAAACAGGGATGGTGGGTTGGAGCACAGGCCACGTCAAAATACTGCAAGACTCAATCGGTGCTTTTCACGGCGTGTCCGATCATCAACAGCGGGAGTAGTAGAGATCTGGCATCCGTGCAAGCGAAAAAACAGTTCGAGACGGTGCAAAGCAGAGAGACGCTATGGAGCATTCACGCCTTTGTGGTTATAATCTTAGCTCGACAAAGGCAAGGTTTGGTGGAAGCTCAAGCGAGGCGATGCGCGCAAGATCTTGGTTCGGTGTCAGTGCCAGTCAACTACAGCACAGTGACTTGGAAGCCCTTCCTCAGCGACACGGGCCACCAGCGCTTTATGCACTTCCTTTCGGCAAGCGTGTGTCTCTCTGTCTCTCTCTGTCTCTGCCTTCTCTACCCATCACAGCTCTTGCGAGGCTTCGCTCGAATGAGTCCGTTCGCTTCAAGAGTAAACAGCACCGATAGAATGTGCCAAGAGCGATGTCGAGTCAGGCAGAAGGCCCATGGAGCGGATGCACCGAAAGCGATTCCGCGACTCATGACAGCCGTCAAATAATCAATAATCCTTAATTTAAAAAAAAATGATAAACTTAAATATAACTAAATCAAATTCAATGGGGAAAACAGGGTCAAGAAGAAGGTTTCTTCCTCGTTACCTCGCATTGAGCTTCCGAGCATCGACGATGCCGTTCTGCCTTTGGAATGGACTTCTTCTCGGCAAGGAACACAGGTTCTGCACTGCAGACTGTGGATGACCCTCGGAAAAATCCGTGCGTGATGCAGCGGCAACCTTGCCAGTCACCGCATCCCACCAATCCAGCAAGCATGTTGGTGGCAGTGGATATCGATACTGTGGCATCATATAGCTCGGACATCTAAGGCAGCTTCTCCCATGACCCCGCGGCAGAGTGAGTGCATCGCTCTGGCTCGTTCTGCGTCGAAGAGCTGCCATAGGCTTGTACTCTAGCATCCAAAGCAGCTGGGCATCTGTCTCAAGAGCGAACAGCGGCGAGCGAGCGCCTGATTAGGCAGAGACCGGCAATCATTCCGTCAAAGCGTGCAGATGGTCAGTGCACTGATCAGGCATTCAGGCGGTCATTCATCTTTTTCCTCCTGCTGATCAAGCCTTGCCTCCGCCGGCAAGAAGTTCGGAGACTTTTTCCTCTTCAAGGCAGAGATCGCCCCACTGATAACAAGATCAATGAAAGCAGGGGGAGCGGAAAAGCGTGGTTGACTGCCAGTGCCAACGTGCCACGGTTGCAGCCATTCGACATCGGCAAACCTTGCTCTTTCATGACCACAACGTCTCGCGGGTGCATGCAGATTCTTTCCCAAAAATCGCTTACCTTCAGAAGTAGGCGTGCCACCAGCGGATCTTCAAGGAGAACGGGGTTCACGGAGAAGCACGCTCTGGCTTCGATGTGCGCTCGGTCCGAGACGACTTCTTTGCTCTCAAATCGGAAATTCATGCGCACATGGACGTGAACCAAAAAAAAACACGAATGTGAGATTGTGTCATGAATCTTCGATCGTCAATCTCACAGTTCAGGTCGCGATCACCGATCAAAGATCACAAGGTTTTTTGATAGCCGATGGCTGCTACCTCGGCCGAGCTTGTATGGTCACGTTATGAATTTATCTCAAAAACTACTGGCAGCAAAATTTGGCTTCCGGTCATTCGACTGGCCTCCAGTCTCTCGTTGAAATTCGCAAGAGCAGGCTCAACCCGCATGGAGAGTGGAAGCGTTGGCTTGCAAGCTTATCGGAGCCGGAGAGTCAGCCGATCGACTGAGAGGTCCACTTGTGTGAGAGAGAGAGAGGAGCAGCCAGGCTAATCCAGCTGTGTGAGCGTCCAAGTCGTGGTAGACATTCGACATTGGCTGTTCGTCACTGCTTCTCTTCCTCCAAGCCATCAAGAAAAGGTAAGTCTTCATCCCAAGGGTGATCTCGACAGCACACTTCTTCTTCATCATCGGCAGCCTCATCGACATATCGCAATCACCACACGGGGTAAGATCAGCACCTCAGAGCGCATTCATAACATCATCAACATCGCAGCATCGCAGCGTCAGAGCTTGTGGGAGGAGACAACGACAAACGCATTTGGATGGCAGCGACGACCGGAGCAACCGCATCTAGATCAGTTTACAGCAGTACGAAGCATGTTGCATGGCAGCGTACAAATGTCATCAACTCGGTCGCTCAATGTAGCCCTACATATGTAGTCGCAAGGTGGGCCACTTGACAGATCAATGTAGCAAAGTCGTCGGACTACCCGGGAAGACGACATCGCCAGGACGAGGCTCTGATGGAGAGGCCTCATTCAAAGGTCTTCGTAAACAGCAGCCAGCTCTACCTGGCGTAGTATGCCGGGCTCGAGCGTTGTTTGCCAGATGAACAGGAACTATGGGATGCAGACAGCAAAGCAGTACTAGCAGCGGGACACTTGAACTGCGATCTGCTACACAAGGCTGGCATGCAACGCCATATTCACCGTCGTATTCACCGTCGTATTTTGGAGCGCTCGCATCTCGGAGCAGCTATCGGCATCAGTAAAGCAGATGTTACTTGTCAAACCACCGACCAGCTTCCAGCGAATCTTGGAAATGCTCCACGTTATCCGATGCACCTCGAAGGAAGAGAAGTCCGGCTGTTCGAAGATCATCCTTGTTTGTTCCAAAATGTCGAAACAGGCATGAATCAGGCCAACTGACACGTCTCTTTCATTTTCATCTTCCCATCCTACCAAACCACCATCAGCACATAATCCGACAAAATGGCCCGTCACCAAGTCGCACCCAACGTGGCCCGTCTCGGCCGCACCAAGGCCTTCCAGAAGAAGGGCGGCTACAAGTTCCAGCAGCGCCAGGGTGCTCCCAAGAAGCAGGAGGAGACCCCCGCTCACAAGGAGGTTGCCGTCAAGGGCGCCAAGAACGGTGGCAAGCGTCTCGTCCCCACCCAGAAGGCATCCCGCTTCTACCCTGCCGAGGAGGCCCGCATCCCCAAGGCCAACCGCAAGGTCAACAAGCAGACCAAGCTCAAGTCCAACATTGCCCCCGGTTCCGTCCTCATCCTCCTTGCCGGCCGTTTCCGTGGCAAGCGCGTTGTCTTCCTGAAGCAGCTCGACTCGGGTCTTCTGCTCGTCACTGGCCCCTTCAAGGTCAACGGTGTCCCCATCCGACGTGTCAATCAGGCCTACGTCATTGCCACCTCGACCAAGATCGACATCTCGGACGTCAAGGTCGACGACAAGATCAACGACGCCTACTTCAAGAAGGACAAGGCTGCCAAGGTCAAGCCCGAGGCTGCTTTCTTCGCCGACCCCGCCAACAAGCAGGCTCACCCCGAGTCCAAGGTCGCTGACCAGAAGGCTCTTGACAAGGCCGTCATTGCCGCCGTCAAGAAGGCTGGTCCCACCATGGCCAAGTACCTTGCTGCCACCTTCTCGCTCTCCAAGGGTGAGAAGCCGCACGCTCTCAAGTTCTAAACTTGCAGCGACCTAGCACACCACCGCAGCATACCCCCCTTTTCCGCTTCTCGAGGCTCTGGCAGGGTCAAAGCTCGGAAACGTTTCGCGCAACTCTCTTGCATTCTAGGGATCGACGGCGGATGATCGCAGGCTTGGGTCTGGTCGATGTCGACCGTCCCACCCGTCTTTTCCGTTCTGCTAGGAGATTGTCATTTCAACGTTGATTCGGTCACAGCCCTCCCCTTTCTTCTCTACAGCTTTTTCTTTTCCCTCTCTCTCTCTCGCGCATGTTTCCAGTCGTCTGCATCTCATTGCATTTGTGTATTCGACAACCTTTTCCCCCTACTCTCGCAAAAACCCTTGATCGACCAGACCCCAAAAGGGCGATTACGAGCCCTGCCTGCAAGCCGTCTGGTCCCCCCCCCCGGCACATTCTTCCCCCTCAAATCTCTCTGTCTTTGAAGGGATTTTGTAACTCATATTATTCCAAACACAAAGAGCCAACGGCGACTCTTTTCTCTCGGCTCGCCGAAATACTACCAAACGATTCGAGCATTTTTCCGAACCTGCTTTGCCCCGCGGTTGCGCTGGGTGGGTGTGTGAGCATGCATGTGTTGTGCGTTGCGAGAGCAGGGGAAGAGGTTCTACGATCTTGGATGGTACAAAAGCAGTTTGTCTGTCAAGCCATGCTGTTGTGCATCCTTTGCACCTAGTTTGGCCAACTCTCGTAATCGGAGGGTTCTAGCGTTGCGCATTCTTACGAATCGACTCTCTGCTTGTTTTCTCCTTGAACTTTTCGCCTCTGCGTCCTGCTGTGGATCGGAAGTGAGGAGATCATCTTGCTTGTTCTGATTCGGAGCCAGTTGGGCTGAGACTTGACCGGGTGCTAACGGCATACCTGCCGCTACGCCTGATTTTCTTTCCTCCAAAAACCGCTGTAAGGCGGTCGGGTTGATCGACAGCTGATCGGTCCGATACTGTTCTCTTTGATTCAAAGCCTCGACGTTGGGGAGGATCAACGAGTTGAGACTGGCTTGTCGAGTTCGAACCGCTTGCAAATTCGAACGGATCTTGGCCTCGGTCAGATCGGGTCGAGGAGAGATAGAGTAGTCGATCTCCCATCGAACGGGAGGCAGAGATGCACGCATTCGACGTTCAATCTCGTCGTCGGAGAGCGGATCGATCCTTCGTCCCGGTAAAAAGGAAAAGTCGACAGGACCCAACATTAATCCTCCATCCAAATACCGGTCTACGGTGAGATCCAATTGCGCAATCGTCCTCTTGCCCTCTTGCCCACCTTCCGTAGAGGCTGGCTCGACATACACTGTCATCCCACCCTCCCCATTGGTCCCTTTCTCCTTCGATTCCACCGTGATCTTCAACGTCTGATCAACAAACATGCTCGTAGCTGCATCCAACACTTTCTCCATCATCCCTAAACTCAATCGAAACGCTTGATCCGCCATCTCCTGCGTTCCAAACAGCCTCTCGTTCATCTCTTCGACCGAAATGTACTGGAATCCGAAAATCGTCGAGGTCGTATGGTAGGCTACAAAGATGCCATCCATGTGTCCTATCCTCGCCTGAAAGTTGTACTTCAAAAAAGCAGCTCTGATCATATCAAAGTATTCCCTCTCGAAACTCTCCAAGACTCCCGTGGCTCGTCGGATCTGGTAGCCGGATCCCTCGACGTAGTTGGCACGGTCGTTTCGAATGCCTATCGACGCGCGCGTTTTCAGATCAAACGTCTTGCGTGGTAGACGGTCGTCGTGACAGTCGAGTTGCGAACGCATCATGATTTTCTCCGTAGACGCATAATGGTATGCTTCCGGCTTGTTCTTTTCCTCTTCGGTCAACTTCCACGAATTGATGCGCATGTATTTGGCATACTCTTCCGGCGTAGCTGTCAGCATCTTCTCCATCGATTTTCCCAACGAGGTGAGAACGTAGTTGCTATTCTCCGCCTCGCCAGCCGCCGTCTTGTCGGCGTCAATGGCATAGTACCCGTCCTTGTAATGTAGCAGAATCGAAGCAGGCAGTTTGGCACCTACGCTGAATCCCGACGGCATACCTGAAAAGGGGGTGGAAAATCCAGAAGTGTCGGGATTGCGCCATCCCGAGATGAGGAAGTAGCACTGGCTAAGCAGCGAAGTCATGGACGAGGTACTTCCGCAGTACCGTTTGTTATGTTTCTGCGTCAACGTGGCCAGCTCAGGATCTTTGCTCGAAGTGACGTAGGGTGGCAGGGCGGCGTAATCGAACAGGTCGACGTCGAGAATGTCTTTGATGCGAGGATCAAAGTTGTAGATTCCGGAACGTGGATCGCGAAGCCAGTAGATGCCTGGATTGAACAGCACTCGATCTAGACCGTGTGCCAGTTTGGCCACTTCCATGTGGCGGAGAGGAGTCACTTTATCGATAGGCACGCCTTTTGCCGTGACACAACCGGTGATGGATTCGGACCATTTCTTCTGCTCGTCTGCAAACGGTCCACTGTACGAGAGGTTGTCGATCTGTTTGCCCTTGCCGTCTCTCCAGCCCAGATTCGAGGAGGCTAGCAGGTCGTTGCCAAAGACGATCTTTGTCTTGATTTCGTCGGATGAGCGTTTGTCCGCCTGTCTGGAGGAAGATGGTGAATTGGAGGGAGAGGCAGACCAAGCCTCGCGGCCTTCTGCCTGTGCATCTGAGGGGGGCGAAAGCCGATCTGGCCCCCAGGTATCCGCAATTTGGTCGCTGGAGCCACCCTTCGGCCGCAAATCTAGCGTCTTGAGTCGTTGCGAGATGGAAAAGGCCTGACTCTGAAGAGAGTCGAGCAAACCGTCGAGCGCATTGAGTTCTTTCAAGAGAGACGCGGAGTGGTCTGCTGAAGAAGCTGCTCCAGATTGCGACTGCTCCCCCACCCTGCCTTTGTCTGCGCTTGCGACGAATTTCAAAGACGATGTAGACGCCGACGAGCTTGCATCGCTGGGACGATTGGCATGACGCAAAGCTCTGAGCGCGGCTTTGCGCTGAGCGGGCGATTGCCTTTTGTGAGCCGAATTTGACGGTGCGGACGGTGTTGTGAACGATGATTCTGCTGAAGTAGATGCTGTTGATGACGATGACGACGAAGATGAGGATGAGGATGAGGCTGATGCTGCTGTCGCGGGAGGAGACGAACCGCCCCATTGCTTGCGTAAACGAGTAGACAATCCGGCAGCCCTGCTCGTGGTGGAGAATGGACGTGAGAACTGTGGTCCAGACAAGAGCGCTATCTTTCGCGCCGCAGAGTGTCTGCTCATGGTTCCGCGAAGTTGTATGGCTAGTGAATGTCAATGAGAAGACCGGCCAAGATCGTGTGATGTGCTTAGCTTGGATTGAGCTCGGCCTTGGCGTACAAGACCGACAGACCGCGAGAGTGGAGGTTCTGCCTGGAAATTTTTGCCTTTGAGGCGAGAAGAAGAGACAAAAACTAAAGCTGATCTTTTTTCGAAGAAAGAATGGCACAAAAATACATTGGTTCAGCAAAGAGGCAGTGGATTTGTGTTTCGGATTTCGGGAAACCCTGAATCAAAGAATGAGAAGGACAAATTTGGCCCTCAACCTTGGAAGAGTTTGCACTCGCACGTCCTACCAAACATCACCATCGACGAAGATGAGCTCAGCAAAGGGTGTCAAGATTGACAGGAAAGGCAAGCGTAAGGCGGAATCGGTATCAGAAGAGAACGATGTTCAAGACCCAGAGGAGCGAGCGGCACAGCTGGCACAGCTAGAAGCGCTAGGCAACGCGTTCCTCTCCTCGTTCGATCTGCCTTCGACGAGCGGTCCTGCAGATGACGAGCCATCCGCAAAGAGGAAGCTCTCAAGCAAGAAGCGCAAGCGCCTTGCAGGACAACAGCCTACCGCTTTCGAAGCCGAGGATGCACCAGTGAAGGAGCAAGATGAGATGGACGTCTTGTTCGAATCCACAAACGCACGTGTCGAAGCAGCTGGGTCTTGCAAAGGCAATGCAGACGAATCAAGGCAAGCAAGTAGCAAGAAGAAGACGCCCAAGTCCAGAGTCGTAGAGACAGTAGTATATGGTGGCGAGTCGCGACCCGATGGCGACGAGCTCAAAGACGTAAAAAAGGGATGGAAGGCATTCATGTCATCCAAGATCGGCAAGATTGCGGATGAGGATGGATCAGCTGCCACCAAGCTGCCCCCAGAGGAAGAGGAGGAAGAGAAACAACTGGTAGCGAATGATCGACTACTCTCGGAACTGTTGTCAACGACGCTGTTTGCGCCTGGAACGGGGACCACTTCCAAGGGCAAATCGAATTTGTCGTCCAACGACACGATCGCACGGATCATGGAGCTGTCTGCTACCGACTCGCAGCGCAAAGGACAAGCAATCGGACGAGGATGGGGCGAAACGGAACTGAAGCGTCAGCAGCTCTCGAAAGCGCCAGCAGCGATTCGACAAGGGATGCGTAAAGCGGCCGGAGAGAGAAGGGACAAGGAAAGGGACAAGGCAAAAGAGCTGGGAACTTGGCATCCTTCGCTCAAGCAGGCCTACTCGAGCCAAGGCACGGCCACCGAGATGGGACTCAAGAAGGAAACGAGGAAGCGACAAAGAGGATTGGGGATGGGAATCGGAAAGTTCCAGGGAGGCATGCTCAAGCTTTCTTCGCAAGAGATCTCCAAGGTCAATGGCAAGTCGAGATCCTCGTCTTCATCGTCCAAAGGTGGCAAAGGCAAACGCAAGTAGAATGGAAGCGATGCAGCAGAATGTAATGCAAAGAAGATTCACCACCTGTTCCCTGTTCTGTCGAGTGCGATGATCTGACGGCTGTACACCATCTGGCTATGGATGCAGCATCTGTGTTGAGGCGGTCATCAAAGGCATTTCATCTTGAAGCTGCGGCAGTCCGATCTGTTTCTCACGGGATGTAGGGGCTACAACAATGGAAGGAAAGGAGAACAACAAATCGGAACGGGGGCGCTTTGCCGTAGGGAGTGGAGTGCACATCGGGCTGTGCAGGATCGTCATTGTGCGCCAAAGGCAGAGTCGAGCTTGACTCGTGGAGGAATGAGAGACTGAATGAGCAGGCGGGGCTTGAAAGACGAGATGGCTGGAGATGGACGAGCGCAAGAGGTTGGTGTAGATCCGTGTAGATTCTCGTGCTTAACACAAACACGGGAGGTAAAGCAACCAGAGCGGCAACGATCATCTCGGCTGAGTCGAGCCACAATCATCCCATCCCCGCGGCCTTTTTTTCCAAAAAGGAAAAAGGAAAATGAAACGAAACAAAAAAAGACAATCTCGCTCGCTCACGCTTGCCGAGGCTGTCAAAACACGCAAACGGAAAGGGGAAAAAAAGAAATCACAACCAAATGGCAGCTCCACTGAAACATGGACCCGCTGGCCGAGCTGACTTGAATTGGACAAAGCCACCGTCGACAAGTCAGCGACGAGAGAAAGAGGAACAACGGAAAACGCTTGTCGACGATCGCTGGAGAAAGCGAGAGGGAGTGTGTGGGGCAAAAAGGTGGCTGACTGGATGCGGTCCATCGTTTCACTGAGCCACTTAGGTTGACAATTTGTTTGTATGCATCTGCAACTGCATCTGTACGGTCTGAACGTGCGTTGCATAGGGTCACCAACGTGGACACTCACGACTGCCATCATTGTCCCGCCGTTTTTCTGAATTGACCGACCTAGTCTGTCGTGGAGAGATGTTGTTGGCTAGAACACTGTATTACGTTACGATACAAAGCAAAGCGATTCCGGATTGCCGCCGACGATCCGAAGGGGTGAGACAATTCTGCTGTATTGGCGAGCAGCAGCTGAGCGCGCCAGAGACACACAGCGAGAGAGAAACAAAGGGTCCAATTCGAACAAGGCAGAGCGCGACTATTCTTGTCATCGCAAGGAAATCAGCTCATGTCGACTATCGCACTTTGCACCGCGGGATTGCGTACTCTATCATGACAGTAGCGAGGCCAGCATCTCTTGGCTCTTCAAGCATGGAACAACACTCGCTTTAGCCATACCATCCACTGCTTCTTTGGCTTGGCGCTCTTGGCTTTCGCTAAGCGCACTCGTCCACTGACAGAGGTAGAGTAAGTAGCAAGCCTCATCTGCAGTCATGTGGAGACTGTACTCTCAGATCAGATCTCGCTTCGAGCATGCTTCGGCCCGCTTTTTTGAGCTTTTGTTTTCCATTTCCATAGAACTCCTGCGCCCGCATCCTCCTGTCCCACCGCTGCTGCTGCTGCTGCTGCTTTCGGTGTCAACTCATGTGGGCTCGCACTGCTCTATCTGTCATCCTGACCGTAGATCTGCTTCGCAATACAGAAGAGTAGTGGGCGAGCTCTCCCAAATTGGACCATCTGAACATGATCCGCCTCTTTTTTTTTTTTCTTTCTCGTTTGCCTCACTCTCTGCCCGCTTGTCCGCGATCGGTCGGAGTCTCATCTTGGGCGTGCCACTTTGGCATCTCGACCTGCACCGCATCACTTGTCAATTTCTGCGCGGCAAAGTCAGTTGCTGTGTTGCCTCGAGAGTCACACAATCTGGTTGAGTTATTCTCTTGTGTTCCCACGCTTGACCTTCCCGTCTCGAGACGGTCCACAATCCCATCCCTGCCACTCTCTCGTTCTCTTCTATCTGCATCTAACCACCTTTACTTCCATCAACCTTCACATCTCTGTGGCCTTGGAGCAAGTCAAGCTTTCTTTCGGCTTCACATTACAGCAGACACTACTCAACTGGCTTTCGACTCGGAGTTCAAGGTCGATCGACATCAGCTCGGCGGTACCACCCCGGCTTCTCTCATTTCACCTCTCAGCTGTAACTACCATCTTGCTCTCCTCGCTATCTAGGCTCTGAGCACAATGTCTCGATCCTTGTGAGGTTCGACTTGTACCACGCCCGCTTCGTCCTTTTCGGCCCCATTCACGCAATCTCAACTTCAATAAGTGCAGCGCCTGTTTCGGCATTTGCACAAAGCTCACACATCGACTTACTACACGTCATCATCGAGCGAGATTGCACAAGATGGGCAATTGCATGTCATCAAAGACGGTGGTCGAGGAGGTCGATCCTCCTCCGCATCCGCAAGCAAGGCGCGTCTGGCTCGTTTCCACCCCGGTCGACTCGAGAGAGATCCCGCTGGACCTGGTAGGCATTGATGCAGACGGTCTCAGAGCCGCCATGCGCAATCGTGGTCTCGAAACCGAACACTGGGCGCTCAAAGTCGATCCGCTCGACACCACCCTCAAAGCAGAGGCGAGCATCGTTGATATTACCGTCCAAGCGGACAAGATGGTCTCGCAGTTGCATCCGACTTCGAGTCCGTACTGGATGGCGATCACTCGACGCGTAGCCATCGGATGGACCATTTGGAACGACGACGAAATCTTGGAGGCCAGCAAGCACCTGATTCGTGCGAGGCCCAAGTACGATGGTAGAAGCAACAATTCACAGCAACTCGCCAGGTTTTTGGCTCGTCACATTGATTTCGTGCCATCAACAGCACAGACTATCGGGCAGCAGCAAGCGGGGACTGCCATCGCTAGCGGGACTGGGGCCGGTCAAGATGGAGCCCTTGAAGTCTCCGGGGCGCTGGGGCTGGCCAATAATCGATCCCAAATGACCCTGGTGTCGGCAGGGCAGAGTCAGCGCAGCCATTCTAGCCAGGAGGATGCTACCGGCGAGATCAAGGAGAGCAATGTTGCGGCTCGTGTTCCGGCCAGCATTCGGCAGAGTCAGAGGATGAGCGTTTCACGGCCTCCATTGATCCACTTGTCCAGCGCTCCGGCCC
The DNA here is from genome assembly GCA_928722275.1 of Ustilago vetiveriae. Lineage (NCBI taxonomy): Eukaryota > Fungi > Basidiomycota > Ustilaginomycetes > Ustilaginales > Ustilaginaceae > Ustilago > Ustilago vetiveriae. The sequence goes on from CAKMXE010000004.1 coordinate 694,276, forward strand.
ATGCAGGTTTGCCGAATGGGTTGGTGATGCAGAGCCGACCTGCTTTGGCACGATCGGTCGAGACCGAGGCGGTTGTCGCTGCATCGTCGATTGGTTCGGTGCGCATGTCGTTGCCTCCGCAATCGCGACCGTCGCAGGCTGTTTCGTCGCCACTCAATCCATCGCATCGTATGCATCGTCAGTCGGCTAGCGAGATTCGTACGGTGGGTAGAACGAGGACGAGTTCGGATGCGGCGAATGGATGGGCGACCGTGGGGGCAGCGGGGGATCGTCGTCTTTCGCGTAATTCGAGGAGACGTAGTGAGGCACCGGCGGAATGGGTGGCTGAAGTGCCGGTGGGCAAGGGCGAAAATCGGTTCCGGACTGTAGGGGCCAAGGCGGGTGGAGCGAGGAGTGGGAATAGGGACTCGATGATGAGTTTGGCAGGTGGTGGTGCGGGCGGTTGGATCGATTCCTCGACGATGGGTGCGTGGACGCCGTCGAATGGTTTTGCCGCTTCGTCGTCGGCTTTTCACCTTCCGTCGATGGGAGTGGGGATGCCAATGTCGCAGTTTGCACCGTCGTCGGGATTGCCTTCGATGCCGTCAATGTCGATGTGGCCACCTGCAAGTGCATCAATGGTGTTTTCTTGCCCTCCTCCACCACCTCAAGCAGCGACTTTCCTGTCGCCAATGTCGACACCCTATTTTGGGCTGCAACAACCGGCTGGTATGCCGTTGATGCCATCCATGCCGCTGCTAGCGCCTCCTTCGCCAGGGTGGAATTCGCATAGTTCAAGTGCAATTCATACGCCACCGGAAAGTCCGGCTTTGGCCAACTCGAAAGCGTGGGGGTTGGATGCAGCGCGGTTCGGTCAGCAGCAGCAGGTGGCACTTGCGAACCAGTGATCTATGTTATGGACTTTTTGCCTCCTGAAGTGAACAGATTCAGTGTAGTGTTGCATGTGTTTTTCAGATTTGAATTGCTTTGAGAGAGAGATGCATGGTAGTGGTGAGGTTTGCAGCAGTCGGGATGTGTGAGCGTGGTTGAAGGGAAGGATGGATGCGCAAGGTGCATGGCGTGGGTTTCTCTACGTTAGGCAGAGTGCAGTAAAGTGATCAGTAGGTGAGGTTCCACGCATCTTTGGACCAGCACGAGCTTGGTTTTCCAACGACATGGTTGGTCAGGGAAGTAGAGTATCCCGCCTTTTCTGTTCTGGATTCTCTTTGACGCGACCCGAAGATGGGCAGAGCAGCTGTCGAGCAATGAGCTTCTAGGGATCGTTCCGATTCAGCAAAGTACTCCACCGTCGAAGATCGACCTAAGCGCTGAAAATAAAGCTCGCGAGAATACCTTGGATTGGTTCGAGGATAGCTTTGATCCCGTCATGACATCTCAGCAATCATCCTCAACCCTGTCTCTCCCCCGACGTTCGAGGTGATGCCAAGACGCCGTCTCTCATTTGGAAGCACTCCGAGCACACAAAGCACTGCAGCCCCAACAACGCTTTTCTGAAAACTTTGTACCTTTAAGCGATTCTCGAATAAACAAAAGCAAACAAAGAGCGAATCTACAAAGATGCAGCAGCGGCTCGTCGATTCAAGATGACCAAGCAATGTCTGCGTGTTGGACTGCCGATAGAGATACCGGGATGCAGGTTTTGCAAGACCAAAAGGGATTCTACTCGTCGGAAGTCTTTGCAGCTTTGCTGTCGTCATCGTTTCCTTGATCGTCGGCTTTCCTCTTGCTTCCTGCAGCGGCATCTTCGTCTTCCTCGTCCTCGTCCTCGTCGCCTTCTTCCTCTTCATCTTCGCCGGCTTCCTCGTCCTCTCTGATGTGCATGGTTGGAATGGGTGGGACATGACAAAAAGATGAGGAGGTCAGTTTTACGTGGAAAAGGTCAAGGAGGGGAAAGGGGCAGGATGGCAACTTACTCTTGTGCTTCTTCCTCTGCGTCTTCGTCTACCTCATCATCCTCACCCTCTACAACGGCTGCATCGTCCTCATCCTCTTCATCCACACCTGCTTCTTCATCCTCCTCCTCCTCTTCGTAATCACCTTCTTCATCATCGTCCTCATCTTCCTCCTAAATCATCAACGTCATCATCATCGTTCAAGCCATCCAAAAGATTCCCAATGAACAACCTTGTCAGTAACTTTATTCATTCTCAACCCAATTAGGAGGGGGTGGATGAGACTTACGAAATCTTCGTCTTCTTCGTCATCTTCGTCTTCGTCAGCCAACTCTTGAGCTGCGTTCTTTTCGGATGCTTTGGCAGCATCCCTCTTGTTGTCCTTGACAGACTCTTCGATTCCTCCGACCTCGGCGGCAGAGGTGGACTTGGTAGTTGTTTCCGTCATGATTCTTCTTGGGTCTATTTCAGCGGAGCGAGATGTGGTTCGTTGTTGACCGGAGCCAAGGTTTCGCGGGGTGAAATGGAAAGTGTGGCTAGAGAGCGACGATGGTGGTTCAGAGAGAAGAACGGTCTGGAATGAAGAGCAAATGCTGGAAAGGGTGGAGCTGAGAAGGAGAGGGGGAAAAGTTCAGAGGACTCCTGCAGCTTGGACACTGTATGCAGGATGAGGAGAGTCGATGGCTTGAATCGCACAAATTGGCAGCCGCCCCAGCAGCAGACTGAGCAGCAGCGACGGCGGGATCTCCTTGCTTGCTTTCCTTCCCGCCTGCCTACCTGCCACCTGCCGCTTGGCCAAAGCTGTCATCTGCTGCTGTACCACGACTTGCTAGTACTGTACGCGGTGTTTCGTGACATTCCTGCCCGTTTCCAGCTGGGATTTCCCCAAACCGAAATCCAAATTGGTCTGAGCGTTTGTTCACCCGTCCAAAGCCCAAAGACGCGTCACGCTACCCTAACCCCCTCATCGTGCCCTGGCTGACAAGCCCGTCGATGAATAAGAAGATTCATTAATAATTACCTTTTTTCCCTTCTTGATTCGAAAAACAGCGCTCGCGCACTGACCAGATGCGGTCGGCTCGGAACTTCTACCTGCAAGCAATGCAAAACACGATGCAAGATGATGCTACCGCTTCTGTAATGCCTCAATCATGAACCCAAACTTCATTAAGGAAATACCGTCGATCTCTTGTCTCCCAAGCCTTTTGAAAAAATGTCTATCAAGATGCACATATGCAGCTCTAACATCCCACTTGAAAGAAATCCCCAGAGGTTGATTCTCGCATCTCATTTCACAAAGCACGGTTCAAAGCATCTAGCCGACCTTCCACGAGCGAGTTGATGGTGACCATATGATTTTGCAATGACATGATCGCTCGAGAAGAGAAGAGCTTTACACGACAAGATTGGGAATCTTGCCACCGAGACAGCCGAAGGGAGTGGGTTTCCAACCGGATCCCGCCATACACCATCCTGATGGCATCAAACGCTTGGTCGTCTCGTCGTCATTGCTTGCTACCGCGGCAGCTCTTTCAGGAGAGTCAGCTCCGTCATTGAGGTTGGTTGTATCTGGTGGAATCGGTTCAGCTTCGCTGTTGGTCTGCGCAAAAGCTTCCACGTCGAACAACCGCTTCTGCATGGCTTCCAACTGCGCCTCGAATCCAGACACCTCCTCCTCCTCCTCCCGTCCTCTCCAACGCATTTCTGTCTCATCATTTGAGGAATCCAGATCCGCACTGGAAGCAGCTACCATACTCGACACTTTCATCACATCGAGCAAGGCGCCGATCTTGGATTTCAACTCGTTGTTCCTCTTGCATAGAAAGTCCAACGTCGAAAGCGTGCCCATCGTTCGAAACGCCAAACATATTTCTGCCACTTGCACATCTGTGATGAGTGTCGTCGGTGCTCGAGCGTTGGATGAGTTGATGGCACCCGACATGGAGCTAGCAGGAGGAACCGTGGTGACGAGGTAGCGAAGCCACGCATCGGCTGTCTTGCGATAGCTCGGACTGGCCAAAGCTGCTTTCTTCCAGACCTGACTGCTCGGATCTTCCTGCTCGTCATCAGGAGTTTTCAAGCCATCTGTTGGCATCTCCTCTGCGTCGATGTCGCGACCAACGGCATCAACGAGCTCTTCGGTCAACAATTGACCAAAGATCGGACCATACGTATCCCGCAGATGTCCAAGCAGAGGGCTCCAAAGACTTGCCAGCTCAGCCGGCAGAACAACCTCGTCGTCCCCAACCGAGCCTGGTACCCTTTTGGATCTGCCAAGTGGAATCAATCCTCCCGGTTGTATCAGCTGGTTGATCAGATCGGACAGAGCCGACTTTGTGCCCTCATCAACATCATCCGGATCCATCACCACCGCCCCTCGGACGTCCACCTCTTCGTCTTTGTCCTTCTTGGCACTGTCAACAAGCTGCGATCCAAAGTCTGGCTCCAGCGTACGAATGCGCGAAACAAAGACGGCAAACTGCTTGTAAAGCCTGCGGAACTCGTTCTTCGAAGCGCTGGCCAGGCTGCGATCGCGCGTCACCTTCTTCGAGAGGTCTCGGTAGTCCTTGAGCGTTTGACGAAGGTCGTGAAGCGCTTTGGTTCGCTCTTTCCTTCGCGTCTTGTCTTCTTCGCTTTGCTCCTGAGCATTGGAGCTAGATGAAGCTCCAACTTGTGTCGATGTCGATGCCTCGGCGATTGAATCGACAACCATATCGTTTCCATCTTGACCGTCCAAAGCTGATCCGATGGGCAAAGCGTTGGGTCCCTCGAAGAGCTGTGGGATCCAAAAATGTCGTTGAAGCCATGCTAGTGCCGAACCAGCAGCTTGTCTGCAGACACTGATGCTAGGTAGTTCTTCGTGTGTGACCGCATGACGGATCTCGACAAACCACAGGGGCAATCCGATACGTGCAGCAATTGCGGCAATCGACTGTGCAAATCCGCCTGTCTGATGCGAATCGACGACGCTGTTGACGAACCGAGTAAGAGCCAGACTGTAGTTGAGCCTGACACCGAGTTCGGCTCCGCCGCCCATCTGCTCGAGCGCATATCGTGGTGTCGAGGTCGAAGCGTGATCTTGAGTCAGGCTGGAAGTTGCGATCTGCTGCATGAATTCGTCCATGACGATGCTTTGGACGAGAAGTGCGGTAGTCTCTACAGCGAACGGACATGCTGATCGATTGATCCATAGCTGGACGGTGGAGAGTGCATTGTGACGATCTTTTGCCGAAATCTGGCCCTGAGAGTCAGGGTAAAGATGGCGATATACTTCAAGCAGCTCGGTCTGACGAGAATAGAGGAAAGGTGACCTCTTTGGCGGCTTCATCGTGCTGTCGACGAGACGATGGAAGCCAAGGTGATGAGGTTGTTGAAGGGCCAAGTTGATGCGCAAAAGACCCTTTCGGAAGATCCTCTTTTGACCAAAAAAAAAAGGTTCGAAAGTCTGACACTTCCGCGTTCCGACTGGCTTATCGCACAGTCACCATTCCACACACAAAGCCGAGACGAAGCCGATTCTCTTTTCTCTCACTCTGTGTTGCTCGACTTGACTGGTCAAGCGCCTGCAGACTGAGCACTCACGCGACAACAGCAAAACGACAATTTCACCTTTTTATTTTTTTTTGGTCGGTTCGAGACAGTGGTGCAAGTCACACAAATCACTGCACATTCTGCTCGACACTACTCTCGACCACTACCACCAACCAAGATCTCTCAACACAATCCGGAGAGGCCAGAAGCTTCTCTTGCCCAATATGTCTTCAATCAATCTCTCATCGCGGCCGAAACAGCCCTACGTATCGGTCTCGTGCCCTTACACAACATGCCGTGCATCTATCGAATACCTTCCGCCCTCCAACGCCGATCTGGCCGCTCTCCCATCGCACGAGACCTCGTTCACCGTCACATGTTGCAGCTGCAACAAACAGTTCGAACCTCCCAACGCGACAAAGATGGTGCGAGATGCTCGCAAATCTGGCGGCAAAGATGTCGCACGCAAACGGCGCATTGGAACCGACGAGAATCCACTCGATATGACCTACTACGACATTCTCGGCGTACCAGCTACAGCAACGTTGGAGGAAATCAAAAAGGCCTATCGGAAGCTCGCCATCAAACTCCATCCAGATAAGAACCCAAACGATCCTGAAGTCGAGGAGAAGTTCAAGGCCTTGGCAACAGCATACCACGTCTTGTCGGATGCAGAGCTGAGACACAAGTACAACGAATTCGGTGCAAGCACACCTGGTCTGACACCCGAGGATGGCTTTGTCGATCCTGAAGAGGTCTTTGGCTCGCTCTTTGGCGGAGAGCGATTCGCCGACATTATCGGAACCATTTCCATCGGTAAAGATATGAAAGAGGCATTGCAACAGGATTCCGACGATCTAGAACGTCAAGCCAATGGAGACGATGCCGCCACCTCTGCCAAAGACGGCGAAGCCAACTCGGCTGCGACCAAACCGACCCTGACACCGGAGCAGAAAGCAGCAAAGGAGGAAAAAGAACGCAAACAAGCCGCCGAACGCGAAAAGCAACGTCAGGAACGTGTCGCCAAGCTCGTTGAGAAGCTCATTCGCAAACTCAGCATCTACACCGAGAGCGTGCGCAATGCCAACGACCCCGTTCTCGAAAAGGAAGTCGAGAAGAGCTTCCGCGAGATCACCAGGTTGGAGGCGGAAGAGTTGAAACACGAATCGTATGGTGTCGAACTGCTCAATTCCGTCGGATTCGTGTATTCGGCCAAGAGCAAGCATTACTTGGCCAGTACGGGATTCCTGGGTTCGTTTGGTGGCGTTTTCCATTCGGCTGCATCGAGCATTCACGTGGTCAGGGAGACCGTGTCGACGGTGAGGGCGGCGTTGGAGTTGAAGAACGTATTTGAGGAATTGGCTAAGGCGGAAGAGTCGGGGATTACAGTCGAGAGGAAGAGAGAGTTGGAAGAGCAAGCGGCCGAGAAAGGTATGCGAGCATTGTTCAAAGGTGCAAAGCTGGAAGTCGAGAGCGTCATCAGAGAGGTTAGTGAGGCGGTGTTGTACGACACCACCATTGGCAAAGAGACGCAGAGATTGAGGGCTCAAGCCTTGGGAATCGTCGGAGAGATCTATATGGGGGTCAAGAAGGATAAAGAGGATTCAGCTGAGGGTGGTGCTAATGGCAAAGATCCGCAGGCAGATGAGTTTGTCAAGGTCGACACAAAGGCTTCCAAGGAAAGAGACTCGAAACAGCAGCAGCAGAAAGAGCCTCCACAACCCTGGTGATTTCTCGCTCGCTCATTCAGGCCCCTCATTATACCATTTCTCTGTTGTCTGGTTGTCGTCATCGCTTTGGCTCGCAACGCAGCTCATAGACATTGCATAGACATTGCATCTCAGCTCAAAGCAGTGTGGTCAGGCTCCCAGGTCAGTCAGTGATGAGAAGGGTTTGTGTTCTGCATACTTTATGGTTCTGATTGGAAATCTGCTGACGCACCTCTTTAGGCCACAGGAGGCGTGCTCCAACGATGCACCGTTCTTGGTCTGATTCTCAGAGAGCTTGGCGCCGGGCTGGCTCGGGAAGATCCTCCGCCATCAAAGCTTGCGGTTGTGTCCATATGATTGAGTCCGTTTGCCTGTCCATTTGCAGCCATAGCCCCGGCGACTGCTTTCTGCAGCGTAGCGTAGTCGGCGGCTTCATCTGGCAACCCTACCGAGGCCTGGTGCCGTTGCTGTTGCTGTTGCGATGAAGATCGTGCCGGCATCAACTCGTAAAAAAGCATGTACGGATTTTCCTGTTTCACCTGCTGGATGGTAGCGCGCGTGACGCTCTCGTCAGATATCCTCAGCCAGCTGTCTGCTTCCGCATCGCCAAAGTCGCCCGGCCCATCGACACCCATATCTGCTTCGGCGACACGTTTGAAGGCGATATAGTGCCCAAACGAATGCGAGCCGTAATGCACGACAATGGCAGCGAGTCGATAGATGGATTCGGCCTTTGCTTCCTGTTCACCATCCCGTCCGCTTTCGAGGCGGGCTGAATTCATCGCTTCTCGACCGTCGAGGGAGATGCTCCCTTGCAGCGTGAACTCGCTCAGGTCGAGAAACTCTGGAAAGAGCACGTGTCGATTGTTTTTCGCCGGTGCCCACGAAGAAGCCGAGTACGAAGAGCGGTTGAGATGCAACGTCAATATGCGTGGAGGCCGAGAAATCATAATTTGTTTGGTGGAAAGTCGGCTGATGGTCTTTTTGAGCTGAATATTGTTCAGGGCGTTGTGCAATGGCGAGGCAGGGTCTTCGGAAGACTGCTTGAGCTCATCCTCCGACAGTCCCGACTGCAAGATTCGAGTCAACTTGGCTTCTTTTGATCTTAGCTGCGCTAGGCGTTTCCTTTTGGCTGGAGTCAGGTTGCCATTCACGGTTGCATGCGCATCTCCATTCACGCAAGCTCCGTTCGATTTGCCAGTCAAGGAGGACGCGCCTCTGGAAGCAAGGTCAATCTTGACGGCCTGCAACGTGTTTCGTAGCGTACAATTCCAGCAGATCCAGTCAACCTGCTCCAAGTCGGACCAAGCGGCTAGACATTCTTGTAAAGAGCACGCCGAAGTGCCTGTGATCTCGGAAGTGCGTGTGCGCACGTTGAAGGCTGGGACGGATAACGAGATCTCTGATGTGGAGAAGTGGCGGATGGCTTCACAATACCCGCAGTCGAGACAAATTGTCCGCTGTGCTAAGAGGGCGTCAAATGGTGAAATCATGAGCGTCGGATCATGGGCCAAATTGACGCTTTCCGAGGCGTTGGCGCCGTTTGCGCCCGTCGTCGTGCCGAAAAGGTGCATTGAGCTCGGCGAGCCATTGCTTGCCGAACTCGATCTAGTATAGGCTGGGTCTGCGTAGACACCGCGACCGCCCCAAGGGAGGGAGGGTGCCATGAGCGCTCGAAGCCCTGCCTGCTCCTTGTCGAGCGCGAGGGATCGTTCCCGCTGGATTGATTTGGCCTCGGCATCGACGGCTTCGTTGAGAAGGGCAAAGAGCTCATGAGCGTCCTGCTGTTGATGAGCGCCTACCAGGCTCCGTATTGACGAGGAAGGCAGATTTTGGAGGGCTCGGACGAGCTGTACTGGATTGATGGTCGCATTGCGCTCCATTGGCGCCGCAAGCTCTTCGATGAGCTCCAGAAGCGCATCGATCACTGGTGTCGGTGTATCCCATCGTTCAGCTTCGTGTACCAAAAGGTAGAGGTACTTGCGATATAGCGTCAAGGATGATATTGATTGCAAGGTGGAGTTGAAAAAGCAAGTATTGCCTGTGTTACGGAGACCTTTGTATTTTGGGCTGGCTAGACGAGCTCTCGGTGCCGATGTTGATGAGAGCGAAGAGGTTCTCGATGTGGAGGAAGAGGGATTCGCTGAGCGGGACCGCCGCAAGCGATGCGATTTGTCTGACGAAGCGGAAGGGGTATATGGGTGAAGACGAGAGACTGCTTGAAGACCTGGTTGGAGCATATCGCTGTATGCGGCGAGTCCGATGGCGATGATCAGTATCGTTCCGACTGCGAGCAAAGTTTGAATGGGTATCGTTGCCGGATACGGAAGGACGCCGAACAGAGGATAGGTCGGCCTGACCGCAGGTTTGACGAGGACAAAGTGATACGTTCCCATTCCTTGGATCTGACACCAGAACTACTCGCGACAGCGTCGAGATGTACCAGGCAGCGTCATGGACAGGTGGGAATGATTGGCATAGAGAAATACCTGCCAGTCTCAGCATCGATCGTCACGCCGGAGGGGTTTCGTCCACCGTGTGAATGATAGACGGAGTCTCCGACCTCTGCGTGACCGAAGAAAAGGCAGATGGGGTCAAGCTGGCTCCTCTCAATGCTACGAGATTCGACTTGCTTCCTGCCCGTATTGTTGGGCGTGGCGAAGCACCAGGTTGGCGTCAGAATGAAGATGAGGATGAAATGACAAAGGAGCAAGACGAGGTCTGACGATGGAACGTCCAAGCGTTCAGGGTCTTGAGCTTTTTCGCAAGCAGGCTTTTCTCGAAGTTTATACTTTTTTCCCTCCGGTTTTTTGGTGTTCGGTGCTCAGCTGAAGGGTGTCGTCACTCACACAGTTTCTTTCCTTTTAATTTTGTATCGTTCTTCTTGCCGCCAGAAGCGGCGCGTAGCACGGCGAGAGCATGTCGCCTCCACAAGCACAACTCTGTGATTGCGGCGGGTATGACTGACCATCTTCAATAGGGACGTACAATGTGCCTCGTGTATGCGCCAACGGCGTCGTCGCTCTGACAAGATCTCATTTTCACTCGAAGAGAGTAGAGTCTCGATGTTGCAGGGTGATGGGCAGGCACGGGTCTTCGTAGTTGAGCTTTTGGCCTGGCCCATAATCGCCCCGAACTGTCAATATGAAGCATCACGCCAAGCCACATGAACGCTATTTCAGAGCAGCAGCTGGCAGAGAAGAAGCAGGTGGATGACATTCTGCCGCGGCATAGGCTGGCTCTGCTTTTCGGGTCTGTTGTACCAGCACCACACGAAACAGGATGACCACGCATGGACATCTTGGGCCAGGCGGTGATTGAAGCCTGCAACTTGTGATGCGGTCCAGATAAATGATTTGTAGTACAACGATACTATAATAGTTACCAATTTCAGTTCACCTGCAGCCTGATTACTGCGTGCTTTTTTAATACCCCTGACGCTTTTCGAATAGACAGCCAGGTGATGAATACAGCCTGCCAATCCAACTTGTAATCACGGTATTCAGCTGTGATTCAAAATGAGCGTTGCTGCAAGCGGTGCTCATTTTATTAATACTATACTTATTGTATCTCGATTCGGCTCTGCACTCTGGCGCAATCTGAATCGTCTCCGGCTTTCAGCATCAACTGCTCCTGAAGCGAGCCGATGTATGGGTGTCTTGTGAGGATGAGACATGACCCATCTTTCATCAAAGAATACCGTTGCGGTCAGCGACTTCGAACAGGGGAGAATCAGAACGAGACGAAGAGACGTAGAGACGTAGATAGAGTGGTAGGGGCGGTCCAGAAGAAGCGGTCGAGTTGAACCAAGGCGACAAAGTATCTGCTTGCAGCGGCGTGGGCGGAACGCTGCAGCAATCCGCGCAGAGCGAGTCTAGACAAAGTTGCTGTGACTTGTGACTGGTCTCCTGTGCTGCGAGCGAACACGATGCCATCGCCATAGCCTCGTGCCTATTTGGCTGTCTGTCTCTGCCTCTTTCTGCCTCTCTCCCCTTTGCTCCACACGAAATATGAGCTGCAATTACCCTGATTCTCTCTCTGCCGCCTTGGAGTGGGCACTCTCACCCCGCGTCTCACGTCTTTTTCCCTTCGAGCGTTCTCGGCTCTGTGTGTAAACGGTCGATCGCTTTGGGCTTCGCGTCTGCGGTGACGCTGACGAGCTTGGCTGCTATGCTGTGCCTCTGTCTTGTTCCATCTGTTTGTCCCTTCAGTCGTCCCTCGTTGCCCTGACTGACTGCCGATCCGCCTGCGTTCTCTCCTTGGCCGTCCGCGCTTAATCACTCCCTGCCGCTATCACTCAAGCCAATGCTCGTCTCGTCTCGTCCCGTCTCGTCTCATCTCATCTCATCGTCTGATTAATTCCTTCCATCTACATTGCCCGGCTAATCCCCATATCTATCCATCATCGTCACGAACGCCCTTCGCATTTGCTCACCGGCTCATCTTCGTCTGGCCCGACTCGCGCTCACCTGGACGTCCACTTGTCTCTCGGAATTCGATCCATTCAGCACCAGACGCGCTCGCGCAACAAGCTCGTTCTAATCGCTTCCTCACAGATCTCAGCCACTCTTCCTCGCCACTCAAGTCTTGGAAGATCACACTTGGCTCCATCACAGATCTGAAGAGGTCGTCAGCGTACCTTCTTGTGAAGTTCGGCTCGCAATCACCGCTGCCAGAGAAAAAAGCGCTCGGGCCTTCTCCCAATCACGTCCATTCTCCACAAGCTTCGAGCGGACTCGATCTCGACGTAATCGTTCGACATCTTATACAGCATCAACAAGCTTCTCCTCTCTGCGTACACCTCCGACGTTGTCGATCCGCATCCGCTATCTGTGCAATCAATCTCGACGTCGTCCGTTGACGCATCGCATCATCGTCGGACACATCCATTGAGCCCCGGCAGTCTTCCTTTCCGCCGTTCGACCTTCAACTCTCGACGTGCTCGGATTGCATCCGAGTAGAGCGGACATGGACATGAATGCCACCATGTCCTCTTATCAAGGCTCTGGCGCGAACAGCCCTGCCATCGGACATGGCCCGAACAACCAATATTCCCATCCGATCGTAGGCACATCCTTGACCGCGCCAGCTTCCCCTTCAGGTGCTTACACAGCCTCAGCGCTTGCCTATGCCAATGCTCAGCTCTCTCAGTACGCCGCAACCGGGGGCACCGCCGCTCTTCCCGCCCATCTGCATCCACACGCCCTCAGCTCGGCACTTTCCGACTACTCGATTTCTCTGCCAAACTCGGCCGCTTCGTCGCCTGGAGCCACTCCCCGTCGTCTTCCTGGGACCGGAACGTCAACACCAGGAGGCAACTCGCGCGTAGCGGCAAGCGCTATCACTGGCAAACGACTCAACTGGAGCGAGATGATCTGTCAGACCATCGCTGAAAGCGAGAGCGGTCGTCTTGTCATCCAGGATCTCTTCGAAGGCATGTGCTCCAAGTTTCCCGAAATCCGCGAGTGGGCTTTCGGCAAAGACTGGGAGGCTCGTGTCAAGAATCGAATCAAGTCCACCCTCTCTATCAAGGGCAACTTGTTCGTCAAGGTCCCGAGACCCAGTAGCGCCGCTGGAAAGGGCAGCTGGTGGACGCTCAGCCCTGAGGCGCAAGAGGCTTGGAAGACGGGTCGCGTGGCCAACGTCGTCAAGAACAACGCTCATAGCCGCGCAGGCAGCGCGGGTCCAAGCAGCATCCACGGTTCGCCAGTACGCACGGTTAGCTCCAAATATGGCACCAACTCTCATATCACAAACCCTCCCTACCTCATACAAGCCTCTCATGCGCATCAGAATCATAGTCAGCGAACATCGCCATTGGGACTCGGTTTGAACTCGGCTGCCAACAGCTATGGCAGTCCGTTGGCTAACAACTTCAACTTTGCCGATTCTCTGTCCCTCGGTGCGGCATCCCAGAACAGCGCTTTGCCGAGCAATCTAGGCCTTGGCGGCGACGAGACGAACCTCGGCATGGGCGGTCAACAGCATTCGACTCCGTCGATGCAAGACCAGGCCCAGAACGCTCAAGCCAGCATGGCTCCTCAAAATTTTGCGAACCTCGCCTTTATGCAGGGCAATGCGCCCCAGCCCCTTGGAACTGCACAGAGTGTGCCACATCTCGGCGGCCCACAGTCGATGCCGTTCCCAGCTCAAGGGCAAGATCTGTCAGCAGCCAATTTGGCTCAATTTGCCAACTTTGGCAGCGCAGATTATGCTGCCCTTTTCGCAGGAATCCCAGGCTTTGACGCCAACGCATTCGCTGCTGCGAGCAGTAACAACGGGGGGCAGGTCAATCTCGGAATGGGCGCGTACCAGATGGAACAGAACAATCATCCTTTCGGTGGCAGCATCCCTGGCGCCTACACACTGCTTCAGAATCAGCAGCAGCAACAACAACAACAGCAGCAGCAGCAGCAGCAGCAGCCGGGTCAAGCCAACAACAATGCCTACCCTGGCTTTGGCAGCAATATGTATGCAAGTCTGCAGCAAGACTCTCAGCAAATGCAAGGCCAACAACAGCGTAATCTCAACCAGAATCAGACCCCAAATCAGGGCACTCCGCTGCAGCAGCCTCAATCGCAACAGTCGCGTCAGAACCAGTCATCGTCGCAGCAAGGTCAACAGCAGCAGCTGCCACAGCAGCCACAAGCACAGCAACAACAGCAGCCATATCAGTCGCAACAGCAGCAACAGAATCAGAATCAGAATCAGAACAGCGGCAACAGCAACAACAATAGCAACAATAACAACAGCAGCAGCAGCAGCGGTGGCATGAGTGGCATGACTCCCAGTTACAATGGAAGCTTTCCTGGATCTAGTCCCTTCCCCTCTGGCAATGGGCTTGAAGGTCCTTCGCCGGCCGACTCGACGTGGTTTTCATTCACACCGCTGGTTCAAGCCAATGATGGTAATGATAGCAACAACAATTCCTCGTCGGCGCTGGGACAGCTGGGCGGGGAAGGGTCACGCAAGCGTCGGACCTCGGAAGGTCTGCGTGATCTGACCGACTTTCAACTGCCACCTCCACAGTCTGGTTCCTAGACCATTTTCATTCCTCCTTCCTTCCCCGACGCTGGATAGATATACCTTTGTACCACCTCGTTTCCTCCTCCTCTTTCTCTCATCCTTGTTGGCTTCTCCCTCTTCAACCGCACCCCCAATCCATTCACCTTTGTCATTCTACTCGCTTCCACCTCGATCTTGATCAATCTCACCTTCGGCTGATTTGTAAACCTGGAAAACAGAAATTAAGCAACTCCAAGTGTCTGGGACTCGTCTGCCGAGTGAAGTCTTGTCCTTCGCACCCCAAGGAACGTGACCTTTTGCACAATCTGCAAACACTCATCATGACAAGAGACGTTCCAAGAATGCAAGAGTAAGAGACATTAAATTGGCATTTCGATCGCAAAACGAGGCATCAACCCAAGAGGAGAAAGCTGCGACATGGCGATGAGTCGAGGTAAGGGGGCGGTAGAGGGTACACGAGGACATGACGAGACAAGCTCGAAAGGAGGAAAGGGTCGTCTATTAAGTAGAAGAAAGAGGGGAGCTTGCAGAAAGGGTGGTATGTCGCTAAGAGGCGCGAGTCAGGGGAATCAAGTTGCATGATCGAACCTTGTCGAGTTCGCAGGGGTATAGCCCCCAGCTCGGATCGATCCTGAGATCGATCCAAAAAACGAGCACAGGGGAGAGGACAAGAGAGAATCAAAGAGCCGTGAACCTAGAAACGGAACAGGAGGCATGCAGAAGAATCCGGAAAGCGAAAGACAGACAGTGAGTAGAACAGGCGAAGGCCAGATACACCACTCTAGGCAGCGGCAGAGACGGGAGCGGCGGCCTTAGGAGCCTCGACGACGACGGGAGCGACGGCGGCGGGAGGGGCGATGACGTCCTCGGCGACCTTCTCCTCCACGGGGCTGGCCTCGTGCTCCTCGGTGGTGGCGGCGGGGGCGGCCTCGTCGGTCTTCTTGGTCTGCTTGTGGAAGAGGGCACCGAATTTGCCGCTCAGACGACGTCCGAGCTTGATCTTCTGGGCAGCGACGTCAGGAGCCGGGGCATCGGCCTTGGCAGACTCATCGATCTTGACATCCTTGGCCTCCTCGGCAGCAGGAGCAGCTTCGACGGGGGCGGCAGCAGTCTCGGCCTCAGTAGCAGCGGGGGTCTCCTCAACGGCGGCAGGAGCAGCAGCCTTGGTAGCCTCAGCGGGGGCAGCAGCCTCAGCGGGGGCAGTAGCCTCCTCAGCGACGGGCTCCTCCTTGGCAGCAGCCGCGGGCTTGTCCTTCTTGGCGGTCTTCTCCTTGAAAGCACCGATAAGCTTGCCAATGAACGACGAACGCTTCTCCTTCTTGGGCTCAGCCTCCTTGGTAGCCTGCTCGGTAGCGGCGGCGGCCTCCTCAGGCTTAGCCTCCTCGGCGGCGGACTCGACGGCAGGAGCAGCGGTAGGCTCTTCGGTGGCAGCGGTAGTCTCCTCCACAGCGGCAGGGGCGGCCTCCTGGTGTTTGAGTGGAAGTGACAGGGTACAAGATATGAGGGTCAGGTCTCTTATCGAGATGGACGATGCGGACGATGGTCAGTGGTGTCGAGATGCGTGTCAATCAGATACTTACAGCCTCGACGGGAGCGGCAGCCTCCTCGACAGGAGCAGCAGCAGTCTCGGTGGCAGCAGGGGTCTCCTCGACGACAGGAGCAGCAACCTCCTCGACGGGGGCGGCGACAGCAGGAGAAGTGGTCTCAGGAGCGGCCGACATGGTGGGTATAGATGTGATTGTAGTTGACGACGAAGATCAAAGGGGGTATACGACGGAGTTGTCGGTGATGGGTTCAAGTAGCAAGAGGTGAATGAAGAAAAGCTGGTTGCGATAAGAGAGAGAGAGGAGGGAAAGGAGGACGATTGCTGCGCAGTTGACTTTATAAAGGGGAGTGGAACGATAAGAGCACTTGGACACGGCAGTGTGCGTGCGACAGGTGCGGAAAAAGAGGCTACGGAAGGGGCATCCGCAGCGGTCTCTTGACAGACTCTGTCAACGCTCAGCTTTCCTGATGCTTCCCTCTGTTTCTTTGCTGCCCATCAGAATACAGCAGGACAGACGGTTTCGACTGTCACTAACGCCTTCCCCCTTTCTTTTGGCTCGGTGATTTCACCTGTAACACCATTGTACCAAGAAACAACAAAAAAAAAATTAAAAAGTAGTGGGCAAAGGCTCCAGTGGGTTGATCTCGGGACGGCCGAATCGAAATTGCAGCGACGGACAAGGGCGAGATGCGGGCGTAGGAGCAAGGAGCAAGGAGCACAATCACAAAACAAAGTGAAATGGCAAGCTTTCTAGGATGAAGCTGCAGGAGCAAGCGTGCTTGTTTCTGCGTCAAAGGCGAAAGGGAAAGCAAGCCTCAGATGAAGTCGAGGTGGTGTGACTTGGATGGCTCAGCGCGTGATGTGATAGGTCCGTCAAAGTGTGCGTCTTGCATGTACGCGGTGTAGCGCCGCCAAACTTTGGCATGCCTGTTCACCAAGCCTCCGTTTCTCCTCGTGTCCAGAGCATGCGTGTGGCATTTGCTCAGGGACGCAGGCACATACCCTGCCACGGTCACTAAAAGACGGCAAGACACGCATTCGACTCGACGACATGCAAAGAGAAACGCTTGCGTCGCCATTGCAAGCCAGGTCAGCAAACACGCAGGGGTTACTGTGCAATGCAAGCGGGCCGAGCGCAGAAGCAACAGATGGGTCCAGTGACCGGCACTCGTTGCACACGGGACAAGAGAGGAAGAGAGCGGCGTCGTTGCTTTTAGTGCTTTGGACGGTAAGGGGCCTCGTGCAGGGGCAACAGCAAAGGCAGAAACTGTACTCCCAAAAAACCTTGAGGGAAGAAAAAAAAAAAAAAAAAAAGAGAAAAAAGGGTCTTGGCTGTCGTGTTGAGTTGCGCATGACTCAATCCGAGTCAGCCGCTGGTTGCCTTGCAAGCGAGGACTAACGTGAAACCGAAAACTGCTGTCCTTGTTTCTGACCTCTTCTGATTCTCGGTCATTTGCTATACTGCAGTTTGCTGCTGACTAGCTCCAGATGTTCTCGCTTTTTCTCTCACACCTTTGCCGTATCTCTTAACGGCAATGGCCTGCTTGAATTGTACCAATGTAATTGCCATCTATCTCCCTGAAGGAATCTTCGTCTGGAACGAGTCGGGCAATCCACGTCGCGGACAGGGTCGGCACACAAGCGAGCGTCGGGTATGGTATTTTGGTGCCGAGAAAAAGGGCAAGCAAAATTAGACGCGTGCAGCATTGGGCAGATCTGAGAGATCACCAGCGCATCTGGTTTCAGACCGTAGCACGCCTCTCCCTTTTTTCCTCCTTTTTTTTCAAATTTTAAGTTTGAAATAAAAATTCAGGTTGTTTTTATTATATTATATTATTGAGACTTTCTACCACGATCTGATGTGGCACACCTGCTCCGTCCTAAGTCTACGTTATCTGTCGTTTACCGGAAGGGCTGACGTACTGTACTGTACAGTAGGTAGATTCGCGGAAATCTCCGAACACAGACTGGATGATAGAGGCTCAATGCCCTTTGGCCAGAATCGATTTGGATGTTTGCGAGTGCTCTGTAGACCTGAAGTTGACGGCCGACGCAGAGTGAAATCAGATTGGAACTGTACGTGTGAAGTGCGCACCGGACGGTCTTGAACGGTCATTCCGCCTCTGCAGCGCGGATCGACTTCCTGCATCCTTACGCGCTGGTGTGGCTTCGCTCCCGTCGTGCTGCTGCACAGCTGTCGCATGCATGCATCTCCTGACTCGCTGAGCAACTCAAGCTAGCCTTTCAATTTTCTGGAGAATCGTGCTTTGTACGACCTGGTGAGCTCAGCGTCGAGACCGGCTCAGGCCGTTTCAACAGCTGCGAGTCTGCTCTGCTCTTCGAATCTACCGTCGATCTCGGAAGCATTGCAAGTTCAGAACCGTCGAAGTTGTTGCTTTCAAATGAAATGATATCGATGGGAGAAGACATCGGAGACTGAATCTAGGAAATTGATATCCTCCTCGCCCAGCGACAAAAAAAAAAAAAAAAGAAAAGAAAAAAGAAAAAAGAAAAGAAAAAAAAAGAAAAGGAAAAAAACAACCTCAATCCGATGCATGAAAGAACTGTCGACGCGCCACGATGATCAACGCATCAACGACTCTGCACAGCGTCGACACCCGACCAAAGCGATGGTGGTGCGTGTTTGCTGCAGGGGGCGAAGAGTTGTTGAAATCTTTCAGGCAGAGCGGCAATTGAATCTGATGGACTCAGTCAACGACATTGTCGAGCGAAATTTGCACAGTATTGGTGTTGCGACCGCTGGCTTTGCGTTTACTGACTGATGGAAACAGACGTTCGTGTTGACGGTATCGTGTCGGTAGATGAGCTTTTCCTCGGTGACAGTTTCTGACTTCTGACATCGAACTCACACTTGATTGGCAAGCTGAGCCCGAGCTGCGACGCCATGCACGAGCTGCTTCCAGATCGACCGGCTGCAGCCAATAAGCGCGAATTTCCCATCTCGCTTCGCAAACCATCAATTTCTCCGACAGAAGGCCAATCACATTTGCACTTGGCTCTGAGCAGCCGCCCTCGTTGCGCCAGTAGTTCTCCCACGTCTCTGCTGCGAACTCGACGGGTAGCCAGTCATCACCGCTCGACGCTTCAAAGCTTCTTGGACGCGAAACCGATCCAATTACTTGAGCTGTGTTCCACGGCTTGTCCCAACCTCAGATCGGCTTCAGCTCGACGGAAACATCCATTGCTTGACGCTGGACGTGATAAGAGTAGCTGAGAGGAGGTGGAGGATGAGCAGGTGGATCCATATCTTCGGGCTCGTCCCTGAAATCAACACCTTTGTACATCGTTGCGCTTCGTCTCTGAATAATGCCTGTCGACGGAACGAAAATGTTACACCTCGCAGAACTGACATTGGCCCGATCCGCTTTGCGGCCGCATTTTTCACGTTCGCACACGTTGCGGCTTGGCGTTACGAAGCGACAAACAAAATTACGATTTCAATAATACAACCGCGAGGGGATCCACTCTCTTACACTACTCAGCCAGGCAGAGATTCGTAGCTCAGCAGCCTCTGTGTCTCGTGCGAGGCATTCCTCCACACACACACAGGCGCTCGAACACACAGTATTCACCTTGGCTTCAGTAGTCAGCCCAAGGTCATCGGTATTTACATCCGCGGTGTGCAACTAGCTCACACATTCTGACTGAATCCGGAATTTCGCTGTGTTCAGGCGCCCTCACGCAGTCCTACCTTTCCTAAGCAGCCGAGAAGATCCAAAAAACTGGCCCGTCCGCCTTAGTGTCATCCCAGCCAAAGCCCTTTCTTCCAGTTTTGGTGGGTGGATCACCTTCTCCCTTCCTTGATCACCAATCTTCAAGTTTCGCTTCTTCGACCCACTTTTCCGTTCGCAGTCGATTCTAGCAAACGATACGATGGCTTCTTCGCAGAACGGAGGCCGCTTTGCCTCGCGCACCGCCTTCGAGGCACTTCAGGTTGAGGAGATTGAATCCGACGAGGAGAGTGTCGTCGAGCAGGAGCAGCCTCCTACCAAGCCTGCTCAATCCGAAGTCAAGTCTCCGTCTACTACGCAGATCAAGAACAAGGCCAACAAGGACAGCAACATCGCCTCTCAGTCAGCAAAGACCGAACGATCCGCCAACGAGGCGGCGCAAGAATCGACCAAAAGCGAGACAACGGTTAAGGCGGACAAGGTGCTTGCCCCCAACGGCTTCAACGGGACCGACAGCGCCGAGCCTCCTCGATCCCCGGCTGCCGCCGCTGTCGAAAAGCTAGGCGCTCAGAGCAAAGTTGTCCCAACTCCCTCCGCCCCCTTTGCTGCTTCCGCACCCAAGCAAGCTGCTGCCGTCAGTCACGGCTCCACGGCTACACCAGCCAAATCTGCGCCTTCCAAGGCAGACCAGCCTGGATCCATCCTCGACACTTCTTCCAAGGCTACTCGTGGTGGCTCTGCACAAGATGTCAAGTTTGACGCAACCAAGCCACTAGTGCAGCGAGACGCGCCCAAGTCGCAGCCTGCGCAAAAGCAGCCTCAGCCTCAGCCGCCGCAGTCCAAGCAAAGCCAGGAGGATGCCGCAGCTGCTGCAAAGGCAAAATGGCAGAAGATCTACGAGAGAACATTGTACACGCTCATCATGATCGGAGGCTTCATCGGTCTCTTGCTTCTCGGCCATCCGTACATGATCCTGCTCGTCATGGTCTGCCAGACCCTCGTCTACCGCGAGGTCGTCGCTCTTTTCAACATTCCTGGTCGTCCTTCGGTCACGGGCGGAGGAACGTCAGGAGGACGCTCGAGCCGTATGTCATCGGCTCCTACCAGTGCCGCCACCAGCGAGGTGGACGAGGAGGAGGAAGAAGAGCGCATCCAGAAGCGTCTCGAAGGCCGTCGCGACCAGCTGTGGAGCAAGACGCTCAGCTGGTACTTTTTCGCCGTCGCCAACTACTTCTTGTACGGCGAATCCATCATCTACTATTTCAAGCACATTGTATTTGTGGATGCGTGGTTTATCCCTTTTGCCAGGCACCACCGATTCCTCTCCTTCATGCTCTACGTATTTGGATTCATGGCCTTTGTATCGAACCTCAAGCGTCGCAACCTCAAGCACCAATTCGGTCTCTTTTGCTGGGTGCACATGTCATTGCTTCTCATCGTCTTCTCGAGCCATTTTATTGTCAACAACATTCTCGAGGGCCTCATCTGGCTTTGGGTGCCTGCCTCTTTGGTGGTCTGCAACGATGTGTTTGCCTACATTTGCGGAATGACGTTCGGCAGGACACCATTGATCGACCTGAGCCCGAAGAAGACGGTGGAAGGCTTTGTAGGTGCACTGGTCGTCACCGAAATCTTTGCGTACGGATGGGCAACCTTCTTCCAGCGATACAACTACATGATCTGTCCTGCCGTCAGCCTGGGCATGAACGCGTTCAAGGAGGTGAGCTGCGAGGTCAACCCGGTCTTCCACTGGCATTACCTTTCATTGCCGCCTGCCATCGCATCGTTGGCTTCCTCGGTTGCCGGTCAGCGTGTTTCGGCGCTGCCTTGGACTGCCTTCCAGCTGCACTCGCTGGTCATGGCTGCGTTCGCCAGCTTGGTGGCACCCTTTGGTGGATTCTTTGCGAGCGGATTCAAGCGCGCTTTCAACATCAAGGACTTTGGCGACAGCATCCCTGGTCACGGCGGTCTCACCGACCGCTTTGACTGCCAGTTCTTGATGGGTCTCTTTTCTTACGTCTACTACTCGTCGCTCATTCGCGAGCACCATGTGACCGTTGGCTCCGTGTTGCAGACCGTTGTCACGCACCTCACGATCGACGATCAGATCGAACTGTACAACGAGATCAGCCGATATCTCGTCGGTCAGGGCAAACTCCCCAAGGCTTGAGTTCCCCCCTTTGGATCGGAGCTGGATCGTCTTTCTCACCACTGCCCCCTGCACTCAGATCCGTCGACGCGTGCATGCCCATTTCTCGCTTTGATTTCTGTAATCTCAAAATAGTTCAGGAATGTTTCCGCCTTTTCGCCGTGGTCGAGATGCTCAGAACAGAAGAGAGCCGTGATAGACTGAGTATTATGGTGCGAGTGGAATGATTTTGGACCCTTTTTGCAACCCTAATTTCAGAGCTTTGTTTTTCTTCACCACTTGGCGCATCACAGAGAGACACCGCCACAAATTGGCGAGAATGAAAGTCTACAAACGCGCTCAGAGCCTGAGATGTGTGTGTGTGTTATTATTCAATATTATTCTTATTTCGAGAGCGTGTGAGAGTCAACAGGTTGTGAATGAGAGAAGCGCAGTCGACATCACCATTGATGCTTGCTCTCTTTCTCGTCTCAACAACATCCTTCTCGGCCAACACCTCACCTACCTTCGACATTCCCTTCGACGCAAACCAAATATCACCCGCGACTCACCAACGTGGCCACCCTCGCTCGCTCGCTCCATTCTCGACAGCGCTCACCTCAGGCGGCTCCTCACAGCCTACAGGCTAACTGCTCCCGTCCCAGTTTCGTTGGCTCCTCTCAACCTGCACCACATCATGTCTTGCCTGGAATAACTGTCTCGTCATTCAGGGAGCAGCAAAGGTCTCGATCAAGCACGGCGCCTTCTACCGCGATGTCCTTCTGGACATCATCCGCCGAGGCCGGCCCTTCGCGCTCGCCGCATGTGCCTTCAAAGACCTTTGCTCACCGCGCTTCTTCTCCAACCAAACTCTCAACGATGCACAATGGCCCATTCGCATCGTCGTCCAAGCATGAATCTCACGTACCCACTTTCCTCGTCCGATCCGCCACGGAACAGGACCTTTCTCATGCCGACCAAAAGTCTCTCCGCACCTTTGCCTATGGCGGCATGGTGCAGTCGTCGCCTGCTACCGAATCCACCTCCGCCTTTTCGCCGACGACACACTATCGTACCACCTTTTCCAACCCTTCCTCTTCTTCCCTATCCTCGGCAGGTCATCCTCGATCGGCATCCCATCGCAACTCGTTCAGCTCGGTTTCGGTTTCGGAGCTCGGTAGCTCCGCCATGAGCGATCGCATGAGCTGGGGTCGCAATGCCAAGAGACAGAGCAAAAGGAGCTCGCACGACGTCAGGACAGCCGCAAGCCTCCGTGGCTCAGATTCGAACAAAAAGGACGGTGGCCGCCTCCGCTCTCACACCGAGGGCTCGCAATTCTCCAACCCAAACAGCGGCGACATTTTTCTCTATTCGAGCCGCAACCTCGACGCCAGCTCAGATAGATCGCACCAGCCTCGCTTCCTACACCAGCGACGCAAGTCTGATGGTCCACAGCGCTCCAGGCTTGACATTGGCTTCGAATCTCAATTCATCCCCTCGTACACCCGCGGTCATCGCATGTTTCGATCACAGTCCTCCAACTCCCTCTCAAATGCCTTTCTCGACACTCGCGCTCACAAACACCAAGCAAAAGGCAGCTCGCACGGTCTCGGTCTTGTCAAGGATGTAGAGGAAGACGAAACCGTATCTAGCCCGGTCGGCATGCCCAAATCCCCTCTCCGAGAGTGCGAGACTCTGGCAGACTGGTATGATCACGATGATGCCTTGCCTCCTTCATGGAGAAGGGTCGACGATCAGGAAGCACTCGATCGCCAGGCCATCATGGCCTCCAGCGTCGCCACCAAGACAGCACGCAGAAGGTCTGGCGAGGCTGTCAACATCGCAGCTCGTTCGGCCGCACAGGCCACCAAGAAGGGCCTGCGTGTCATTCGCAGAGCCGGCAGCTTTGACGTCGGCTCCAAGGCTTCTGCAGATGCCGCACAGCGTCTTAGTCGCTCACGATCTAATTCATCATCTTCTCTTCTTACCAGCCTAGGCTTAGTCCCGCGACTCGACCTGCGTCATCGACGATCTCAAACACTGCATCAGCTCGACATTCCCAAGATTCCGCTCAGCGATACAGCCGAAGAGGCGGCTCTTTCACTCCCAGCCTCGGTTCAGCATTCTCCCAAATTGCAAGGTCTCGGTCTCGTTGCCGAGACAACAAGGCTTCACGGTTGGCGCTTCTCTCAGATCGCCGAAGCGGAAGACGAAGATAAGTCCTTCTCCAAGGACTTGCCACAGCTTCCCTCAGAGACACATACAACGCCTTTCTCCGAGAGTGATCAAGACCTCCAGCTGCATAGATCCCGCTCTTCCGATGCTCTTGATACGGGAGAGCCAAAAGTTGCCTCATTTCCATCAGGTCAGCCGCCACCAACGACCTCCCCGCCGTCCCACCCTAGCCCTAAGCCTCCCACTCGTTCCGAAAGCGAAAGTCGTCGTGGCCTCGCAAAGCGATCCTATGCCGCCTTGATAGACCTGTTGAATCCCACGCTGCACAAGGAAAATACGCCCCACTCGCCTAGTCGTCAAGATACGCTAGGTGGTGTAGAGCCTGTTCGAGTTCTTGCACATGGCGACAACGCTGGAAGAGGCACAGCTGGTGCAGGTTCCGGGGCCTCGTCCGGCAACAACGGTGGCAGAGCGCGTGGCAACAGCGGCGGCGGTCGCAGTCATGGCATGCACGGCGGAGCAGGTGGCGGTCTCGGTGGTGGCGCAGGACAGATGGCCGGCGGCAACGGAGCCGGCGGAGCAGGAGGCGGTGGCCCACCAGATCGTCGCGGAGGTCCGCCTCGTGGCGGCAGCGACAGTTCCTCAAGTGCGAACCCGCCCGTCAACACGGTGTACCGAAGACTTGAGCTTGTGGGAAGAGGCGCTTACGGTGCTGTGTATCGCGGTGTACATGTCGAATCGGGCGCTGCCGTAGCCCTCAAGGTCGTGAACCTCGACACCCCCGACGACGACGTCAGCGACATTCAGCGTGAGGTCGCCCTTCTCAGCCAGCTACGCGAAGCTGCATCCAAGAACGTTGTGCGGTACTGGGGTTGCTGGCTTAAAGGGCCAGAATTGTGGATCGTCATGGACTTTGCCGAAGGTGGTAGCGTCCGCACGCTCATGAAAGCAGGGCCAATCGCAGAACGACACTGTGCCGTCATTGTCAGGGAGACTCTGGTTGCGCTCAACTACTTGCACAAATCCGGCATCATCCACCGCGACATCAAAGCTGCCAACATCCTTCTCACCAGTACAGGCCGCATTCTCTTATGCGATTTCGGTGTCGCCGCCTCGCTCGCCTCCAGCAGCGTCCACAGCAAACGCAGCACCTTTGTCGGAACGCCATATTGGATGGCTCCCGAAGTCATCACGGAGGGAAAGACCTACGACCAGAAAGCCGATGTGTGGAGTCTCGGCATCACCATTTACGAGATGGCCACGGGCAATCCGCCACTCGCCGATGTGGAGCAAATGCGCGTCATCATGCTGATTCCCAAGAGCAAGCCGCCGAGACTACCGCTGGAAGGCGACTTCACCCCAGCAATGCGCGACTTTGTAGCTGCCTGCCTCAACGAGGAGCCCAAGGAGCGTGCTACCTCGGAGGAGCTCAACAAGCTGAAGTGGATCAAAACGTATGCCAAGACACCTTCTAGTGTGCTCAAGGAGGTGATCCAATCGTACAATGCTTGGACAAAGGCCGGTGGTATGCGTATGAGTCTGATCGGTGCTGAGACGGCGGATTGGGGCGAGGCGGGCAATCGCGACTCGTTCGCCTTTGACGGCAGGGAGACTGGAGAGGGCTGGGAATTCAACACTCTTCGAAGCGCTCGGGAGTGGGATGAGGACGACGAGGAGACGGACGGTCAGCATGTACCCATCCCGATCCGTGATCATCCTCTTTTGCGGCTCTTTGACGTCGAGCCCAGTGATGGCCCGATCACTGCGGCAGGGTCGTATGCACAACGGGGCGGAATGGCGGCAGATGGAATCAACGCAGCCACGTGGAGGCAAGGAACCCCGGCAGGCGAAGCTCCTGCAACGCTGCGAGCACAGCAGGCACCTCCGCAACTCAAAACACAGCCATCTTCATCATCACTGTCTGCAGCAACCGCTGTCGCATCGACGGCAAAGCCTCCGCTTGCTGCTCATGTACAAGAGAAGGCTAGCTTTACAGGAACAGGCAACACTCCTTTCCGGTTTGGTGTCGGTGGCGGAATCGGTTCAACGCAGCCCGCAGCTCCTTCACCTCTCGACGAGGTTCCATCTCGGGCCAATCTACCGATGCGCAAACGCTCGCAATCGCTCACGAAACCCAGCATCAGCTCTTCCGGTGGTTCCTCCCTGGCTATGGGCTCCACAGCTCCATCGTCGGCCACGACAGAGATCGTGATCCCCGACTCACGTTCGTTGCACGATCTCGGATCCGCTGCTGCTGCTGGAGCGCAGTCCAAGCAGCCCTCAACACCTTCTCGTCCAAGGGCACTTCGCATGGGACGAGCAGAGAGCAACGATACCGCTTCCTCGGCTTTGTACAATGACCCGGATCGTGGAGTCAAGACGGCTGGCGAATTGATTGCGCATCATCGACAATCGCATGGCGGAAGCGATCCCACCACTTTGGGATCCCATTCTTCGCCTTCGCGTCACCTGCAGAATCTGTGGGATCGTGGCGCCAATGCTCAGGCGTATGGAAGGCTGGCTAAGTTGCGCGCTGGCTACGTAGCGCAGCCGCAATCGCAATCGCAATCACAGCTGACGAGGCAGCGTGCGGATAGCGGCAGTCTGGGTGGATCTTCGAACGCCGGTGGTGCAACTAGCGATGATGTTCCCGTAACACCGACCACGACCCATAATCCTGCTTCTGCTGTTGCTGCCCAAGGGACTCTGGCGACGAGTAAGAATGTTGCTTCCACCTCGACATCGATTCGTCATCCACCAGTGTTGGAATCAGGTCCGCCATTGAAGCCGTTGGACTTTGCAGGTTTGCAGACCAAGGATCAAGTTTCCGCCAGCCTAGCAAAGGCAGTGGATGATCTGGGAAAGTGGTTGGATGTTGTTAGTTTGGGCTTGGGCAGAGCGGTGCATTCGGATTTGTAATGCGAAACATTGCGTCTTGTTGACTGAAAACGTGCTTGATGGTGAGGAGATCAGGGGAAGAACAGAGCTGAGTGGTTGGATGTTGCTTTTTGATCTCTGGCTTTGTGTGATTTAAGAAGCCGGGTTCAGTCATGGTGCGGTTGTGATCTGGATGCGTTCGTGACAATTTATGGAAGTCTTGCCGATGGTCCAATGGTCATGATTCTGGTACTGTCTCTACTTGATGTTCCATAATGGCAATTCTTACACCGAAGCATAACGCAGATTCGACGCCACCGAATCCTTGATCGTCTTGAAAGAATACCGTACCGCTGCAACTTGCAGATCGATCAAGCCATCGCCATCGCTAGCATCATCGTCACCTTGATCCGAGTGGTTCGGAATGTCCAACCTGTCCGGAAAGACAAAACTGAAGATCAAGACGGCCACGATCAAAACCAAGACGATGCTGACCGTCCAGATGGTCCACAATGCCATGCACTGGAATCGTGCGCGACTGCGTGCTCGTCGACGCTCCCTGCGTCTAGCTACCAAGTCGGTGGTGTAGCTGGGCAAAAGGTGCGGACCAGCAAGTCGACGGTAGCCGTAAGGGTCGGATGGGTCATCTTCCGAATCGGGGGTGGTGTCGGTTGCTTTGGTCTTGGAAGTAGCAGATGGGATCGGGATGGTTCCATACAGTGTACTGGAAGGATCAGGAGATGTAGCATTGGTGTTGTTGGAATGCGATCCATTTCGTCTGGCAATGTCTTGGATGATCGACTCGGTGATCCGGTCATCTTCCTGCTCCTCTCGATTCAACTGCCTTTCATAAGGCCCAGCAAAGATTGCCGTCAATAGCCGCTGCCATGCTGCATTCAGCCCACCAGACGTCCACCTAGCACCTTGTGCAGTCCCGGATCCATCTCCACCCGCGTCGCCTACCACCCCACCACCGCCCCTCCTTCTAGGAGTCACTGGGTGGGGGAAAGGAAAACTCGTCATTATCTTACTGTCCCTACGTGGAACCCCATTTGCACCGCTCTCGCCCTTCTTGTCGCTCTTGCCACCAATCTTGCTGCTGCTTGTCTTGTTTTGGTTTCCATGCTGACCATCTTTGTCGGCCAGCTTGTTGGACTGTACCAATGTCGAATTGGTACTCGACCAGGGACCCAGCGCACTCGGATCGGAGGGTAAAGCGAGATAAATAGGTCTACGTTGCGGGGCCACTTCTTCAGCCGTGTACCTCGAAGACATTCTCGACGAAGCACGCGAAGAGGTTGTCGACGAAACAGAGGCACGGCTTGGATCGATCGCCAACACAGCTGCAGGCCCATCTTCCTTGGCCGCCTTTGCCGCCCTGAGGATCTGATTGGCACCTTCGGTCGAGGTTCCGGGAAATCTGGATATGGAACCTACGTTGAGCGAGTACCGATAAGCAGCCGAGTCGAGCACAACACTGCTTCGGCGACTATTCGGTGCGCTGTTGTTGGGAGTGGTCAGGCGAGAGGAAGAGCGGGTTTCTGGCGATCTTTGCTGCTGCTTGTGCGATGATGAAGATGAAGTGGAATGTTGCGGTAGTGATGATTGACGATGAGGTTGAGGTTGTTGTTGTTGTTGTTGCTGCTGCTGCTGAGATGTTAGCCGTGAGCAAGGATAAGCTGCAAAACCGGCAACATACGTCGTAGTAGGTGAAGTTCTAGCCGATGATACTGGACGAGATTGCGACTGAGTGGCAGTGATTTTGCTCGAACCAGATCTTGGTTCATTGCTCGAAGACGGACGATCTCTCCGTTGCTTGCTCGGGCTCGCGGAAGAAGAAGAAGAAGAAGACGTCGCAGCTGCTGCCGCTGCAGAGGCGGCACCTCGGCCAGCGTTGCGAGACATTCCCGTGTCGTGTGTTGCAAACCGAGAGCTTTGAGCTGTCGAGCTTCTCGACCACACAACTGTCTCGATCGTCAATCTCAGCGAGTGAGATGGAGCATCAAACAAAGAGACGGCGTAGACAAAGGCGAATGGTGATGATGGCCAGCGAAGACCTGGAAGGAGGTTCAGGAAATGTCAGATGAACGCACCACATTTGCAGCTTGCATCTCTGAACATGAAACAAAATCCATTCAATAATGCTTCATGCTTGCTGGCCAGTCTCTGACGAAAAGCCCCTGAAAAAAAGACCTTAAAGATGTCACTGCCAAGGGCGGGGTTCAAATTGCCAAACTGACACATTCGCGCGCTCACCCATCGTCATCATCAGATACAACTTATTAATAAAACGGGCATTGCTATTCCATCCTTTCCTTGATCATGTTGCACCATTCTTCTTGCTTTTCATCATGGATTTCTCTTTGGCCATGAACCAAGCAATCGCTCGAATCGCCTCCGAGCACCTCTCGACTGACAAGTTCTGATCGGCGGGTGGTACATGAATGAAGATCACCAATGTCCCGTCGTTTCTCCTCTTGGCCTCACAGAGCGAGCAATAGTAGATAAAGTCGCACAGATACCTGCCTGCATCGAAAGATTGATCGACCTCGTCCGAGTTCATTCCATGCAGCTTCAACCAGCTTACCAACTGCGACGCAGCAATGGGCGTCGACTCTATGTCACTGAACTGTTCGTAACCTGTTCCAAATCCTCGTACGTTGCCGTCTTTGTCAAGGTACTTATCGGCTATCCTTGCGACATCGGCCCGTGAAAGTTGCGATAGAAGAGGAGCAAACTCGCCATTGGCATCCGGTTTCGAGTAGCCGAGCTTGTGTGCTTGTGTTTCGCAGCGAAGCGTTCCTTGTCGACCGACTCCTACGTGAATGACTACGTCCCAGGATGAGCCTTCCGGCAGCGGCGGGTCGACCGGATATGCTTCGGGGTAGACTTTGCCTACTTGACCGCCAAAATCCCCATCAAGTCTTGCATCGTGCCAAAACCTGGCTGCTGGCGAACGAGGTGTAGCAGCTCCATGAATTCGAGCAACAACATCCAACACTGACCCGTAGTGAACCGGCACCTGGATCGTTTGGATCCTCGCTTGTATACGTTCAGCTACGCCATCCCCGTCGCCATCGCCTTCCGATGATGAAGTCCGCTCTTTCCCCAACCACGGTGGCATCGACAGATCGAGGGTCGTATTGTGCAGCGGTCTCACAGCGAGCCACGATGGATTGTTGCCCACGGACATGAACGGTCCGAAGCCCGTGATCAGCACTTCCAGCTGCCGCGTCGTTCGACTCGTTGGCGCCATCTTGAGATGGATGCTGTGCTCGTCACCAAACCAAAGTGGTGTTGGAAGGCAAAGCCTCGAACCTCTTTGGAGGAGCAACTCTTTTCTCCGGCCTCTGGCCGTGTCACTGAGACAGATCCAAAGGCAATGTAAATGGAAAAAGTAGAGTGAACCCTTTAACCGAGCGCGCCAAAGAAAAGTGGCCGGATTTAGCGCCGTCATGAAGCCCGGCATTTCCAATCAAGTCCAGCAAAGGAATCCTTCTTGCTCATACACGCAGTATTGAGGCTTCAACTTCACAAAATCACAGTCGTGTTTGACGAAGCAAACAACTTTCCATCCCGAGATCACGCTATGTCGTTCCCGTGATATTGATATTGAGATCGTTGCCCAGATCGTGGTGGATCGCAGAAAGGCTCTGCAAGGACTACATGTTTTCATCGTCATCACCTCCAAGCAAGTGTGCATAGTCGTCAGCGCTGGCGAAAGTAGGCAAGTTCTGCATCGACTTCTTCCTCTTCTTGTTCTCTTTGGACCTTTGACGTTTCTTCGAATCGCCAGCGGAGGCTTCCTCGTCTTCCTCGTCCGACGACATGGCGCCACGCTTCTTCGAGTTAAAGTCGGTGAATGGCAAGAGATCGTCGTCATCCTCGTCGAAGACATTGCCGCTGTCCGACTCATCGTCCTGCCAGTCTTCGTTGATTGCGGCGCCACCAACAGCGTCTGCTTGATCATTTTCGTCGTCCTCGTCGGAGAAGGTCATGCCGGGCATGACGTTGGGTCCATCATCGTCACTGTCTGGCTCATCCTCCTCCTCTGCTGCGCCGGCGCCTTCCTGATCGTCGCTATCGACGTAATCAAATTCATCGTCATCCTCGTCACTGTCGTCAAGTCCTTCCAGCTCTTCCTTGCCAGGCATGGTAGCCTTCATTACCTTCCAGATCTCCTTCTCATCCGCATCGTCGTCGCCGTCCAAGCTGGAATCGCTGTCATCGTCCTCTTCCATCTCAACGTCCTTTGCCGCTCGAACCTCGTCGTCGTCCGATCCGACAAGCGCGTCTTGCTCTTCATCGTCGTCACCACCGGCGTGCACGCGACTCGACGAGGGTTGCTTCGACTTGAGGTTGAAGAATTTGTGGAAGAACAGCTGGTCAGCAGGGATCGTATCAGCGCGCTTCTTCCAGAAGGCTTCCGTGTTGAAGAATTCGTTCTCGTTGAGCGCATGCGTACGCGATCGCGTGACACCGCTGCCCACCTGCGCCATGGGCTGCATCGCACTGGCTCCACGCAAGGAAGACTTCTGCTTCGGGTTGCGGTAGACAAAGCGATCCAAAAAGTGTGAAAGTGTGTTGAGGCTCAGATCAGCATTGGTCGAAATCTTGCCTCCTTCCAACAGCTGCATTGCATGCACCGACACGGAAGGGTGGAAGTGCGAAAGCAGTGGCAGCACATCCCAAAGGCAGGTTGCGCCAGCATGCGCGAAGCGAGGTTCACGCTTCCTGCCATCGTACTTGTTCGACGCGTCTTTGGCCGAGACAACACCGGCCACTTGCTTCTTCTGCCCACTCTCGTCCTCGTCATCACTCGAGGCAACATCCTGGAAGTGCTCCTCGTCGTCCTCCTCGGGCTCGGTGAGCATGGCGCGCAATCCCGGTGTGCGTTTGAACAGTTCACCAAGCAGGTGCAAGCATCCACAAATAAACGAAGGCTGGTGCAGAGAGAGAATCTGACAGATACGTTTGACAAAGGCCTTGACACGCTCTTGCTCCTGGTCCGCTTTGAGCGCTTGGAAGATGAGGTTGAGGTACATGGCCTGTTTGCTCGATGCTTCCAAACGGGGATCCAGCAAAGAGTCATACAAGACGCGGTAGAAGCGATCCGTGATGGCAGCCGACGTGAGCACGGCAGAAGACTCTTGGTGGGGATTGGAAATAGTCAGCTGAAAGATGAGCTGAAGAGCTTGGATGCTGATGTTGAAAGAGCCAGAGTGGAGGATCTTGAAAAGGGTGTTGACATGCTTTTCGAACACCGAGGCTTCCATTTTGGCAAAGGGGAAAGCTCGACGAACCCCGGTCAGGATGGCAACGACCATCTTGGATTCGGCATCCTTGACCAGCTTTGGCTCCTCGGGCTTGGCTGAAGCAGCCTGTTTTCCCTTTCCACCTTTTCCTTTTCCTTTGGCCTTGCCTTTGCCCTTGCGAGGTTGATCCTTCCAGCGCTTCTTGTCCTTCTTTTTCGGTGATTCGTCCGCCTCTTCGCCATCGACGATGCCATTGGCTTCCTTGACCTCGTTCTGCTTGAGAATGCCCTCAAAGAGCTCAAAGTAAAGCAGTATGAGATGGTTGGCGGTTGCTTCATCCTTAACGGTCAACACGGTCTGATTGAGTGTGAGAAGACCATAGTAGCGTGCGTGGGTGCTGTGATTGCTGGTCTTGCCCGCCTCGTCATCGTCAGCACTTGCCGCTGGGGTGGGTCGCAGGATGAGGTTGGCGATCTCACGGACAACAATGAACTTCATTGCAGGGTGAGCAGTGAGAAGTTCGAGAATGTGGTTGCTTGTCTTAGCCGCGACACTTCTATCCGGGTCGCCAAGCTTGTTGACGAGAAGACGGAGCAAATTCTGTTCCTGTTCTGGCTTGTCGCGAAGAAGGATGAAGGTTTGTGTAGTGGCCTGCTTGCGCGTGAAGGGGATGGTGTCATGCGATTGCACCTCGAGAACCTGGAGGAATTGGAAGTAGAACTTTTTGAGGTGATCCTCGAATGCCCACAGCAGCAAGTGGGACTTGGCGGCTTCGGCGGCGACGAGATCCGTGGAAGTGAGGGCGGCGGAAGCGGCAGCCAGCAGAGGTTGATCTCGGAAGTAGCGCAGCTTTCTTGAACCGAGACCGCCTTCGCTGGCAAGCCAATCGGCAAGGGCACGAGTGGCGCGGCTGGCCTCCTCTCGGCTCTTTTTGCGTGTCATATTGAGTAAATTGTCCATGTGCTTGACATTGTGTACCGGACTGCTCTGCACCAAGAGGGTCAAGGCCGAGATTCGATCTGAGAGTGTACCGCCACCCTCGGAGGAGAGCAAGGAGCGAACAAATTGGGCGTCTGAGGCGGTAAGGGTGCCGATACTTCCTCCAGCTTTGTTGAGCGAAGTTTCGCTGCTGGTGATCTCGTCGTAGGCGCGGCTCTCTTGGCGCAAGAGATCAGCACCCGCATCGAGAAGATGCGTGATGCGGTCGTGCGACAGAGCGGTGGCATCGGCGCCGTTGGCAGAAGGAAGCTTGGGCAGAGTCTGTGACATCCACTGCGGAACAGCCTGTAGCCGCAAGGGTCCCGTAGAAGTTAAGGAAGGCTTGATCTTGGACTCCTTGCCGACACCTTCGTCGTCAAAGACCATCTTCTTTCCCTTGCCCATTCGCTGTACAGTGGTGCTCTCGGGAACAGAGCCTTGCGAAGTGGACTGCTTCGATGGCTTCTGTGTCTTGGTCTCTGCTTGCTTGTTGGCTTTTCCGTTTGGTGCTGGCCTGTCCTTGTGCTGCACAGGCTCGTCGACTTGCTTCTTTGTGGAGTCTGACTTCTTTGACGCTTCTGCCTCGGGCCTCTGCTGCTTGCCTTTCTTCGCTGGAACAGCGGATGCGGAAGGTTCAGATGAGTTGGGATTTGATTGAAGTTGCTTGAGAAAAGCGGCAACTTCGCCCGAGAAGGCAGCTTCGTCGATCGAGACATCCGACTTCTTCTTTCCGTTGGCTTTGGAAATGAGCTCGAGATCCTCTCGGGAGCCGCCGAAGCTCTCTATCTCACGCATCAGAGTGGCTTCGTCTGCGCTGTCCTCCGAATCGTACGCGTCTGTGCTCTTTCTCTTTGGCGGGATGCTTGGCGTCTTCTTCTGTGCTGATTTGACAGATGCTGGTGAGCTGACGGTCTGCTTCTTGACAGGCGTCGATTTGGCCGAGGCTGTGTCGCCTGCCGCTGCCGCTGAAGATCTCGACCCTTTTGGCCTGAAGTCTCTGGCCATTGTGCCTGATATGCTGATATTGAGGGTGATGGTGACGAAAGAGACCTGTGCGACAAGTAGAAGGAAGAGCGAACGTTGTGCTTGTAGGGTTCTGCTGAATTCAAATTTCTCCAAAATTTTGAGAAAGTCGCCTAAAGGAAAAAAAAAAAAAAAGAGAGAAAAAAAGGAGAGAGGGTTCAAGGTTCGGAATTCGGTGATATTAATGAATAAAAAGATTCATTTGGAGCTGAAATTTTGTTTCGATCGACGTAACATAATCCTTCAGTTTCGGCGCATTCCGACCCTTGCTGCACCTTGAACCTCTTGCTTCGAGAGAAGCTCGCATGCTGTGACCTCCTTGCGCCTCTTTCGATCCCTGCCAGTGAAACGTTTCCCTCCCTCAGTGCAGACGAAGTACACCTCTCAAGATCGTGTGTGTCTTGCTTTCAAGATTCGAACAACGGCGGCTGTGCTAAGGGGGGTGAGTGCTGCCTCAGGCTCGATGCCGCCGAAGCTGTGTGCACTGCGCCGAAGCGTGACCAAAGTGAAGCAACGGCTTGCGCACAATTTTTCTTTGTCTTCTTGGCTTGCAGCTCCAGCAGACGGCAACAATGGCGCTGGCGGAACCAGCGGCGGACCCTTTCTAGTGTGTGCGAGTGAGAGCGTGAGCGAGGGTACAGTGTATGCGTGAGATTTTCGGATGGATCGAGGCAGAATCTCAGTTGTCAAATGTTGCATGAGCTCGGTGCTGTCATGCACGTCTTGCAGCAGCCACTCGGCCCTGTCCTTCTTCTGCGCTTCTGCAGTAATCGTCGCAGCAGTGAATCTTTACGCGCTGTCGCAAGAGTCACTTTAGACTGGCTCCTTTGCTCCTGTCCACCCTCGCTTCCTGTCTCCTTTGCCCTTTGACGAAATGCGCAGAACCGGCCAGCGCTTTTTGACTCGGTGGTTGTACAACTCCCTAGCCCGTCTGCAAGCCTTGTTCGGATCAAGGATGCGCTGTCCGACTGGCTGCTGCCTCGCTACCCGGCTGCCTCTCATGCCATCATGCCCTAGGCAGCCTCTTGACTCTTTGGCTCGCGTGTGTCACAAGCTTGGGTACAGGAGATCGACCTTAGCTGTCCGGCCTTGACGGGACCAGATGCTACAGTATATACATGACGAGATCGTCGACGCGACCTTCCTTACCTCCCTTCCTCATCATCCTCGCCTTGACTTCGTCCCTCCTCTTCACCAACGCCCTCCCCTTTCCCACTCTACATCCTTTCCTCCCCCTTCCATTTAGACCAGCAGCGTTGATCGCGCAGGTATCGTGCCCTATACAGTCAATCTTTCCTTTCCTCAGTCGAACCTCGTCTCACCCAATTCCGCACAACTTCCACCATGACTTGCGTCAAGGCCCTCCTCTTCGCCTTTGTGGCTCTTTCCCTTACTTTTATGTCTGTGGCGCAGGCCGCCCAGCCAACCATCAGCCACAATGCTGCCGTGCGCCGTCACGCGGCCATGATCGACGCGCGCCCTGCCCGTCGATCCGTCGCGCTGGGTGACGGCAAGATGGTTGTACAAAAGAGACAGACCGCCGAGCAGCTGGCTCAGGCGGCTGCTCTCAAGAAGTGGGACGATGACTTCCACGCTAAGAACGCAGAATGGCAGCAGGCTGCCATCGCTGCGCTGGGCAAAGGTCAAACTCCTCCCAGTTACGATGATTACTGGAACGGCAAGTCGGATGGCTCTTCCTCCCCGTCTTCGTCCGAGTCGAACTCGTCTTCCTCGTCGGGCTCGGGTTCTTCTAACCAGTCCTCGGATCCTGCCGCCTCCCAACAACAGCAACAGCAGCAGCAGCAGCCACAGTCGGAAGCCACTCCCACCGCCACGACCGAGTCCACATCGTCCCAGGACAACTCGAGCTCTGGCTCCGGATCGGATGAATGCGAAGAAGACTCGAGCGACAGCTCTCCTGCTTCGTCTTCGTCGACACCCGCTCAGGCCACCACGTCTGCCAAAGGCGCTGCCGCTGCTGCTGCCACTGGCAGCAAGAACAATGTCGCTCAGAGCCAGCCCAAGGCCAATGCCTCTTCGTCCTCGTCGTCATCCTCGCAGGCTACTTCGGGTCATTTCGGTGGTCAGGCTACCTACTACGCCCCTGGCTTGGGCGCTTGTGGCTGGACCAACAACGACTCGGACTACATTGTTGCCATCTCGCATTCGCTCTTTGACTCGTTCGGCACTGGCAATCCCAACAAAAACCCTGCATGTGGACACAAGATCGCAGCTACCTATGGAGGCAAGACGATCACTGTGTCGGTGGCTGATCGATGCGAGGGCTGTGCTTGGGGCGACCTCGACTTTACCCCCACTGGCTTCTCGCAGCTCGCCGACATGTCCAAGGGCCGTCTTGACGGCTTGACCTGGTCCTGGATCGGTGGTGCTCCCAAGTGAAAGCACTGCTCAGCAAATTTTGATCACTTGCACACCTCTGTTGTCCAGTCGCTGGCCTGTTGGACAACGAACAGTGCAAGCTGCGCTCAGCTTTGTGTCGCTGGTCGACTCTCAGCGGACCTTCTCAGAATTGTTCTCCGTGCCCCTCCGTTGCGCTTGATCTTGCTTGCTGTCCACCTTGATGGTAGGACGCGCGGTCGAGAGCAGTGTTCGGCTCGGAATGTTTTCGGCAGCACCGTCTTCTTGTAATTCTACTCATGCACCCCGTGTAGCTGCACTTACACATTTTTCATTTCTTGCATTGTCACCGTGTCACACATTCACTCCTGCCTTTGCGGTGCGTCCGAGTGAGCTCACTTCCGAATGTCTCATCTTGCCAAGTGAGCGTGTTTGGCGGGTGCCGCGTGTCATTGGAAGCGGAGGTCAAGGTTGACTGAAGCTCGGACATGACATGGAGTTGCAGCCCGAAGCATTCGACAGACGGATGCATCGTGCACATTGGCGGTAGCATCGTTGTCCGGTCGACCGACGGGATTGCAAGGAGTGCACAATAAAAGAGGTTGACATAGCTCTGTTCTAGATGGAAGCTTTAGGAGCGGATCAAGGCGCATGAAGGGGTGAGGCGAAATTCCCGATCGACCGCACCTTCCTCTGCAACTGTGTACTACCTGGGGACGAAGATCGATACCGGTTCTCCCGCTTCGAGCGCGGCACGATTCAGGGCATCTCTTCTCTCTCACGTCAAAAATCTTTTTCAGAGTAACGATGCGTCGGGAAGGCGAATTTGACAGCAGATACCGATTTGCTTTCCACAAGCGAAGTCACAGGCGTCCATGAAGGATCTGTGTGTAAAAGGCAGGAGAGGCGAAAAGTGCCCTTACCAAACGGTTTCTGATCCGAAAGCAGGAGCGAGGACGAGAATACCGTAAAAGGAAGTTGAAAACTAGCTCGAAATTTTCGAGCGCCGCTTTGCTGCGATAGCAGATCAAGCGAGAAAATCCGAAACTCACAGACTGCAGCCAACTGTACTCTCTGACTCCAGCCGAGACGCAAGATGGGCGAATCACGAAAGGAAAACGCTCACATCTTCAGCCAATGCAAGAGGAAGAAGAAATCGCAGCTTGACACCTCAAAGCAACTGACAGGTCAAAGCTTCTCATCGCAGCGCCCTGTTCAGAAGCATGCGAATTGTCTCTTCCAGCTGAACACGCTCCCTGCGACCGAACCCGAGTTACTGTACCTTGGATGCGGATACGGATATGAAGAGGCAATGGAGTGCGATCTGCCGGCTTTCTCGGTCTGACAGATCGACTATGCCCTGCCAGGCGCCCGTGCGACGGGGCACACCCCATCTAGAAGATGATCTTTCTTCTCGTCTCTCTCCCTCGCCCGCCCTCTCTCTTTCGCTCTTTCTCCATCTTTCTTTCCCCCCTTCCCTGTCCGTCATTGGACGTCCCGGGCTGTTCGGAATGGACCCTCTCTCCATATTTGATCATGCCGTTTCTTATTGATCTTATCGTTTCTGCTTTTATGTGATGAGAAATGGGAGAGAATCGAGGATGGAGTCGAGTCGCCTCATTTTGTGGCGGCGGCTTCTGTTGCCCCACTGACCGTGTCTTTTCCCGCCGTAGATTTCTCCGCGTTGCAACTGCTTCGTCCTCTTCTTTCGTATTGTCATTTTTGTTTTATTTTGGTTTGTGGAATATTTTCGTGGGTAATCCTTGTGCTTCGCGCCCCGCTGACTTGAATTTCCGTGCTCTCAGGCCAGGTCTGACCGATTCAATAAGACTGTTAGGCGGCGACGGCGGCGGCGGCGTAGCGGCAGCAAGTCACGGTCGTATCTGAAGCAGCAGAGACACTGCCAAATCCAAGGAAATCCACGTTTGCTACTGCTGCGTCTGAACAATTGAATTGCATTGTCACTTGGCTGTCTGTGCGATGCCGTCTGAGTTCTCCGCTCTCATGGTCACAAGTGACCTTCTCCTTCTGTTCTTCACACACACACACACACACACACACACTTCGGATCTCTGTGATCTTCCCTTGCCTCAGCTCGCGTCAATCTTTGCCGTTTTTCATTCTCTTGAACGACATTCTTTTCTGTCGCCATCATCCCCACGGCCCCGTTCGCTTCTTGCAAGCTCATACGCCGCACGCTTTTGCGAGCTCATCGGCAGCCCAGTCACCGATCGATTGCTCAGACAGTCAGACAACGCGACGGGACTTCTTCCGATCACCATACCCTGCACTGTCGGGCCTTCGGTGGAATAGCGAGTCTCTACCTCGAAGCAACGTCGCATGCCATCAGTCAGCCTCGTCATGGACACCTAAATCTTAACCTTGATCCCCGCACTTAGCGCTTTTTCCCGCATTACAGAGTCCTAAAGCCAGACAAAGACTGCTTCGTTGGCACCGTGTACAAAAGCGCCTTCTCCATCTTCGGCTTCCTCGTCACCCACTTTCCTCCTGATCGCTGCTCTCGGAACATCATCCGCCACCCCTGCCGTCTTTTTGACAGCAGCGACAGGGCCTAATTCAGCCTGTCCATCGTCTCGTCTCTGACGATCTGCGTGTCTGAATCAGCCTTTTAGTGCCGACAGTCACCGCAATAAGGTTGACGCATCATCTTGACGTCAACAGCTAAAGCTTGGGCTCCGCTGGTAGCCCCCCGCCTTTGACCGACCATTTCAGAGCAGGCGGCGACTTACACCATTTGGGAGCTAGTTCGGATCGACTCCGCCGACAATATGACGGGTCCCGAGCAGCCCGCTTCGGCAGAACCGTCATCACACTTTCTCGCCGCCGAATCACAATCAGATCTGAAACGTAAACCCACTTGGGCCCAGATCAGCTTCGATGACAATTTCGACCTTAACCTCGGCGCTACTTCGTCCCTGGGTGCATCCGACCAAAAGGCTGATCCTCCCGCAAGTTCCATCTCCACAAGCTCAAGTGAGTATCCCCGCCTCTGCGTCGCTTCTTCCCCCTTTTCTCGTGCCTGTACAACGCCGTGCTGACTCCGCTCTTTCCGCTGTCCTTGCCTGTGTCCGTCCGTATAGAACTTGGCAGTCCACCAGTCGTCGCGCAGGCATCGTCTGGCCCAGACACGACGATACCCCTTCATCCTCATGAGTCTCCGTGTCAGAACGACAACAAACTTTCGATCAGTCCTGCCTCGTCCAACAAGGCGCTTCCGCAGATACCCTCCCTCTTCGGCACAACGATGGACTCCACCAACAATACATCCTCTGATCGACGTCAGCCATTTGCCGTCTCGCCGGCGGCTGCTCCTGCCGCTGTCCCCGCCGACTCTTTGCCCGCGCCCGATGCTTCCGTGGACAAAGCGCGTTCTCGCGTGCCATCTTCTCAGGATGGCGCCCACACACCAAAGCCGCCAAGCACGCCAAAAGCCAGCACTTTTGTTTCGCCCCTCATGACAGCCGCCAATACGCCTCAGCAGTCGCAGGTTCGCGACCCTTCATCTTCATCTGTCACCACCACACCTTTGGCAGCTCGTCCGACGTCCAGTGGTGGGTCCGCTTGGGATCGTACAACACGACCTTCGCCGCCCCGACCTGTCTCCTCCGCTGACGCCTATATGCAGCCAATCGAAACGCTACAGTCGGAGACTTCGAGTCGCGCCGGTACCGCCATGAGTCACCTCAGCGGCTCCGGCTCCAACTGGATGCACGACGGTCCTAGCAACCTCAGCAACCGCAGCAGCCTCGGGACCTCTTCAAGCGCGCCCCTTAGTCAAGCAAAGCGTGCATCGGTGCTCTCCTTTCAGACTGCCAATAGCGCTGGCTTCACCAGCGGCGATGACGCTAGAACCTCTGACAGAGACCATCCCGCAGATGCCACCATCGTTCAGTCTACCTCGGCGCTCGACAATACCGCTTTATCGCAACCAAGCAACATGCGCCCTTGGCTTGATGGTGATCTTGCGACCCATGGCACCTCGCCTGATGAACGGTCAGTTCCTGGTGGCTTGCCAGGCTCGTTCTGGGACGAGCCTTCCCACCAGGACACTGTCCAGTCTACTGTCGCCGATGCCTCTACGACACCGCAGCAGCAGAGTTTCACGCCCAGAGCGGACTCTCGCAGCAATTTCTACGACGATGCTGTCAAGGCTAGCGATGCTCCAAACGTTCACGAAGCAACGGCCACAAGTCCAGAATCGACCCTGACGCCGATCAACACGCAAGGTTTGGCACCTGCTTCGCAGAACGGTCCACTCTCGTCAACCACCATCGCTGCTCCATCTGATGAGACCGCCCAGGCTATGCGTCGCTCTCCCGAGCTCGGTAGAGAACGACGACCGTCGGCGCCATTCCCTCACGACGATGTCCCGCTACCTCCAACCAAGGACACGCGTGCAGTCAAGCCTTCCCCTTCTCATGCCTTCTTAGGCTCGCAACGAGGGTCGGCTGATCAGAGACTGGAAGAGCCAGTTGACTCAGCAGGTCGAGAAATCATCGTTCCGCCACCTCTTCCTACCGAAGCAGTCAGCAGCCAGCTCCCTCTGGCCCAAGACATGCTCATGAATGGGCCTGCAGATCAAAAGCCAGTCTCCGACTATCGCAAGAAGCCTCTAGCAAATATTTCTCCGGCACAAAAGGCCGCAGGCCTCGCTCATCTGCAAGCACAGGCCAAAGCTGCCAAGCCGCAGCCTACCCTAGATGCGCAGTCACATGCACCTCCTCAGCCTCCTCCCAGCATCCCGCCACCAGAGGCACCGCCCATCCCCATTCTGGAGCGTGCTCGTCGCAAGTCAAACGCCAGTCTCACAGCCAATGTGGCTCTAGCACAGGCTACCGATGGAGCGCCAGGCACGACGCGAGCCGACGCCGACGACCGTCCCGACACAGCCAGTGCCGAGAGCGTGTCAGAGGAATCGAGCGCTCCACCTGATGGTGAGGTTGAAGCTCGTGCAGAATGGGAACGCCGACGCAGAACGAAGCGCAAGAACGTCAAAAAGCAAATCGACTCCGCCAAAGCTCAAAATCGACGCTCTGACGGCTTCCAACTCAAGCCCTTGCAGCTCGTCCCTGCCGACAACCTCACCAATTTCGCAGAACGAAATGGTGTCTCCGGCGTCGCTGCGCGCTCAGACGGCAATCGAAGCAGCATCGCTACAGGCGACCGTGCTACCGGCACATCCGCACCCGCCGATGCATCTAAGCAGACGTATAGCACACAACAACTTCAGAAACTGCAGGCACGCGAGCAACGGAGGAGCGTTGGCGCTTTCAGTGCCGCCATGGCCGCCGCCAACGTGGTCTCAAGTGGCAGCAATGGGCCTTATCCAGTCTTTGCCTCTCCCAACACGGGTCCGCAGAAGCCAGGTTCGCGTCAGTATCCTGGTCTCATGGCTCAGCGAAGTTTGGTTCCTCCCTTTGAGCTCCAGCATCGCCCCGATGGCCTCCCCTCTGGTCTGATCGGTCCAGATGGCATTCGAAAGAGTCTCAATGACCCGGAAGTGTGTCTCGAGTGCATGATGCGAGACGAAGACATGATTGACATTCGCGTCGTCGGTGAGGGTATCTGGGAACGCGAAAGCGACAAGGACTTCGAAGAGGCAGTCCGTCTGGAGGCCGAGGAATTGGCCGCCACCGGCAACGGCGCCTACGGCCTCAATGGTAGCTCCGGCCATGGCGACAGTATCAGCAGTCACCGCGATTCGCGAGGCTCTCGTCGACCAAGGAAGAGGATCGGCAAGGGCGAAGCGCTCACAGTCGAACGACTCAAACTTCACACGCAGATGAATCCGCCCGCTTCTTCGTTCCGATGGCGCACTTTGCAGACATTCTTGGCCGTGCAAGCCAAGTATATTGCTATGGAGCAGCAGAGGGTGCGGATCGAGGCCGACAAAAAGGCAAGGCAGAATACAGACTCTATCAGCAGCCGTGGCAGTATGGCCGTGTTGGATGCACCTGCGTCTGCTCAGCTACCTGAGCGTGGACTTTCTTCGCCCTTTACGTCATCTCGCGATGCTTCTGCTGTTGCTGTCGGTTCGGCGGCAGTCGCTTCACGCCAGTCCATGCTACACACTTCGACGGAAGACAGTGGCTTGACTCCACAGCAAAGGCAAGAGAAAGAGCGCGACGTCGCAGCAGCCCAAGCAGCCCGAAAGAAGATGACCGTAGGAGCTTCCATTCCACCGCCTTTGGCGCCTCCTACCACTACACCACCTCTCGGCTTGCCCGCCTATCCTGTCACGCCGCTGCAGACCCGCACGCTCCCCAAACCGGTGCCAGCTCGCTCTGGCTCTGACCCTGAGGAGCAGCATGGTGGACCTGGC
Organism: Ustilago vetiveriae; assembly: GCA_928722275.1. Lineage (NCBI taxonomy): Eukaryota > Fungi > Basidiomycota > Ustilaginomycetes > Ustilaginales > Ustilaginaceae > Ustilago > Ustilago vetiveriae. The sequence goes on from CAKMXE010000004.1 coordinate 736,809, forward strand.
GGCACCGGCAGCATTCTGACCCCGAGTGGCGGTCGCCGCGTACCGATTGGCTCGGCACAAACAGCTCGAGCAGCCAGCGTTCAGGATTTGCGCGCAGCCGCTGATCCCTCTCGCTCAGGATCTCTTGGCTATCCTCCCAGCCCGGCCGACAGTCTGATGCCACCTTCAAGATCGCTGATGAGCACATCGCCCACCGCAACACCTTCGCGTCTAGCTTCACGGTCGGGCGCATCTCAACTGTCTCTCATGCACAGCGGCTCGATGATCGACATGCACGTTGCACAAGAGGACCGCGCCGAGCATCGGATCAATCAGAACGGCTTTCTGCCAGGCACTCCCACGGGTGTGGAATCGCCCGCTGCGCTCAATCGATCCTTTTACGGTTTCCCTGGCGATGGCGACTCGTCGGTCCCTGATTCGACAGCATTCGAGCGGTCGCGGATGGTCTCGAGTGATGGCTACGTCGATCCCATGGAGGCCGGACCGCGCGGGCTCGATATGGAGAGAGATGAGAACGCACAGCGCAAGAAGAAGGGCCTCCGAGGCCTGTTCTCCAAATTGACAGGGAGCAGCAGCGCCGGTCTCAGCCGAGAAAACTCGGCCGGTGCAACTGGGCCTGGCAGTCTTAATGGCAGCAACGCCAGTCGGAATGCCAGCAAACGCTCGCAGGGATCTGGGAACGGAAGTCCGCGCGGACGACAGGCCTCGTTCAGTGCCGATCGTTCGCTGGACGCCGCGAGTCCCCCGCCTAACGGTATGCTCGGCAAGGCTCGCATTTCAACCCCCTCCTTCCTCCGAAATGGTGCAGACGGCGAAGCTGAAGCAAGAGCTCGTATCCAGCGCAGCGGAAGCAACTCTGTCTTCCAAAATCCGCCGGGTATGGCAAGCCAGAACAGCGTCGACCTCGGGCCGTTCCAACCTGCCTCGCCAAAGACAAACAATGGTCGCATCTTGCCGACGTCGCCACTTCAGCAACAACAACTTCAGACCTCAGCAAATGTCGATGCGGCAAGGATGCGAAAGGCCTCGAACCCCTTGATGGAACGATATCTCGCCTCGCCTTCCCCTCAAACGCTGGCGTCTCCCGTGCCCGGCGGTACACCGATGTCGCAGCTATCGTCCGGCAACGGCGCTACGAGCGAGCGCGCCGGCGCCTACGGCAATGATATGCGAAATGCTCGAATGTCGAGCTTTGCCAGCATGCGGGATGTTCGACCCTCGGCGTTGCAGTCCATCCCTGACACTGATCAGCTTGGCGATGAGACGAATGTGCGGCAGGCAACGCGCTTCCGCGGCGGCAGCGTTAGCTCGCGCAAGGAGCTGCCACTGATGCCATCTGCAGCAGGCGAGCGCGAGGACCCGCAAATGGCCTCGACCGGTGCAGTCGGCGGCGCAAGAAGCTCTATGATTGATTCAAGCTCTTCGTCATCACGATCTCCAGCACTTGCACCAACACTGGTCATGACGCGCCCAGAAGGCAGCAGACCGGGAGACTTCGTCGGGCGTGCTAGCATGCAGGCGTCGCGAGGCACGAGGCCAGTGCCTGCCAGAGGCAACGCGGATGGCGGATACGGAGCCATCGCCGACGACGCCTCGGCGAGCAGCGGTGGTCCTGCGCGCCCACCCAGGAATCCACTTCGGCCTGAAAGCGCGCTCAATTCGCCAAGCTTCGTTGACCTCAACTCCGGCCAGGACGGCCGTGCGCCCTCCCGACACGATTTCCCGCAGCAAATGCGATCCAACTCGGAAGCCTATGCTGGCGCCATTGGCTCGCCCGCAAGCGCAGAGAAAAGTAAAAAGTCGATCTTCCGCCTGCCCTTTGGACGCAAGAAGCGCGAATCGACCTTTGGCCCGCCTATCGATGGCACTAAACCCGCGATCGTGGTTGGTGGTACCGCATATGAGCCCAGCCAAGCGCAGCAGCCACGGTCGATGGGCAGCTCATTCCTACCCAAGCAGCTACGGACACGAAAGAGCTATTCTGGACTGGGCGTGCCCCGAGCCAGCTTCCAGACGGAGCGGCAGCGCGTACTATCGTCGCCTGCTCCGGACGAGTCACTTGGTCGTCCACCGCCTCGAAGCCAGAGTGCATTTGGTATGGCACCAACGAAGCGCTTCATGTCGATGGACCTTCCACGTCGGTCTATGAATGTCGGTCGCGGCTCGTCTCGCAATCGTTTGAGCACCGTGCAGTATGGCGAAGCCGAGGATGACGAGGAGGAAGAAGAGGAAGACGACGAGATGGAGCAAGAACCGGGATATGAAGCAGAGTTCAATCGATATGCACAAGAAGCTGCCGAGGAACGCTATCTCAGTACAGGCGCTCGAGGCGGCAACAATGCGAGCTTTGGACGAAGGAGTCTCAACTTGCTAAGGGACGGCTTCTTGCGCACTGTGAGCGGCGATCAGAAAAAGCAGCGCTGAGGATCCAACTTCTGCGCCGATCCTCTTCTGAAGTCGAATCTCTACGGCAGGCTCGCTCAGAATGCTTTCGAGGCACAGCCACAGCTACAGCTACCCTGGTCCATTCAATCAATGGGATAGGTTCTTATCTTCAGTCGTCTGTCATGTGGATTGTGTCAGATGGTGTAGCGACTCAAAGCAAATTTCCGTCTGCAAGCATGACCTTTGCTGTGGAAGGAACAGAACTAGCTGCAATGCTAGGATCACGTGATGCTACGCGCGCTTTTCCTGACATCGAGAAGACTCTCCTGAATATAATAATTGAATAATTTCTGATTAAAAAAGGGCTGGTACAGAACCCTGTTTCACTGATCTCGAACAAAGAGGGGGAAAATAAGTAAGATTGGAAAAGCAGATCAAAAAGCACAGCTACGCGTGATGAGTTGAGTGTGAGTCTGAGCTGTGTTGATCCCCGGCCACGCGAGCTTGCACCTTGTCGACTTTGCCGCTGCCTCCACTCTCTTGAACCTCGAACATTCTTCTCTACCTCTCCAGATCACAGCACTGACAACGACAATCTAGCCACCACTCGACCATTTCGACAGCGGAATTTCGATCTCTTATCGTCACCACAGGAGTGTCCACCGCTGACACATCACACAAACAACGACCTCAGCATCCAAGTGCGCCGTTTTGATCGCCTCACATCAGCACCGCCGCAAAGCTGATAGCCGCAAGGAAGGATGCCGGCCAAATCGCTTTCCAGCGATGCCAGAATCACCATAACCTCTGCTTCCGAGCTTTATTCACATTTCGACGAGCTATACGATGATCTTCGAGCCCCCGAGACCGAACATACATGGCAAAAGATAGAACGAGCACTGTTACACATTCAAGCCATCACGCGAGGTGGTGCCACAAAACACTCCGAATTCATAGCTTTGCTAAAGGACGCGGCAGACCCTCTCAACAATGCTTTGCTTTCGGAAAGGACAAAACTTTCGGGAACAGCAGGAGATCTGTTGAACTCGATAGCGCCTAGGATGGCAGAGAGGTTCGAACCGCTCGTTGCCGTCTTTGTACCGACGCTTTTGTTGATCTGTGCGAGAACAAACAAGGTGGCAGTCAAGCGAGCTGAGAAGTCGCTCCACTTTATCGTCAAGCATTGTAAGCCGCCTTCGGTAGTCTCATATCTGAAGGAAGCAATCAAGGACAAAGGACAAGGTCTAAGAGCTGTGGCCGCAGGTACATTGGTATTGGTTCTCGAGGTCACGGAAAAGGAACGTTTGACGAGGCGTATTGTCGATATCGAAGTATGCATCAAGAGCGGCGCGACCGACAGCAATCCAGAGGTCCGACATACAACAAAGAGGCTCTTCGAACTGTACGTCTCGATCTGGCCAGAAAGGGTGGAGCAGTTCACAAAGCCCATGACACCTACGATTCGGAGATACCTCTCGCTGCCCAAGACAGGGGCTCTGCAAGTCGAGATCTCGCCTCTGACAGAGCCACACACCAAGTCCACGCAACCTTCGAGGCCAACGACAAGCACGCATCCGAGTCGACACGAAGAGCCACTTATCACATCATCGCATGCTCCCCAATCTCGCATGGCGCCTGCCTACAACTTTTTCCCAGATCTGCCGAAAGCATCAGCATCGTCCTCGTCAGTGGTAGCATCGACATCCAAAGGCCCAGGATTCAGCATGAACGACGCTTCCTATGGCAAGCGAGGCTTGTTTGCTGAACAGATCGCAGCGGCAAGAACTGCTCGTTTGGCCCGCATGCCTTCGTTCAACTTCGATGATGTCGCCAAAGCTCCTGCGGAGACTGCACCGCCTGCAGCGATGAAAAGGCAACCGAGTTTCGACCACATGCGATCTCAGGCTATCGGGAGCGGTGCCACCTTTCGAGTGCCGAGATTTGACGTAGTTGTCGCGCCAAGTAGGCAGGACCCCAATGACGGTCGAGCGACAAGCGGTCACTCGAACGAAGCTGCTCCGCACTTCCAACGAGACATAAACGCGACGACCCCCTCCTTTGCGGCGGCGTCCGGCTTGCACGGCAAAAGCGCGCTATTGGCCGCCTACAAGCAGGCTTTTGCCGTCGAGGTTCCCGGAGCGCAGCCTACTTCGAGTCGCGACCGTCAGCATCGAGACAGATCCGAAAAGAGACACAACGACAAGAGTAGAGAAAAGACCGTCACAGTACGCTTCGAGCCAAGGCCGGCGGATAACGAGCCAGTGAAAGTAGCAATCGATGCTGAAGGAGGTCTCGATGAGATACGGCGTTCGAAGTCTGCACCGCAGATAGCTGTTCAAAATGACGCTGACAGCGCCATGCAGCCAGCTGCGAATGGCAGCAAATCGAGCAAGCGGCAAGACGCAGACTGGGAAGACTCTGACTCGGACGGAGGCGATCGACCTCGCACGCCACCTGAGCGCGTGCTACACGCCCAAACGCCGAGGACTGGTGTCAAGGCGACCAGAGTGCCAGCACAGCGCGTCGCGATGCATTCGGCAGTCAAGGTGTCGGCTATGCGTGTAGCGGTGCCGACACCGTCTGTGAAAATCGCTGCCGGAAGGCTTTTTGCGTCAGGACCGTCCGCAGAATCGAGTCCCGTGCCAAAGGCCAGGGCAGATCCTCGCACTCCGCGAGCTCAAGCTGTTGAGGACGAACTCGAGACTCCTGTGGCGGATCCACGGGACAAAGCTTGCGAAGAGGATGGGCAGGGAGATAAAGTCGCGAAAGTGAAGGAGACAAAAGACGCTGAGGCGGCCAAGGACGAGAAACATGTTGCAGCAGAAGGAAAGGCGGAGACGGTAAAGCAGAAGCCGTCTGCAGCAGCAGTGCTACCGGTCAAGAAGCCTGCTGGCTCCGCAGTGCAAGCCTCTAAACCTATCTCGAAGTCCATACCCGCCAAGACAGCATCCTCCGCGTCAGTAACGGCAAAGGCGCGCCTCGAAGCTAGGACTCTTGCCAAACCGAGCGTTGGTACCACATCTAGCACGAAAGTCCTGTCGAAGCCTGTCGTGACGGCAGCGAAACCAAACATAGTCAGAAAACCCGTCGTTCCTTCCACGACTGCTTCCAAGCCACCCGTCAAAGCAACAACAGCTTCAGCACCCGCGGTGAAGTCTTCCAAGCCTGTGGTCACGGTCAAGCCGGTCAGCGCTGCAACGAGCGCAGCTATGGCACGCGCAAAGCTGGCAGCAGCAACAAAAGCATCTTCCGTCACAGCCTCGAAAAAGCCTGCAGTAGCGAGGAAGGCAGACGCTCCCACCGTAACGGTCGCTCGACCATCGACCTTGACGGCATCCACCGCTTCGACACGCAACAAGATTGTCCCGTCAACAACGGTGAAGAAGTTCCAACCCAAGCCATCCAGCCTTTCCTCATCAAGCGCCTCGGCTCTGGCCGCTCAGCAACGACCCAAGAGCTCCATTGCTGCGTCTATTTCCGCCAAGAGTAAGCTGGTGGGAGCAAGGGCGAGCGCATCTGATAAGACGAATGCGGTGAAGAAAGCGGGAGCGAACATGGCTGCCAAGATCGAGAAGCACAGACGTCTTTCTGCCATGGCTGGTGCGCAAGCCAAGGAGGTAATTGAAGTCGAAGCTATTGTGACTTCGGCGGGAGAGAGGAAGGAGAATGCTGTGACCAGAGCTGGAGAGGCGACCGAGGCGGTGGTGGTGCAGGCTGCCGCTGCTGTAGCAGACGTGCACAAGGATTCAGAAGCGATCACGGATGCGGTGGAACAACTCGAACGTGCACAGCCAGAGCAGCCAGATGAAGTTACTGTCGAAAGCGAGGCTGAGGACGTTGCGAAGACAGAGCCTACAGCTGGGCCTGTTGAGCAGGCCGAGCAGGCTGAAATTGCAGAGCAGCAAGATCGGGCAGCAAGCGTGGAACTCGATGTTAGCACGATGCCGACTTGTACCGAGCTTAGACCAGAGGAAGGGGTGGCCACCGAGGATCAGTCTCAAGTCCACGATGGTCTCGATGAAGCGATGAAGCCGACCACTAGTGTTGTCGCCACACCTGTCAAACAGCCGATTTTGGCAGAGGTTGCAACAACCCCGGCCAATGTCCGCACGCCTTTGCGCAGCAAAGACGCCAATATTCCAAGAGGCGCCCCGGTGTCCGCTCAGAAAACTACTACACCACTACCTTCGAGTCACACCAAATTGCCCTCAGCGACACGATCCGCTCCTCACATCGCTTCGCCCCTGCGCCGCTCCACGCCATCCATTAAGAAGGCGATACTGGTACCATTCCAATATGAAGCAGAATCGTCGATCGAAAGGAGCGAATCAGAGTCGGAGGATGATACACCGGAAGAAGTGGTTCAATTGCACTTTCAACCTCGACCTCCCTCGCAGGTGATGCAGACGCACAAGGTTGTAGGATGCAACAGTAAGCAGCTCGTGTTAGGGCTGGATTCGTCAGATGATTCGGGATTGGCAGAAGCCGGGGATTGCGACGAGACAATTTTGCTCGAACAGGAGGCGTGAAGACTCGCTTGCGACTAGACTACATGATACCCCATTTGCTCAACTGAATCCATACATTCGGGTCATGATACCTTGTGATGCTTTGTGTATAAATCATGAGTTTCCATAGTGAGACGAATGACGACGGGGAAAAAAGTCAAAGTCTGTTAGGTCGAAGCTCTGCATGTTCCCATTTAGCGGGAAAAAGCTCCACTTCTGACCCCGACGAAAAATCGCAACGATAGACTGATCTCAGGCCGATCTTCGCGGTCGGCAATTTTACGGAAGCAGAAAGGTCGGTAGTTCCGAGCTAAGAAGAATCACTGGAACTATGCTGATGACGGGACCCATCCTTCGTTCCCACGAACATCGCTTCATCCGACTGGTTGCTCTTCGCTCTTCGATCTAGCACTCGTCACCATTCATGGCTCAGTAACGACCGACGACTCAGCCACAACGCCATCGTCTCTGCTTCGGAGCGGCCTCGGCTCAACATAACAGGCGGACACGGAGTCGTGGTTTTGATGGTATTGGAATCCTTCTCCTCGTCGTGATCCGCTAGCCATCATGTGGCGCATGACCACTGCCGTCGTCGGTTTTCGCTCCTGTGCTCGATCGACTGAGCTTAGAACGGCGCTAGCATCGACATGGTCAATATCCCGTCAAATTTCGTCCTCGACGTCAGCAAGGTCAACCAGTCATATTGCCTGTGCACATCGATCAGCGTTGGCGCCTTCGTTCGCCTCGGACACTCTATCCTCACGCACTTTCTACACCTCTACTACCAAATATGATAAGACGGAGCCAGTCAAGTCTGCGCAACCTTCTACACAGCCATTGAAAGAGTCCGCAGATGCCAAGACGGCAGCTTCTGACAAGGCGACCACAACACAGACAAACACCGCCCCTGGTTCTTTAGCATCCAGACTCTCATCGCGCTTCAGAGCGCTCTTGCAGTCGCAATTGGCAAAGTCAGCTCCAAAATCTAAAGATGGTGCCTCACCCGCTCCGACCAACTTCCCAGACCTCAGACGTCTCTTTTCGCTGGCCATGCCTCAGAAGAAGAACATCCTGATTGCTCTGGCACTCTTGCTCGTTTCGTCATCCATCACTCTGACAGTGCCCTTTGCTATCGGTCGTCTCATTGACTTCTTCACTTCGGGTCAGAACGCGCTGTTCGGACTAGGATTCGGCACCGTTGCCGCACTCATGCTTCTCATTTTTGCTATCGGTGCCGGCGCCAAAGCGGGCAGCAACATCTTGCTTGAGCTTTCCGGCGTCCGTGTCATCCAAGGCATTCGCAACCAAGCATATCGCTCAGCGCTACGACAGGATGTCGAATTGGCTGATAAGGGTGCCGGTGACGTCGTCAGCCGTCTAAGCGTCGATACCAACATTGTCGGAGAGTCGCTTACCTCGGATATCGGAGATGGACTTCGTGCTGGTGCCACTGTCCTCTTTGCCGGTACAGCCATGTTCATGATCTCGTCCAAGCTGACGCTGCTCATGATGGCTGTTGTACCACCTGCCGCCATTGGTGCTGTCTTTTACGGTCGCTATCTGCGCGATTTGACGCACAAGACTCAGGACGCTGTCGGACAGATGACGAGACTCGCTGAGGAGCGTCTCTCGCCTCCAGCTTTCCGAACATTGACTGCATTCAACACGCAACGTCAAGAATTGCGTCGCTTTGACGAAAAGATTGGATCGATCGTCGATCTGCAGATCAAAGAGGCATACGCATCTGGATTCTTCTACGCAGGAACTGGTTTTGTCGGCAATTGTGCCATCTTGACGCTGTTGACCTATGGTGGTCATCTTGTCAGTCGGGGCGAGATTTCGGTGGGAGATCTGACCTCGTTGCTCATGTACACGGCGTACCTTGGAGGAGGCATGGTCAGTCTGACTTCCTTCTTTGCTTCGCTCATGAAAGGTCTCGGTGCAGGGGCCAGGGTATTTGAGCTGATCGACCGCGAATCCAACGTGGCGCTGGGTAAAGGCGAGCAATTGCAAGTCGCTGGCATTTCGGCTCGCTTGCCAGTACGATTCGAAGATGTGCACTTCACCTACCCATCTCGACCTCAGCAACCTATTCTTCGGGGTGTCACGCTGGACATCGAGCCTGGACAGTCGTATGCACTCGTTGGCGGATCGGGTGCGGGCAAGTCGTCCGTTCACTCGCTCTTGCTGCGATTCTACGACCCTGTTAAAGGCAGAATCCTGCTTGCAGGTCAAGATCTTGCTTCTTACCGACCCGAGAGCGTCCGCAAGCATCTTGCATTTGTCCCGCAAGAACCTATCCTCTTTGACGGCACTCTTGAAGAGAACATCAAGTACGGCACGGAGTCAGCTACACGAGAAGAAGTGGAACGAGCAGCGAGAATGGCCGGATGCGAATCGTTCATCTCGGAAATGCCAAAGGGTCTGGACACGGTGATTGGCTCGCGCCAACTGTCGGGAGGTCAAAGACAACGTATTGCTATTGCACGTGCGCTTGTTCGAAAACCCTCGATTTTGCTGTTGGATGAAGCCACATCGGCGCTAGACTCTGCCTCGGAGTTGATGGTCAACAAGGCTATCGAGCAGATCATCAGCGAAGGCAAGATCACCGTTTGGATCGTTGCACATAGGTTGTCGACCATCAAGAGCGCCAACAACATCCAGGTGTTGGAGAAGGGCAAGATCGTTGAGCAGGGAACTTTTGAACAGCTGGATCGACCTGGAAGTAGGTTCAGAGCCTTGATGGCGGCTCAGTTGGAGGCCAATGCCGAGGCCGAGCCGGCAGAGAACGAAGACGAGCAGATTGGAATCAGTGCGAATATGGTACGTTGAATGCGAAAAGTGTCATCACCTCTCTGTTGTAACACCCCTCTCTCATCTCAAGTGGAACAGCAAAAATACATAGATTCACAGCCAAAGGAATGTTCGGAGGGTTTCGAGGCTGTGGTTTCTAGTGTTCCTCCTGCGATCGAGACAGAGAGAGGGGCGATGAGAGCACGTTTGTAGAGGTTGTGCGATCAATCATGCCTAACACTGACTCGTGTCTCCCTGCTGGAACATGCCTCTACAGTCGTCCCGATCGCCCACGAGCAGCGTGTGGTCAGTAGGTCAAAGACGTACAGTCCACACCACCCCTCTTGCCCGCAGTCCTTCTTCGTCCGACTCATCCGATACGGCACATCCAGCGATCCCCGCCATCGGTACTTGGAGTATCAATTCGGTGATCAATCCTGAAGCCACATCTTCAGGCCCAGAGGATCTTCTCACCGACTCGCAATTGGAGAAACTGCATCGCCTTTCAGCTCTCGTTCCTCCACCTGCTCAAAGTGAGGAAAGGGAAAAACTCAAGCGCGATTTGTCAGTCATGCTTCGCTTAGTTCGCGGAGTACACGCTGTCCCTACTACGGCTTGCACTACTTGCTCTGACAAAGTCGACCTGATCGACGCTAGACCTTTGGCCACTCACGATGGCAAATGGAACGTCTCCATCCTCACCGACGACAAAGCTACCAGCACTCGAGGATCTGCTACAGACCCCAAAGATGATGCAACAACACCCTTGGATCGCGACCAAGAACTGTTGGCCAAAGTGGACCAAGCAAGGAAATACCAAGGTTACTTTGTCGTCGATCGAACTTGATTCCTTAACTCACTTACACACAAGGAACTCATCCCGTTCCTCTGAAGACATCAAAGTGCAAAACCTCAGCATCCTGCCGTCAATGGCCCGGTGTGCAGATTTTGTTTTTCACAATGCCATTTGAGTTGCGTGCGTGCGGAGCACTTCAAGCCGAATCCAACCATGACCAATCAGCCAGACGGGATGACAGCGTGACGATTCGCTCCCGAGACATTTGCCTCCTCTTGAGACATCGACCTGGTCGTGCGGGTGACCTCGGCATCGGCTCAAAACCACATTCCATTCAAAAGCTGGAGAGGGCCAGAGGGAAAACAATCAAACAAGCAAGCTTCGTTCAAGATTCGCAATCTTGTTTTTTTTTCACATGTTACTGTTATACATCACGGCCAGCGACCATGAAGAACAATGACCAGAAACGTAAGTTGAGAGTTATGATCCGGAGGAAATGGGTAAAGTTAAATGTGGGTATCGTCAAGAGCAAACGCAACAGAGAGGACAACGTTGGTGAATTCGTCCTGGTTGTCAAAGAGTGTAGCTGCCCAAGGAAGCTCGCGCAGTTTGACTTCGGCTTGCGCTTTAGCAGAAGCAGCAGCAAAGGTGTCCTTGCGGAATTGCACAAGCTGGCGAAGCGTCGGGCGCACATAAGGTGCACCTGCCTCGCTCAGGACGCTTTGATTGGCGTGATGAGCCTGCAGCCAGTCGGCTTCGTCGTTCGCCTCAAACTCACCGGCGCCGGCGGGCAGCGGGATGTCGAGGATGAGTGAGCAGCCGGCGAGGCGCTCTCGTGCGTAGCCTCCGTTTTCTCGGAAACGCTGCAAGACAAGAAGCGAGTACGAGGCGAAAAGTGTGCGGACCATAGTTTCTAGCCACCCAAAAGTGGCAAGGCTGGGAGTCGCTGTCCCCGAGACCACCTTAGAAGCCTCGAGGATATGTGAGAGAAGAGTTTGCGACAACTCCGAAAGCACCAGGAGAGCCTTATCCAACAGTTGGGCGTCGACATGGTCTGTGATCGCGGGTTCGTCGGTGAAGACGATCAAAACAAGGTACATCCATAGCGACGCAACAGCTCCAAACACTGCCACCGGATCCGAGTCGGACTTCTTCAGTTCGGCCTCTGAGGACAAGATAACCGTGATCTGCTCTGAGATGAGCCTCCAAATTAGGCCTTGGCTAGCAGGCAGACGGACGTAGTATCCGGCAAGAATGGAGCGGGCACTAGCCAGAGATACGGGAACGTGGGCGCGATTCTCCTGGAGCCACTTGCGGTGGATGAAGGGCGGGCTAGGCGCTGTCGGATCCGTGAGAACCATCAGGGCAGGATACGAGACAAAGTGAGCGGCGCTAGCTTGCGCGATCGAGGCGGCCACTTCGCCGTTCTGATCTGGCTGAATCCACCATTGTTTCGCGTTGGGCAATTGAGGGGCTGGCAGAACGAGCTGGCCATTGCAGTCGTAACGAGACTGAGGCGGGGTGGCGGCATCTGCCACGGAGCGACTCAATGGATGAGTCGCCTGGTTGGGAGCCCCCGCCGCAGGGTGAGAGTCTTGGAAGGCGGGAAGAAAGCCTGGATTGATGGAAAGACCCATCGTCTGGGCGAGGGAAGCGGCGAATTTCGCCGAAATGGGCGTGTCGACAACGGGAGAGTGCGATATAGCTGCAAAATTGCCGCTGATAGCCGAGTGCAGGCTTGGACCCATTCGATAGAGTGGCGATGGGACGACGGGCTCGGCGAGCCAGCCAGAAAGATCAAGGCCTTGTTGGAAGAGACCGGAGCGTACAGGGGAAGGACCCGGCCAGAAGTTGCGACTGTTCAGATTCGAAGTGATCAGTGTGGGAGGCCTTGTGGGTGGCATCATGACGTTGGCAGGTGTAAGGCGTGAATGCGGCGAGGCCATCGATGAGCGATCATTCCATGTGACCTGCAGGTTGGCACCGTCGGCAAGCGTCTCGTCGAGCGCTTCTGGTAGACTGGCAGTCCTATGACGATTGTGCGGGGCGGCGAGAAAATTGCTGTTATTGTTGTTCGTCATAGCATGCATTCTGGAAGGGTCGGATGCAGCATGAGTGAGGCTGGAGTTGAGTCGCACGATGGGAGTCTCCTCGCCCTCTTCGTTGGCGAAAGCCATGTCGGAACGGTTCATGTTTGTTACGATCGGGCCGGTATTGGTACGTGAGAAGCCGCTGGATTTGCGAGCGTTCATCCTCTGTGGACCTGGGGCAGCATCCGAGTCGAGACTGAGGTCGTGAAATGAGCCAGGTGACTCGGTTCGAGTCGGAGGAGGAATGGATTGGTACGGCTGTCCTGAAATGGTGAAGTTGGCGAGATTGGGGGGTGCAGACTCGGGATGCTCTTGCACGTTGTGCTGAGGTCGGGGGGAACCGAAGGCTGAGCCGGCGGCAGACGAAGCAGGGTCATGCCATGATTGGGACTCGGTCTCGCTTTGACTGTCGTAATCGAGCTCGCCTTCGCGTTTGACAAAGCCGGGGTTGGCTGTCATAAAGGCACTAGGGTCAAAGCCAGAGTTTGGCACAGGCCAATGGGCGTTGGGCATGGTCGAAGAGATGGAGGTGTTTGCAGACATGGCCGAGACCATTTGCGGTGTCATCGCTTGCATCTGAGCATCCATATGAGGCACCGCTGCAGCGTTGCGAGCCTTGCGAACGTTGGGATTGCCTGACCTAGGCGCATAGTTGCACTGCTTTCCTCGTGCCCGGCATCGACCGCAGGTGGGCACTTCGAGGTCGCATCTTGCTTTGGATCTGGCGCATTCGTAACAGCTCTTTTGTCGATCGAATGAAGGCTGAGCCAGAGCTCTTGCCTCTCTTGCCAAGTGTCGTCGTAGAAGGTCGTCGCGTGCAAAGGTCTTGCCGCAGTTGGGGCAGGGAAAGCCTTGAGATGAAGACGACGGACCGGGACCGGATCGAGACGAAGCACTGGCGCTGAAGCTACTGCTCCTCGCAGGACCGAATGAGCTGGAGTACGACTCGTGATCGCTGAGCTGATCGACGAGAGAAGATGATGAAGCAGAGGCGTGTGAAGAGGCGTAGAAGCCAGTCTGATCCGTCGGAAGCTGGCCGAAAGCGGCCGAATGGTGCTGCATGGGTAGTGCCGACATGTTGGGAAAGCTCGAATGAGCGTGATTGTGGGAAGCAAATCCACCGTTATCCGCACTCATCTTATGCAAGCCAGAATGCAAGCATCGAGGATGCTGCTGCAAACGGTGAAATTGGATTGGCAATCGGCTCGCCTTGCGCCTGACACAGTTGGCGAGAGAGGAAGGCGGAGTGAGTTCGAGTCCACAACACAACCCGAGTGGAGCAGAAATGAAGTTTTGACTGTCAATCGTGGAGAGGATGAGCAGCTTGAACGGTTCGTGATGACGACCTCGAGCCTCTTACCAACTTAAATGGACGAGCCAACAAATTGACTGGGCGTAAAAACTCGGCTGCGGGCCGAAGCAAAGCGGATTGGCGGCAAAATGTGATTTCGAGCTGTCGTGACCCGGCTTTTTTTCCCCTTTTTCCCCCCTTTCGCTGCTGTCGTCTGACTGAAAAGCTTGTGTCCAGATAATGAAGTGGGGCGTTTTTGTGGCCAATGACAATGACGACGGACCGTTGACACCAAACAATCGGTGTAGTTGACGTAGGGCGACTGTCTGTTCCTAGGTCGGTTCGTTTTGAAGGGAGAAAGGAAACGGACCGCAGCCTTCTCACTCGGGCTCTCTATATGTGCAAAGCGGGTTGGCCCCTTTTGATTTCTCGTGGAATGAATCGACGCCGACGACAACAGACGGGCCACCCGGCATTCTTTTGCAAAATGCGTCCAAAAGGGACCGGGAAGAAAGGAGGAATAAGAGTCACGCCGCATCATTCCACCGGTTCGTCAACCACTCTTTTCATTTCGCAAGCGTGGTTGCGGTCCCTGGCCGTAGAGGAAGCAAGGGTGGGAAAAGACCAGAGGGGTGTCTCCATTTTATGCGACGAGTTCGGATAAGTCGCGAACAATAGAGCAAAGGTGATGCCTGCATCTTGTGCCAAAATCTGGTCTTGGAACCAAAACACAAGGAGGATCGCTACTTGCGGTGTCCAGTACGCCCACGCTTACTGGAGCTGAGGCCCACTCTTTGGCTCTCGCATCTTTGAATTGCGTATTGCACCCAGCTCAAGGATTGTACACCTCTGTCGAACCCCGCCTTCATCGGCTTTGCTGTTTCAAAGTCCTTCCTTGTCCCAGCTTGACTCTGCCATCGTTCTGCAAGTGCAGGTAGTCTGTACCAGCACAGGCAGACTCCGCAAACTGGATGGCTGCATCTTCTCATGGAAAGATACTCTCATGCGGGAATCATCTCAAACTGCTCGTTTCGTGTGATGCAAGCCTCCCACTACGCCTCCATCAAGGGCACAGATTTTGGAACAGAGAACCACCAATTATTCAACCGACTTCGGAATTGTCACTCTCGCGTTCCTGACCAGCACTGCGCGAGTCAAATTTTTGCCGCCGCTCCATCCCGGACCAAACTACTGTACAGGCCTCACTTTCTTGTAATCACCGACGGCGTCGAAGGAGCTTTGTCCTGCCTCTTGTACCACGTGAAGACGCGAGCCAAGTGCCTCTTCCAACCTTCATCAGTTTCACTCTAGTCTACTCCTGTATGACATGCCTGTTGTAGGATCAAAAGAATTGTCAAATAACTGGTGACATGCAGGATGAGCTGCAGGATATGCAATACGACTTGCTGTGTTTCCGGCCCACGGGCCTGTGAGCGGATTTCCGACGACAACTTCGGAGGTGACCCTTCCTCCTGGCTCGGTAAGGGCTTAGGCGACAGACTTTTTCGGCCAACTCTTCTCGGATTTGACCTGGATCTAGGATCCGCTCTGTCTCTCCCTAACGATCAACTCTTCATCCATTTCTAGAGAGGCCCTCTGAAGCCGCGAGGCAGGCACCTTGCAGATCTTCTGATATGCGGGAATCTTCGTGCGACTCTCGGTTCCAGACGTCGACTGCTGCCACTCTCAGAGACGTTCATTGGGCACTACTGGGAACGGGTTCGCGGAGATCCGTCTACTGTCGGTGATACGCTCCAACAAACCTGTTAGCGTGGAAGTCATTGTCTTGCTTCGTCCGCCATTGTCCTTCGCTCGTACTTGCTTCTGCATGATCTGCAACCCATCAACAACAAGCAGCAGCAGCAGCAGCAGCAGCAGCAGCAGCAAGATGACGTCGCGTGCACGTAGGTCGGTCTTGTTTGGTATCTCCTTTTCAGGTATCATCATGGTGATCTATGGTCGAGCTTGATATCGGAAGTTTCCGAAGCAAGACATCAAAGGTACAGAGTACCTCCCCCTTTTCGCTTTTGTTGTCTGTAACTCTTTCGATACTTGTGGAGTCAAGGTCACTATGTCGTCGCCCCTGAGATAGCCACTCTAGAGACCTGAACGGCTCCGCACTCTTGCCTGATATCCGAAACTGCGCCCTGCAAACCTCCGTGCCCTGGCCAAGCTTCCCATAGAATCGATCCAGCAGAGCGAAGGTGCACAACAAACAAACGGAAATCCGGCGACTTTCGCTATTGTTTCGTTCCGGCGGAAAACTTCTTCAACCTTTTGTGCAGAAAAATGAGATTGTGAGATTGTCAAAGCCTCTCTCTTCTCTTTTTTTTTTGAAGAAATCGAAAGCCCGATCGTCAGAATTCATCCGATTCAGCGAAGGTCAGTCAACGTGACCAATTCGCGAAAAAGCGCGTAATCGTGTGTGTGTGTGTGTGTGTGTGTGTGTTGATGTGTTAAGTGTTGAAGCGGGGCTGCTCTGCCTTTATCGGATCTCACTGCAGCTCTCGCCGACACTCGAGACTTGGCCAACAGGCTCGTCCATATGGAACTTGTTCGTCCAGGTCAGCGTCATCTGTTTCCATCACCTCGACCAAGAAGCAACGATGGATCTCCATTTCGGAACACCGGCTCGACTTGAGCGCCAGATCGCTCAGGATCTCATGGAGACCCAATCCGACTTCGACCTGTCCATGCCTGGTGGCGATACGCGTGATATCAGTGCATCCATGACCACAACGAGAACGCCCTTGGCATCCTCGAATCGTCACAATTCTTCCTTCTCCAGACCGTCAGACTCTTCCGATGTGTCGTTTACCTCCCCGGCAAAACACACGCATCGAGCCACACCACACGCTACCAAAGAGCCAGTGACACTGGCTGCTGCTGTACAAAATGCACACCAAGACAGCTCCGAGGCTAGTGCAAATCGCATGTCAACTGTCTCTGCTGCCTCCAGCATCTCAGACTCTCACGATACAGCTCAATTCCCTGATCCGTACTCCCATGTTAGGAGCACTTCGCCTCCGCTCACATCCACTCCTCAACGCACGATCGGTGCATCCTCCACACATGGGTCCAGATCCCATACAATCATGACTGCCCGTCCGTCCTATCCACAAAGCGCTGAGGAAACTACCACCCATCGGTACGACGATAGCACGAAGACCTCAGCATCCAGGGCTACTCGTTCGGCGCGCTCGGCCTCAGCTGTGCTCGACGATCTCACAGAATCATCTATCGCTCCGGAAGAGTATTCGGACCGCGATGCAGATACACAGGCCGCTGCTACTCAAGCACATGATACGAACGAGCAGCAGCATGAGCATGATGGTCGCGATTTTGTCGTTCACGATGCATTTCCCGCCCCATCCACATCACAGTATCGGTCACCTGCCCTCAGCCAGGCCGGCTCTGCTGCAAGTGCTGCTGCCATTGACTGGCGACAACGCCGCGCAAAGCGTAGACAGCTTGTTCAGAACGACGAATCGGTCTTCGACGAGGACGATACCCGTTCCGATTCGCAGACAGATGCTCTCGCTCATTCTTCTTCGCGTCCTACCGCCACTGTCGCCACTCGTCCCGATTCTGTGATCGACACAGAGTACACGGCCACTGCCTGTTCTAGTCCCGCAGCTGCGCGACTAGCTCGCCAAGGCGTCATGCCATACAATGCTGCTGTCTCGAGACAAGCACCCGAATCTGCGACCAGTACACCGAGTCGTTCGGTCCCTGCCGATCTTGCCACTCCAAGACATGCATCAACTTCCGAGGAGCGCGCCAGGATGAAGCAGTACCTCCTGAATAGTGTCAAAGCGACAGACCGGCCTCGTCTGCGCGCCGGTCGATCTTCTGATGCCCATCTGGAGGCGCTTGAGCGTCTCAAGGCGCAAGCGCAGCTTAACAGGACACCCGGC
The DNA here is from genome assembly GCA_928722275.1 of Ustilago vetiveriae. Classification (NCBI taxonomy): domain Eukaryota; kingdom Fungi; phylum Basidiomycota; class Ustilaginomycetes; order Ustilaginales; family Ustilaginaceae; genus Ustilago; species Ustilago vetiveriae. The sequence goes on from CAKMXE010000004.1 coordinate 754,589, forward strand.
TCGCTCTCAGACGGCGACGCCAGGACCAACGACAAGAGCTCACCAGCCGCCTCAGCCGATCCGACCCCCAGACGTCGAATGGATCGTCTCGGTAAGGCAAATACCTTCGCAGCCGGGCGCACTCCTCTGCCCAAGGGTGGCGTCGCCGATTTGCTACGAAGGGGCGCCCTTTTCGGCATTTCTGACTCGAGTGATGCATCTAGTGCAGCTGTTGAGAGCCCTCTTCGTGCATCACCTAATGCTGTCGAAGTCGTCAAAGATGATGAAGCAGCAAGCGCTGCAGGCTCCACCACTACTTTTTCCGAAGCATCCTCTAACGACTTGGCTCTCGCCCCTAACAGCTCGAAGCACGGCGCTATGGGTCTGCGAGCCAACACGTCTTTTCCTGGCTTGGGCGCAGCTGATGCTGGCACAGAGGCCAACTCCGTTGCCAGACCAAGGGTGGATGCAGCTAAGCTAGCGCTCTATCAAAGCAAGCTCAACGCCAGATTGGATGCCGAGAACGAGGAGCTCAAACGGGAACGTGACCAGCTGCTGCAGAAGCTCGCTCAGGCGCAGGCAGGCATGTCTGACCCAGCAACGGCTGGCGATCAAGCCGTCAATGAACTCTTGGAGTCGGAACGACAGAGAGCTGATGCTCTGGACAAAGAAGCACAAGAGCTTGCCGATCTTCTCGACGAGAAAGAGCGCGAGCTCGAGACGTTGAGAAATTTGCAAATCCCTTCCGCAGATGGCGCCAACCACGCTGAAGAATTGCGAGCCGAGATCCAAGAGCTTCACAACTTGCTCAAAGAGAAAGAAGAGGACGTCGAAGAGATGGAGGCAAGACTCGATCGAGAACGCGAGCAAATGGAAGAGCAAGTCCAGCAGGCTAAGGCCTTTTCCTTCCAGACGCTCGACAAAATTGAGAGCGAACGAGATCATGCGCTTCACCATGTCCAAGAATTGCAAGCGCAACTTTCGGAATTGCGAAAGTGCGGGGAGGCTCCACTCCCGTCCCCGCGAGACGATCAAGACCGCAGCGGCGAGGATGATGCAGCACTCCAGCTTCGTGTGAAAGAGCTCGAGGCTGAGAGAGAAAATCTTAGACAGCAGATCCAATCGTCGTCTCAGGCGGCTCTCGAGAACGGATCCCTTCGCGAGCAGAGCAAAAGTGATGCAGCACGGATTCGCGGCTTAGAACGCCGACTGAACGCGGCGAATGCGCAGCTTTCAAAGGGTGACAACGTCAAGAACGAGATTGGTGCTGGTCAAGCAGATGAGCTCGATATGCTTCAAGACGAGCTTCGCGAAGCACGGGCCTACATTGCAGATCTCGAAGCTCGAGTTCAGGAAGGAAAGAACTCGACCTCAAATTCGGTGCAAGACGAAAGGATCCGATTCCTAGAACGCCAGAAAGCTGAGCTCGAGGACCGAGTGCAGCAGTACCGGGAGATGATCAGCAAAGGAGTTGGCACCAATCTTGCCAACCTTACGAAGAATGCAGAAGGCGGAGATGGTACATCCGTTCCACCAGTGACGCCCGGCAGAACCCATATCGGATCATCGCCGCTGCCGAAGTCTGTCATGAGCCTGAGAAATATTTCGGCTGTCAAGACGCCACGCTCGCCGGGCCCGCTCAGCGAGGCTTCTTGGCTCTACAATGAGTCTAGTCTGGGCGCCGCCGATGTTGTGGATAGGATCGCGTATCTTGAGGGCGCGCTAGACGAAGCTAACGCCTCGATTGATGCAAAGTTGCAACAACTTGACGAGGCGGGCGTCGCACATCTCACGCTCGCCGAACGCCTCCAACAAGCTCACGAGCGGATCGCTGAGCTCGAGGCCGAAATAGAACGACTGCGCATGCTCGGCGGCCACAGCGGCGATTCATCACAGGCAAGCCCAAGCAAGAGCGTCAGCCAAAGACAGAAAGTATTTGCGGACGTCCATGCTCAACTCGAAGCTCTCAAAAGCCGCTGGGCTGCTGATCATGACAAGCTACAGCAACGCGAAAAAGAACTCGAACGTCGAGAGCGAGAGCTGCAAGACCGCAGCAAGGAGAAGCGACAGTACCAGGAAGTCCTTGCCGAGCTTAATCGCTTCAAGGAAGCCGCAGCTTCGTTGCAACAGGATCTGCAAAACGAACGAGCCAAGCAGAGAAGCAAGCTTGTCGAGACACGAGTCGTAAGCCAGCAAAAGAATTCAATCGAGGGCAGCCTATCCCGGACCCAAGCGGAGCTTGATGTGGTGAAGCGTAAGCTCGAGGAGAAGATGGGTGGACTCGAGGATCTCGGTCGCCAATATATGGAGAAGACAGCTCAGCCGGAGAGCGCCTTGGATCGACGTGAGCGAGCTCAGCTGGACAGTCAAACGGAACAGCTTGCCGACCGCTTCCAAGCTACCCAGACCGAGGTGGAGATGCTCAAAGCGGAGCGAAACGATCTCCTCACGCAACGAGCCGATCTTCACCAGAAGTTCGCGGCTGCCAACGAGAACTACGAACGGGTACTTGCCGATCTTGCTGCGTCGCGAAACGCTCTGGCTGAGCACCAGACTCAGTTGGACGATCAAATTGAGCAAATGGAAGCAGCACACGCCGCTCTGCGCTCCAAGAAGGCCGCCTACGAGAAAATTGCGGGGGACCGTGACCGACTTCGCGCCGAGCGAGATCTGATCGTGCACGACGTGGGCATGTTCGAGCAGGAACTGCGTCGACTTCGCCGAGAAGCTGATCGACAAGGAGCTGATCTGGAAGCGCTTCGAATCGAACGCGAAGATGCACGACGTCGACTTGCATCGGACGAAGAAGCCAAGGATCACGAGCGCGCCGAATTTTTGGTTCAGGTCCGAACATTGGTCGACCAGCTCAGGTCCAAGACACAAGAGGTGGATCGTATTAAGAATAAGCTGGACGACTTGGAGCGCTCAAGGACGTCGGTCGCCGCACCTCCACCCTACGTCGAAGACCACTCGCTCATCGCCGCAAGGAAAATGCACGAGGCGGAATGCAAAGGTCTGCTGCTTCAAATCAAGTATCTCAAACTCAGACTCAATCGCGAGATGAATCTTCGTGCCGACTTGGTACACCAAAAGCAATACATCGGCCTGCTCCTTCAAGGCTTCGCTCGCTCCGATAAGGAGCTGGGCAAGCTCATTTTCGACCTCAATCTTCAACACCCGTGCAGAGATACGAGGAGGAGATCCGACGAGGTCAAGCGAAGGTGGTCAAAGGCTCTCAATGCGAGCCTGGCATTGGCGAGAATGCAGATCCTGAAGAGCAAGGCACAGGCGGTCAAAGAAATCAAACGAAACTTGCAGAAGGCTCATGAAGAGGTGCAGTCGCGAAGAAACGTTGGTCCTGCAGGATCGCATGGCCATGAACGACAGCGCGGAGGAGAAGCTGTGGCAGCATCGAAGGAAGCGAAAGCTGGTTTGACGGCTGCGAACAGACGCTGGTGATATCAAATTCACACATTTTCCCAAATCAGTCAATGCGACGAGCGATAATTCTACCTTCCATTCCGACCTGTCGAAGCAGAAAGATTGTGATGGCATCGGAGAAGATATCCTGCTGTAACATTGAACGGTCAGTTAACATTGTTCTCCCGCGAGACCTCTTCATCATCATCATCTTCACAGACTTCTGCCTCCTCGTCCTTCGCGTGGCTGTGTGACCTTTCCATCTGCGGGACCAGTGTGACCTCCTCTTTCTTGGTAAAGTCCATGAAGAGCTGGGTCAAGACGAAGACGGCAAAGTCTCTATGAGTCCAATAACACAAATGTGCGCCCAGTGCGTCCAAGTAGGCGCTGAGGCTGATGCTCTCAGACAGGTGGTAGTCGATGCATCCGTGCGGGTTGAGGGCACGGAAGCGACGTTCGGCGCGTTCGAGCGACTCGAGGTCAAAGTCGTGTCTGTCGTCTGCCTCGTCGTCGGGGATAGAAGAGGTCTGAAGCGCTGTCTCGGGGCGAAGCGATTTTTTGCGCGCCCCACGTTCGGTCTCGAGCTCACGTTGCTCAGGCGTGGCAACTCCAGAGTCGAAAGGCGTTGAGCTGGCGTCGCGGAACTTGTGCCACTTGCGGACGGTCTGGATGTAATCGGAATTTTCGACGATTCGTTTTCCCTTTTCCCTCTGAGACACTTGACCAGATTCTTCCCGAGAGAGGTCGGCAGGAAGCCCATCTTTGTTGTTCTCCAGGATCCTAGCTTGTCGGACGATCTTGCCTACTCCCTGAAAAGGATGCTCTTTGTACTTCTCAAACACTCGAGTGACACTGATGCGCGGCAATGACAATGCACGAAGTACGGCCTCGGTGGCGCTCTCGATCGCGATCGGTTTGATCAGCTTGGCGTATGCCGAGTCGACGGTGGGTGCTAGCTGGAATGCGACCGGGTCATTCGGATTGAAGATGTTGTAGACGTTTTCGGCAGCAAGGCAGCCGTAACGACCTGTGTCTGCATCGACCGCATCCGAATCGTTGTTGGGATGCCTTTCAGTGCCGCTCCTTGCAATAAGTTGTCCGCCGTCGAGATGAAAGAAGAAGGCCACGGGCGAGCCGATGAAGAAAAGGTTCTTGACATTGAAGTGAAGGCGATCGTTGCGTCGGAGAGCTTCATGATCGAACCGTCCGACTTGCGAGAGTGGGGGGACCCTGGAAGGCTGCGATGATAGGATGTCTGCGGACAGGGCTGAACCGAGAGAATGACCTATGATGGACACGCGACCCCCGCCCTTCTCGAAGTCTGGATTGCGACGACAGAAGAGTCGATAGGTGCGATTGAGCTCCGAAATGACTGAGTCGATCATTTTCTTGCGGTGACGAGAAAGGTAGAAAGGCACGTCGAGTACGACTTTGGTGATGATGTTGCGAACGACCGGAATGGCTGCAGAGTTCGTGATGTCGTCGAGGGTGTAGAAATTGTCGTTGCTGTCGGGCTTGTCGTCAAATTCAACGAACCTGCGCCAGCAGATGGGAATGAACTGGGCTCGACGACCTCTCGAGAGTCTGCGAAGGGCAGGATCACGTGCGTTCTCGCTGGCCAGATTGCGGAGATGCTCGACGTCGTAGACAAAGTCGAGGGCCTCGAAGTCCTCGACCAATGACTGTCCGATACCATGAACGGCAAAGACCAACTCTGGCGGCTCATCCTTACGGTCATCTGGCACAATCTCGTCATCATTCTCGGCGCGCTTTTGTCGATCGAGCTCGTCGTGCGTCAAATCCTGTTTGACTTTGCGCTTCTCTTCGTCAGCCGCTTGATTTTTGTCCAATCCAAAGAGTCTTTTGATGGCTATGAATGGGCGCAAAGCTGCATCACTGGAAGGTACAAGCTTGGCGGCAAAAGAGCTTCGCTCGTCCTCATCGCCATCGGTGGAAGCGGCGGCCCGGCGCGGGCCATCAGCGCCACCTCCAGATGGAGGGGCGGAGGGAGTTTTCGCAGCACCTTCGCGCTTCGAGGCAGTTCGGGCGCCGATACTCGAGCCTTGCTGTTGAGCTTGAGTGTATTTTGAAGAGCCTTTGGCGTTTGCGCTGCCATCATTCTCATCGTCGTTGGACCAAGGCAGGGAAAGGTTGAAGAGGGGACTGAAGGACTTTTGGTCGGCTATTTGTTCCGCACGATCAAAGCCTCGAACGACGATGGAACCGCCAACAACGGACAAGAAGCGGCCGCGAAGATCTTGAGAGAATATACGACCGACTTGAGCGTCTTGAAACGAGACTTGGCCTTGTTCCTCCATGCTCGGTAGTGGATAGAGCTTGGACTTGTCGATTTCCTCGGCAAGGTCGTTCTTGGGACTGGAGGACTCTTGATCGGAAGTCGAAGCGAGAGACCAGGGCTGTGCTTGATGGTAGGCCTGGTCCAGATCGTGGGACAAAGGATCATCCCAGCTAATGGGTGCGTAGGAGCCATCGGTGAGGGACGAGTAGAACCAGGTGGCTCGAACCACTTTCAGCAAGACACCTTTCCAGAAGACAGGATACAGGGTCATGGACTCGAGATCGACATCAAAGAGATTGTCCTCCATGACCTCGACCTTTGCAGCGCGTTCCGACTCGGGCTCGTCGGGATCAAGGATGAGATTGACCTGCGTCTTGTCGGATTCTGATTTGTTGGATACTTGGGCGGACTCGTTTGATTGGGCGGATTCCGAGGCTTTATCCTCGGATCCTTCATCCTTCCTGACGAACGGTACGTAGTCACGCAGTCCACTGAGCCACGAGCTCTTCGTGCTCTTTTCTTGATGCGCGGTCGAGTTGACTGAGTGCTCTTTGAGGCGAGACGGTTTGCCGAAGCCAGCGACTGCTTTCTGAATGGCATCCGAACCGGAGGGAGGGGCTCGAGGTGAAGATGCAGTGCTTTGACGCTTCGCATCATCGCCAAGCTTGCGCTTGCCATGAGATCGAGCCCATTGCTCGCCACCGAGATCGTTCCACCTCTGTTCGAGCTTATCGTTATCGTAAGGCTGGAAGGTAGCCCAGGTATCACCGCGAGCGTACATCCATCGTGGCTTCTGTGGAGGCGGCTTTGACGGACCCGCTTCGAAAGACTGCGATGGCTGAGTCATGCTCGCACAGACGATAGCGGTCGATGGCACAGAGCGGAGCGACACCGACGTCGATGATTCCTCGAAAATGCAGTCAGGAATGTAATCCAAGAAGATATTCGGTGTGGGTGTGATGGTCAGGCTGCATTCAGGGCTTGTTTCGGGTAACTTGCGCCCACGCTGAGACGTGGGACTCTTTGCTATGACGACAGCCAATCTACCAGACTGCAGGCTAACTTATCAGTGTGCAATGCGGCAACCTGCATTGCCTCCAAATCGCCCGATTCAGAATGATAGGCGTTACGCGGCTCACAATCGGATGTTTTTCGGAGTGCATTTTTGGCTAGAGGGTCCAAGTACAAAGCTGGTGAGGCAGCCAGCGTATCGCTCTTACCCCTCCCGCTTTGCAGGTGACTGCAGGCTCAGTTGCGTAGGTGGCGGCAGACGAGCAGACAAGCAGACGAACAAACAGCACACTGTGTATCCCTTCTCGAGCTTGTTTTTCCCGTCCGCCCAATCATGGAGCCCTTCGGAAATTTCCCCCTTTTTTCACAAAGGTGCACAGCCAACTTTGAGCCTACAGACGTCGTCGCTATTTGCTACCTTGCACCTCTCCAGCCCTCTCGCTACCAACCATCGATTCTCGTTTCTGCATCGCTCGACGTATGGTCTAAAGCCTTTGGTCTACGCAATCCACCTTACAACACCCCTTTAAGGTGGCTTGTCAAGCGTGTGATCTGCTCGCAACTACCATCTCGTCACCTTGCGATAGCATATCATCATCATCGTCCCGAGCGTCCACTCTATCAGCACCGCCGGTGCTTCTCACTTCAGCAACTCCGCATCTTCTGAAAAAGATGGACGCTCCTGTCGCCTCCACTGCCGCAATGGACGCCATGACGCCCTCCTCCTCAGCGCCTTACTCCTTTTGGGACAATCTGAGCAGGCATTGGACAGAGGCGGACAGCACTAAGCAGACCTTGATGGCCATCCTCCTGATCGTCCAGCTTGTCGGTCTCTTTTGCTTCATCAAGCGTTCTCTCGACAAGATGTTTGGTCGACGTGCAGAGTATCGCAATCAGCGCACCAAGCGTTTTGCTCGCAGGGCTGCCGTTGCCGCTGCTGGTGGCAGTTCCAAAACAGGCATCCCCCTCAGCCATCAGCGGCCACTCTATCGTCCAGATCCTAGACCTCAGCTACCGCCTAGACCATCTCACAATCATCCTCTTCGCTCTTCACTGGCATCTGCCTCTCATGCGTCCTTTCAAACTACCTCCAATGGCGACATCGTTCTGCCCTCGTGGACCGAAACAGGTCCCACCCCCCTCAGGGTTATTGTGGAAGAACCCGAGGACACCTTTTCTCGCAGCAGCTCTCCTTTGTCGTCCCGACCTCATTCACCCGCCCTCTACCGTGAGACCCAACGCTCGCCAGTCTCGCCTGCCTTCCAAGACAGCCCGCAACCATCTTGGTCGCACCCTTCTACTTCGCAGAGAGACACCAACTCGCTTAGGCTGCGGGAACGCATCGACTACTCCCTGCTCCCTTTCACAATCGATCGCTCCTCCACACCCGATACCCGTCTCGAAGAAGTCAGACGTCCTTTCAGTCGACCCAGTCACAGCAGCAGTCATGCCTCTGCACCCACGCTACATCCCATCACCGACCCTGTTCCAGCACAATCTTTCTCACCTGCCTAAAGTCGCCTTGTTCAGGTGCCAACAGATACCCTTACCGCAACACGTTCAAGCCGAGACATCTTTCTTGTCTTTGCATTCCAGCATCAACCCACCTGTCTCTCTAATTTGCATCTTTCTCGTCTCTCCATGACTCATTACTCTCTTCACTCAGCCGCCTTCATCGCATTCGCATGTACTTTTAGCCACGCATTATCACATTCGCTCCAACTAATTAATGCGCAATGTCCTTTTGCTTTTCATATCGAGAGCGGGCGCAAACGCGAACCGCATGGAACTCTCACTGACAATCTCCTACGATCTCAAAAAGGGCTTCGCTCCTCGATCGCATTCGGTCGGACCGACTGTTGTGAGAGAGAACCGAGAATCAGCATTGATGCACTGCGCCAGTCTTGCCGCTGGCTGTGTCTGAGATGGCTGTCCATACTAAAATCAGCGGAAATCGGAGGAAACTCCTACATTGTCAGTCAAGCGGTCAGGGAAATCGAGGCATTGCACGTCCCATCTACTTACCGCTGATGATGAGAACGATGGAGCCAAAGACGGCGCATGCCACGCTAAGCGGTCGCGTCGATTGCCACCACTTTCGATTGGCTGCTGCTGGTCGGAATCGAACGCTCGCACCGGGCCGGAGGGGCAGCTCGACTTCGTCAACGTCGACCGACTCTCGGACAGAGCCGTTGACCGCGGCTGTACGACCGCCCTCCATTCTTTCAAGACGGTCGAGCGTGGATGGCTCCTCTTCGGCTCCCTCATCGTATTGATTGTCTCGGATAGGATTGTGGCCGCGCTCCATGGACCCGCTGGATTGATCGATGAGAGCCTCGTGTTCGTCGTCTGCCGTCTCTGTGTCGTGCGGGCGGTTGGAATGGCTGCTGGAGTTGGCACCATTGCCGTGGTCACGCCAAGAGGAGCTGGTGAGATGAGGCAAATCAGCGGTTGGGACACGTTTGCCCGTTTCACTGGTGAGCTTGAGGTAGCAAAGACTTGGGAAAATGAAGGCCAAGGCTGTCGCGCTTAGACCACCTGTGAGTTCCAGGACGACTCCAAGATCGCATGTGAGAAGCGAGATGATCATGGCGGTTACGACGAGGCTCGAGGTGAAGATGAGATGCCGATTGCGATCGAATTCGCCTGCGAAAAAGTAGGTCTCAAGAACCTCGCGGCAAACAAAGCATTCGAGCGGTAGAGTTGTGAGCATGTTGAGACCGAAAAGACCACGAGCAATATTGACGATGACATCGTCGTTGGGGAAATTGTTCTGTAGCAAAAGAGCAGAGCGGGTGCGAAAAGGGAAATTTCAGCTTGACGCCTGCCTGACGAAGGGTTCTGCGGAAATGTTGACTTACCAGAACGTTGCTGAGAGTCTTCTCTTCGAAGCTCCAGTAGCCGGCTACACTCATGGTGATGGTGGCGGCTGCGGCGATGATGGTGGAGTAGTGGGTTACTTGACCAAATTTGTTCATCGAAGGCTCTTTGAGTGATCCGTAGATGAGCAGGGAGTTGTGATGGCAAACGAAGGCGAAGCTGATGACCGAGATGGATCGGACCAGGTTGGAAACGTTGACGATGGTGAAGCGAAGGGCGGGATCTCCCTTGAGCTCTGCAGGCATAGCTGGGCCGCGAACAGTAACAGCGACGATGATGACGACCATGGAGACGAGGGCGATGGCACTAGCTTTGCTGAGTTTTTCGATGTTGCGATAGAGCGAGAGCGGGTAAGAAATTGCGAGGGTGAAAAAGGTGATGACGAATTGTCGATTGGCAAGAAAACTGTCGGACAAGGATGGGAAGATCATCTTGATGACGTGTGGGATGGTGTCGCCGATGACGACGCAGAAGGCGCACATGCCGCCGAATCCAAAGGCGAATTGGAAAATGGAGACGGCAGCTTTGCCGTTCTGACCAAAGCAATGCTCCATGATTTCAATGTATGTAATTCGACCGCTGAGCTTTGCATTCAGAACGATGAGTCGGATGGTCCAATCTGTCAAGAACGAGAGACCGACGAGCAAGACGAGGCCGGCTACGAAGCCCGACTCTCGCATTGAGTAGGGCAGACCAACGATGCCGGCGCCAAGAATACTGTTGGCCATATTGACAGTTGCATCGAACACACCTGCCCCTCTTTTAAGCCAGTCGGGAATGCCTTCTCCGTCCCAGCCGGGTACACCGAGAGACTGGCGTATGGAGCGAATGTCATGGGTGAGGCCATCGATTGAGGCGCGAATACGATGCGGACCGGGAATGCGGTCAATGAGAGACGCTGCGGCATCCCTTGGATGTTGGCCCGGACGGTTGGAGGATGTTGCGACCGAGGTGTAGATGGGCGCATCGTCGGAGTGCAGACCTATGTGAGACGCTTGTATGGCTACCACGTCGTCGTCTTCATCAATATCATCCGGGTCAGCTTCATATTGAGCCTCCTTTGACGATGTCGTGGATTTAAGAGGGAGGGGAGTGCGGATTTGTGCTGCCGTCTTCGAGTATGATGGTAGATCTGCGTCACCAGCTGATGACATTAAGGCGAGCGGTTGTGTGGGTGCGTCGTCGTCATCGTATGAGAATATAGAGTTTGCGGCTGCATCCTTGTGAGCTGAGCGCAGCTCCGACTGTGATGATGGGCCGGTCATGGATGAGACTGACACATGGGCTCGAATCGAACAATGCTAGGGGCAGTGAATCGTGAGGATCATCGATTCTCTCCTCTCCTGTCTTTGTCGTATGCTCTTGAGCTCAGATCGATGACGTGAACGCGACGACGACGTGGTCGAACTTCGGCCACTGGGTCGAATGGAGGCAAAGTCTGACAATGGTTGAGCGCTTCGTATTGTCGGAGGTGATTGTCGACGATGTAAACGATGCAGGTGGGACCAACACGGTGCAAGACGTTCAGATGATGATTGGCTCGTGTGCAGAACTTTTGGGCCGTGCTCCCCAACGTGATGATTTTGGAGGAAAAGGACCCTTGCAAGATCGTCAGCCGATGCACACTCGTCGCAGGGGGCGCGAGAAAAAAATTCCAACTTTGTATCCAGTGTGACACTCCAAGAAGGTTCCGACAAGACTCTTTTCAGCCTTACTCCATCGTCTTTCTCGTACAGGTACTTTCGCTTTGCCACCAAGGCTTGTGCGCACTCATAATGACTACAATCTCATCAGGAGGTGCCCAGCTGCACCCGCCTCTGGTGCAGCCCATCATCTTTTGCGGTCCCGGAAGCAATCTATATCCGCTATGTACCTCCACCGTCGCCGCCGACGCATCGGATCAGGACCATCCATCAGATCAAATCGATCTGCCAAAGGCCATGCTACCAGTCTTCAATCGCCCAATCATCGCATACGCATTGCAGCAGCTTCTCTCTGCTGGTCTTCGTCACGCCGTCGTCTTTGCTCCCTCAGAGCATCATTCCATCCTCGCTGCGGCGCTCAAGTCCTTCATCCTCATTCCACCCACCCTCGTTCAGTCGGGAAAGAAGAATGTCTCTTCTGCAGCTACTGCTGCCGCCGTCGCTGCCGTTGAGGAGGCCTCCAAATACCCTAATGTATCGGTCTCGGTCGGCCTCAACAGCACTTCCGCAGCTTCGACCACTCCCGCTGCTTCCAACCCTTACCTCTCTGGCAACTCTTTTGCCATGTCGTCCATGCAGAATGAGACCGTCATGCGTGTCGATCTCCTGCCGCTTGGTCCCGAAGATGTAGCCAATCACAAATCCGACTCTCGCGCTTCAAGCTCGGCAGGCAAGTACAAGAAACTCGGCACGGCCGGCCTAGTTTCTTGGCTCCATTCCATCGGAAGGCTCGACAAGGACCCTCTCATCCTCCCGGTCGACTTGATCACCCAATCCCTCTCTCTCACCGACATCATCAACAGCCATGTCTCCAGCGCCCCGCAGTCGCCCGCCTTGACTTGCCTCATGTACGAGAGGGGCGCCGGCGAAGGCACTGGTAAAGAGCGTGAAAAGGACGGTGCGTTTCTTCTCGCAAGGCTGAAGGCCTCCATCTCTACGATACTGACAACAGCTTCTCCTTCTTTCTTTCCCCGCCTCCAGGTCCGCCGAAATTGTTCAGTGCTTACGACCGTACCCCTCTGCAGACAAGCAGCTCGTCAACCTCGGACGGTAGCAATGACCACTGCACAACCCACCAGCTTCTTCTCCTGCAAGATTCCGACGACATCTCAGACATTGATTCTTCCGACCTTCATCTGCGCATGTCTCTTTTGTGGTCCCATCCTCATGTTCGTATATCTACCGCTCTTCTCGATTCGCACGTCTACCTTTTCAGCCTCCAACGCATTCTCGGCCTTCTCCAATCAGAGGCCGGTCAGAAGATGAAGAGCCTTCGCGAAGAGGTTGTCCCTTTCATGATCAAGTGCAGCTGGATGACCGGACTTCGCGAAAAGGCTGGCTGGACCGAGCAGCAGAGCAAGGAGTCTTCCCTCCCGGACCAGTTGCCCTCGTGGAACACCACTTTTGGCAAGGAGAACTCCGCCCGTCAGCTCCGCTCCAGCACCTTTGTCGACCCCGAGCTACTGCAGTCCGGCTCTTCCCTGGGACCTACCTTCGAAGACCTCGATAGCCGCTCGTCCCCACTCTTCACTCCGGACCGCTCGCAGCTCGTGTCACCCTCGGCCAACCTGGATGGTGACAGTAGTAAAGCAATTTTGCACACGCAAGCTCGTGCCTCCGCCAAAAAAGCAGCCGCCGAAGCTCGAGTCAATGCTCTGGTTTTCAGACTTTCCGCAGACAGGAAGCATCCCGTCGATCCCTCTGCACCAATGGAGGAGATCAGGGAGAGAGAGGAAGACACCGAGCCTTTCATCGCTCGGGCCAACACTGTTCCGACATACCTCGAGTGCAACCGATACGTAAGTACTTCTATCGTCTTTCCGCGCAATTTCGTGGCGTGCTTGAGGCTCATACTTTTCTTTTCTTCCATCGCCTTTCACAGCTATTACGCTGCTTGGCGAACGGTCCGACAGGGCCATCAGGCAGCTCAGCGTCACATGCCGGCACCGCCGCTTCGCTCCCCTCTACCGCACTCTCGCACCCCTTGCCCAATCAATCATTGCCTGCGCCCGCTATCTCAGCTCAAGTCAACCCTGACTTGACGTCCGCGCAGGCGCCGCCGGAAACAGCGAAAGGGTCCTCATCTATGCAATGGATTGACCCAAAATCACAGATCTCATCCGATTCTCTGGTCGAAAACTATACTCGCGTAGGAGAACGCACCACAATCAAGCGAAGCATCGTCGGGCGCGGTTGCACCATTGGCAAGAATGTCAAGCTCACAGGCGTCATTGTAATGGAAGGCGTCAGGATCGGCGACAAGTAAGTAATCCACGTTGTATCATGCAGGGAGCCTATCATCCGGGATCAACAGACCTGACCATCCTCTTTCACTTCGCCTCCTATTCCAGCGCCAAACTCGAGAATTGTATCCTTGCAGCCAGCTCGACCATCGACGAAAAATGCAACCTCAAAGATTGCGATGTAGCTGCCTCAGTGAAGGTTCCTGCTGGCACCAATACAAAGGGCGAGAAGTTCGACGAGTAATAGAGCGTCCTGCGGGCTAACTCGACGGCGACTTTCAACTGGCGCGCTGTCATGTGTGCTAGCCCTGCATCATCAGGTCAACTCTTTACAGCATCACTCGGTGAAATCTCCTCACTTGATGTCAACAATCATGAATCATGAATGACTTAGTCGATCAGTTGCGCCTGTGCGCGGTCCAAATTTCTCGAAGCGTGTTCAAGACGAGGTCTTGGTTGAGCGTCCCAGGTCTGATCTGGGACCGAGAGCTTGCGCTCACACCTCGCGTTGCTCCTCTCATGGGGTTGACATCAAGGACGAGACGTTCACCAGCATTTTTGTGCATGAAATCTATCGTGAAACAAGATAAAGTCGACCGCGGAGCCATCCACGCAGCCACCCTGAGCAGCCACCCGGGGTGGCTTCAATGAGCAGCCACCCATAGGAAGCGCAACCGATTTGATGGCTGCTAGGGTGGCTGCGCGGCCGACTTTTTCCTTTTTTCACGATATGATTCAGGTGGCTTTCTGTGAGCCTGTGCGGCCGACTCATGACTCCTTCTCTTCTTCACGGTAACTAACTTAACTTAAGTCATATCGTGAAAAAAAGAAAAAGTCGGCCGCGCAGCCACCCTGGCAGCCACCCCGGGTGGCTTCCGTGAGCAGCCATCCCGGATGGTATCGTTGAGCAGCCACCCCCAAAACGAGGTCTGCTCAGGGCGCTGCTCAGACGGCTGCGCGGCCGACTATTTTCTTTTCTTTTTTTTTACGATGAATTGAACCGTGACTGTTAACTTACGACTGAACCTTCACAAAAACCTCGTCAATATCCCGGTCTAATGCAGATAAATCGATATAATTTTCGTTTGTGTGACATAACTTAACTTATGTTAACTACTTGTGAACATTTTAACGCTTATTAGCATAGGAAAATAGCGGTCAATCATCGCATTCGATGTCGAAGATTGGATCCACAAATGCTGCAAGTGATGGCCCGATTTGACGCGTATCGCCTGTAAATCTTTAGTTTAAGTTAACTAACTTACACATGACTTAGTTAGAGTAACTTAGTTTTGAAGATTCACTGCAATAAATCGCAGCTCAACTCCCGAATTTCATGTAATTTAGGTTAAGTTATGAGTCACAGCGTCTGTCGCTCGTAGCTTACGGCCCATAACTTATCTCGTCGGAAAGAAAAGAAAAACAACATGTTGACCGTGCGTGGTAGGTGCGCGGCCGATCCATAACTTACCGTGTAAAAGGAAGAAGTCGGCCGCGCAGCCACCTGGGAGCCACCCCGGATGGGTTCTTGAGCAGCCACCTTGAGCAGCCACCCGGGGTGGCTTCTGTGAGCAGCCACCCCTAGGAAGCACAACCGATTTGATGGCTGCGCTGGGTGGCTGCTCATCGCAACCACCCCGGGTGGCTGCTCGGGTGGTTGCGCGGCCGACTTTTTCCTTTTTTTACGATGTGATGGTTGTCACACGAGTTTTCGTCAGGGTTTTCATGCATCTCTCTCGAGAGGTCGTCGACAAAACGCTTAAAATTGCAAGAATTTATTGCAGGCCACCGATGGTTCCTTCGACGCCCCTCCTGACACGACCAAATATGTCTGTGGCCAGGTTTCTGGCACCGCTTGCTGCCTCGCCGAAGTACTCCGCGTCGAGAAGGTTGGAAGCTGCGTCGACGACAGAGTTATCCTGCCTGGAGCCTTCTTGCCGCCCGCCGACGGCCAGCTGCACGGGTCCGATGCTTAGATTGAGCGATGGTCCTCCGGTGCCGAGGTTTGCTGGCGGTTTGGCGAATCGACCGTCGAATCGGGACGCGGCGTCCTGCACCATGTCCAAGTAGGTTGTGCTGTTGTGGATGGAGCTGCCTCCAAGTAGGAAGCGAGTGCCCGTGCCGGCCACACCGCCGACGGCGGCCTGCTGGGCTCCCGGTTGGGCGCCTCGCTGGTGCTGAGCGTTGAGCAATGCAATGGAGCGGGCTTCCTCGTAGGTGGCACCTCCTATGATGAAGACGATGACGTCTTGCGGGCGCTCGGCAGGATGCGTTGTGGACGAGCCCTGGCCCGGAGAAGCAAAGGGATAGCTGGTGTCCCTGAGTCTGCCGCGCATGAGATTGTCGATCGTCTGGACGAGGTGCGGGGTATGTTGTGTGTAGACGTTCTCGACACCCTTTAGCCCCTTCAAAGCGCTTCTGCCTCGGGAGAAGAAGTTTGCGTTTGCGAACAGGTCGTCTTGTCTTTGATCTGCTCCTGCGATGTTGAGTGTCACGAAGACAAGCGCAGCGCGGCTCTCGGGTACGCCAGCCTTGAGCAGATCCTGCACCGTCTTCTGAATTTGATTGCCGGGCAACTTTTGATATCGTAGGGCATAGAGGATGGCGATACGGATCTTGGCGTCGTGGGAAATCTTGGGCGACTCTATCATGGCCTGGACTGCTTTGAGGTCCGAAGCGTGGCTCTCGACACTGGCGAGGGATTGCTCCAACTCTGAGATCTCCAGCAGCGAGTCCTTCTCGACGCGGCGGCTGAGCTCGCCGAGTAGCGCGACGTGCTTGCTTACATTGCCGCCAAGCTTGCGAAATTCAGGATATTCCTCGACGAAGCGTTTCATGTCAGCGACCGTGTCGATGGCGGCATTGGACGCCGTTCTGGACTGGTACTCGAGCACGTATTTCTTGATTGAGGCGCCCAGATCGCCAAAGTTGTCGAAGAGATTGGCAGAAAAGAACGGGTCCTGATCACCAGAAAGGACAATCTCCTGTGGAAGAAAGCAGAGGTCGCAAAAGATACGAGCGAGGCCCAATCATGCTGCGGTCAGTGGTGAATTTCGCTAAATGTCCAGAATCTCGCCTGATGTTGTGATAATTACTTGAAGCTCAGGCCGGATACCGTCTGCATCAGCTAGGCTTACTCGACCATTCCTAATGCCGAGGACTTCGTGCACCATGGCCTGATATGTCCATTGTGTCAGAAGCGGTGTCACAGGATCGTTTCTCCTATCGAGTATCAGAAGGAGCGGTGCATTCTCCGTTCTCCTAAAGTCGAAGAGCCCCGACTGACTATTGTTTACTTGATACTGCCGAAGTGACGACACGGCAAAGATCGACAAGAGAGACCAAAATTGCAGAGGCGTTAGATTGTAAGCAAAGCATGGTGCTCCGGACAATAAGTTTGCGTTCAGCACTTACCGAAAGCTCCTCTCCCAACTTCTTGGCGAGTGCGCTCATCCGTTCATATCGTATGACGGGCTTCTTCTTTAGGCTCAACAGAAGTGCGAGCAGACCTTTGACGTGCTGATCGAGGCCCTGTTGGTCCCATGTAACAGGATTGTCTCCCCAGACGCGCGCAGGTGGGGTGTCGATGTTGAGCGAAAACAAGTCGGTGTTGACCGGCAGATAGTCGGCAAAGAACTCTTGAATCTCTTTGACGACTTCATGCTCGTCTGCCTCTGCTAGCAGCTCGATGTCTTGCTTTTGCAACACATTTGTGAAGTAGAGCCAATAGTTCTTATAGCGAGGCTGTCGAAGCTCTCGGCTCAGGGTCGATATAGAGCTCGAAGTAGGTCGGAGGAAGGCAATACAATTGAGATGGCGCATACGATCGCGGCTTGCGTTGTCGACACGATCCGTAAGAAAAACTTCATGATTTAGCAGAGAGGACTGGGTGAAGGAGGTTGAGATGACGGGAGTAGTATCTTGATCTAGTAGCAGAACTTTGATGCCTGCGACCTCTGTGATCATGCGTTGGATGTACGCCGACACCGCTTTAGTAACGTCCATCGTCGGGGATGGTGGTTCCGCCGCCGCGGATGGCTCGAGCCGCAGCTTTTCAGAGGGGCCTATGCACGAGCGACGAGGCCATGCAGTCGAGCGTGCGTTCTGTCGGTAAGACGAAGAGACTTCAAAGCTTGTTGGCCAACCAAGAAGAGCGAGTGTGGGTGATGTGCACGGTCGAAGAGGGCTAATGTGAATGCGAATGTGCACAGCTCAACATGATCCGTGCCAGCTCCGATTTCCGACACCAAATTCTTAGCGGGATGCGGGGTCTTGCTTTTCCCTCTCTTTTCCATGGAAAGCTCGGTGTCGTGGTGAAACTCAAGAAGAACAGGACCCTTTCTTGTCCTCCTTTTAGCCTCTTCTTTGTCTGGTTCATTGCGCTCCATTACATCACGAACCCCTCTTTCCGCAATCGCAACTACGAGGACTACGATGCCGTCAACGATCAGTCATGTTGCGCCCTACAACCCTAATGAATACGTTCAAACTGCCTTGACCGGCAACAAAGTGTCGCGCAAAGCAACCATCCTGGGCTCTCAGAACATTATCCTTGGAGGCAAGTGTATCATTCAGCATGGCACCGTCATCCGGGGCGACCTGAAGAGGATCTCGCCCTCTTCCACCTCGTCGTCGACCTCCAGCGGTCAAACGCCGCCGACGCAATCCGTCGCTGTCTTTATCGGAAGATATTGTATTTTGGCGGAATCAAGCGTGATACGTCCTCCCTATAAGACGTACAAAGGGTAAGTCAAAGTCAAAATCCTGGACAAGATCAGGGCCGCCTCATGCCTACGTCTTTCAAGCACAGTGATTGTGCGAAATACTGACTCGAGGACACACCGTTTATGCCACAGCGTCTTTTCCTATTATCCAATGAAAGTGGGAGACCACGTCTCTGTCGGAGCCAACACTGTGTTGGAGGCTGCATCGGTCGGATCACATGTTGAGATCGGAAGCAATTGTCTGGTGGGACGCTTCGTGATAATCAAAGATTGCGCTCGCATCCTGGACGGCAGCGTCGTCGCTCCGAACACGGTGATTCCTTCCTTTTCCATTTTCGGCGGGAGTCCTGCCAGGCTGGTAGGCGAGCTGCCCGAGACGTTTTCGGAGAGCTGCGAAGGTAGGATGAAAGACTTCTATCAACGCTTTCGTCCGGCAGACGAGAGATGAGCCGTGCCGTCACGACCGATGTCAATCAAATCGGCAGCATCTGCAACATGTCTCAAACAACACCGCCCGACACGCGACCGCTTTTATTCCGCTGCAATCCTCCACATGCACGTTCGGCACGCTCTCGAACCCCTCTCAGTTTACGAGCCTGAGGCGACTTGGCGACAGCCTCCTATCTTGTCGCCAGCGGATCTCTTGACCTGCATCCATCAGCTTCTCTCTTTCTCCGCATCATGACAGCTAGAGCATGACAAGGCTGCGTTGCTCTCCCAAATTTTGTGCGACACTTCATTCCAACCTACGACGACTGAGCTCGACCGCGACGACCATGGGATCGACCAAGTACAATGTTCTGATCGATCTCAACGGCACGTGCCATATCGGGGACAAACCGACTTCAGGAGCGATTGAGGCATTACGAAAACTTCGAGATGCTCAGTTGAACCACCAAGGCCGTCTCAACATCCGCTTCTGCAGCAACACGAGCAAAGAATCATCGCATTCGCTTTTGTTACGTTTGCGCAGGCTTGGTCTTGGGTCGGACCTTGTCAAGGCCAACGACGTCTTCACCAGTCTGGACGCGGCAATTCGATTCGTGTCTCGACGCAAGCTGCGGCCTTTGCTGTTGCTGTCCTCGTCGGCTCAGAGCAGCTTCAAAGAGGAACAAGATCTCGCCGAGGCGTGCTTCTTCGCTAGTCCAGAGCTTGATCCGGATACACTGGACGATGACAAGAAATCTCGGCTCCGTTCATGTAACGCTGTGGTCATCGGACTCTGTTCAGAGCTCATGACGCAAAAATGGCTCGACGAAGCATTCCGCTTGCTGTCGGGTGAATATGGTGCGACGGAACAAGTCGCTCTGATCGCGACGCATCGCGGTACGTGTCTTTCGTACTTTGGCAATGATCGTTGCGATCCTGATGTGAATGCTGACTTCTGATAGACATCCGACCCGCTCTTGCAGCTTTGTACCACCGTCCAAGCGAAGGAGAACCGCTGTCGTTGGGGCCCGGTGCCTTTGTAGCGGCGCTTGAAGCCGCGTGCCACCTTGAGGCTAGCTACACGACAGTATGTGGCAAGCCAAGCCAAGCTTTTCTGCAAGAGTGCATCGCAGGAATGATACGCGACCATGAATCCATGGACCAATTCACGAATGTCATTGTGAGTCAGCCAGACGGTCGAGGTGGAGAGAGCCGACGCTCGGGCAAAGAGCCTAGATGATGCGATAGCTGATCGACTTGGTTGCTCCGCCTGACATTGCATAGATCGGAGACGATCTAGACGCAGATCTCGGCAAGGGCACATGGGAGCTCGGCTTACGGCGCGTTCTAGGTGAGTTTGCGATGCTTTCCTCGCCCCTTTCAAGAAGGTGCCCCTGAGATTCTTCGTCGTGTTGTATTGACGCTGACGCTGCCTTTGAACTCATTACGCAGTCCGGACTGGCAAGTTTCGAGACGGCGACGACAAGCGTGGAGAAGTGCCGGCTGATGAGGCACACGACACCTTTGCTTCGTGGGTCGACAAGTTTGTCTCGACCGAGCTCCTGTGATCAACACAATGCATCGCTCACACAGAAGGCCCCTGACGCTCTGATACACGCGATGTCCTGATCGCGAGAAGGGCCTGTGACCACGTTGGCAACATGAATCGACCCGTGTGCACGCCAGGCCAAGAAGAAGTGCGGAAACATCCGGTTCGCAATGCGCGTGGGGGGTTCCGAAGCAAGGATTGAGGAAGACGAACATCCGGATGTTTCCGATCTGGACCCTGATTTTTACGACCCCGCACCCCAGCGTCTTGGAGCGAGGTTCTACCGAAAAGCGTTTTTGCTAACGTTGACCATCTGTTGGCTATCTGTGGTGAAAAGTTGCGCTCGAAAAGGGATTCGATGGTGATCAGTAAGCTGATACATCGCAGGTTCGGATCGTTGCTCGATGCAATCGACACAGTCGGACACCACTGCGACAAGCTCAAAGCTTTCAATGTTGAAGTTAAGTGCCAACACATGACGCAACGAGGCACCCAGAGATGGGCGAAAGCTTGCCCTTAAGACAAAGCAGTGCGGCGAGGAAGAATGATTTTGCGCAGCGATCCAGTGGAACAAAAGCTTTGAGGATCATGCAGAGGAGTCGGTAGATGCCAATCGGATTGATCCGGATCTCTGCCCCTTCGAATTCCATCGGCGTACCTACACTCGGGCTGACGACGGTAAGTGTGCAGATGAAAGGAGGATGGGGAAGGGGGAGGGGGGGGAGGGGATGGGTCTGGGGGCGCGGACACAACAAGCAAAAACCTCGCTTGGAAAGCTGGGCGAGGAACGACTCGTGCGCTGACCCTAAATGGCAGATACGAACGGATGCATGACGAGCAAGTAACTGCTTCAGCGGCTTCTTCGGAAGCAACCGCGAAGGCTGATGGATCAACGGTCAATTCTTTCTCTTCACGAAGGCTTCACCGGACCGGCCACTCGGTGGACGCTTGCTTGCCTTCGAAATGCTGCAATGATGGGACTTCTCTCGATTCGGTTACTGAAACGAAAACAATTTTCTTTAAAAAAAGGTACTTTGCCTTGCCAGACGGGGCGTTCGTGTTGGACTCTTCCTTGCTCTTTCCTGCCGGCTTCCCCGCTTTGAGCTGCTGTCAGTAGTCGATCTGGTTCGAACGCTGCCGTGTCGTTCCACCCTGCCTTGCGGTCTTCTCCGGTTCGGGTCGCAAACCCTTTCTCTCCCTTGTCCTCCACCTCACTCAAATCCGCTATCCTCTGCCCTTCTCCGCCAGTCCTGGCTGTTTCTTCCGTCCATCCATCTCTCGTTCCTACAATCACCACCGTCATCTCCTCGCCTCTTACGCACCATTCTGTTTTTTGAAAGTCATTTACTCCGCACCAACCGAATCGACCGAGCGTCTCAAAAAAACATCATTTCGGAATGTGGATGAAGCTGACATCTTTGTAGAAACAACATTCATCACGGATCACGCCAGCAAAGGAAGCACGCAGCTACTTCCTTGCCTAGCAAGCATTTCTCCGACCGGAGCTGTCTATGATGACGCCTGTACCATTACCCAGCTCGATCGCTCGTGATTCTAACGCATCTCCATCGGGCTCGAGCAAGAGGGCTCGTTCCAACACAGCCGAGGACGCCTCATACCAAGCGCCGACGGACCGCGCTCAGAAGCGTACCAGAGTCCGCCAAGCATGCAATCGCTGCAAAGCTCGCAAGATCAAATGTGGCGACCTGAGACCCTGCAAGAACTGCACTTCTCTGGGTCTGATCTGCAGAGACTGGCGCCCCGGTGAGGAGCCCTACGACCAGCCTTCCTTTGCTCATCCGGCTGTTCCATCTTCCTCGGCCGTTTCCGACGAAGGGGCTGACAGCTGGCCAAATACAGATCATCACTTCCGAGCGCACGGCGGCGCTCGCAATCGCAGTCATAGCGAAAGGCGATCGGCTGACACGGACAACAGGGCGGAAAGGTCTGGCTCGGCCATTCCGTGGCCCAACACGCCCTACGAGCGATCAAGTCACACTGTCGCTTGGCCTCCCAAGCCAGATCCACGACGCCACAGATATCTTGCGTATCCGTACGACTCGCTCTATCGCAACGAGTTTGGTCACCTCAAAGCTCTCTCCCTCTCATCGGGTCTTGGCACTCTCTCCTACCTGCATGAATACCATAAGTTGGCCAACGAGCAGTTCCTCGACGCTCTCTGGCAGGTACTTGAGGGTGAGAATCAGGATGGCGTCAACATGCAGATGTTTGCTCTAGAGAACGAGTCCTTATCACCTAACTCCCACGCCAGTCATATGAGCACAGGCCTAGGAGCCCCGACAGGTGCATTTCCCGACGCTCTGGCTGCTGACTGGTCGTTGGGCGGTGCACCATCGCTCAATGTCCCCTTCACGTTCGACGCTGCGGCAGGTCCGACGCCAGACCGATTCCCTTCGATGCAAATCCCCACCAAGCCTACCCTCTCCGTCGCCAGCAGTTCTTCAGCCGAAACTTCACCAGCAAATCCACCGCCTCACCAACACGATGCGCACCATGGTTTACAACGAAGCTCCACTCACTCCTCCAACGTCAGAAGAGACGGGTCTCACCCCACGTCAACGGAGCAAAATCAGCCTGCTAAGACCTTTCTCGACTCTGGGCCCCCTCCGGAGGACCTTTGGGCATTTATGGGCACCAAGATCCCACAGCAGCATCGACGCTCTCTCTTGCACACTTTTCTGTCCACCACCTACGTCCTGTGGCCAACCTTCATCCTCTCCGAGTTTCTCGCAACGCTCAAGGACGAGAACGAGCGCCAGAATCCGACCTTCGTCTGCCTCGTCATCGCCTGCTGTGCCATAGCTGCTCGCCAGGAAGCAGGCAGCGCCAAGGGCGGCCACGCAGCAGAATGGGCAAAAAGCTTCGGATTCTTTGAGCTTTACCTCGACATTCGCCGTCTTGCCCCTCGTCATACTGATTGGGCTAGCTTGAATCACATTCAAGCTCTCTTTTATCTCTCTCACCATTGTTTCGGCGCTTCTGGGCCTTTCGGCGTGACCAGGGCTCATTACTTGATGAATGGCTGCGTCTCCAAGTGCTTCGACGTCGGTCTTCATCGATCTGCAGAGACCTACACAGATGCATTCACGCCCTCAGAAATCGAGGCGCGGCGCAGAACTGTCTGGGCCGTCTACTGTGGTGACAAGATCTCGGCCGCTTATGGTCGCCCCGTAATGTTGCGTCTTTCTGACATGGACGTTCCCGAATTGGACGTCGAATCGGACGAATACACCGAGAGACTGCCCGCTGCAACCTCCTTCGATCGCGCCTGCACTCTTCGGCCGTGGCATCGAGCCGCCATTCGCCTTTTCTGCGTCCTCGAGCGTGTCATCGACAAAATCAACCTTCCCGCATGCAGCGCTTCACATGCGCTGGAACGAGTCATGCGCAAGAAGCCCAAACGACCTCGCCAAACCGAGAATCACGATGACAGTTGCATGGCCGACCACGAACCCATCGGCTTTGAGGAAGAACTCGAACGTGCGTGCTCAGTTCCTCACTGGCTTCTCAGCTGGCTGCGATTCTAACTGACTCGTCATCCTTTTTCTTGCCTTCGACTCATCCCTTTCCTTCTCCTTGACTTGCACACATACAGTCGTTGACGACTTCCGCTTTGCAGACACTCCTAAACCAACCTCTGCGCACGAGGACGATCCCATGTACCAGGCGCATGTTGAAAGACTGCGCACGACCGCCGCTTTCATCAAAATCTTCATCTTCAGACACTTGCTGTGTTGTGCAAACACAAATCTGTCTCGGGAGCCGCCAAGGATTGATTATCGCGACGAGATGGTCAAGTGGTGCCGAGAGCTTCTGCTGTCTCAGCGCAAAATGATCCAGCGCGGAGACTACACCGATTTCGGCTCGGTCATGTCGTATCAGCTCAGTCAGACAGGTCGAGGGCTCATCCCTGCTATCTACATCACCTCAAGACTCATGGATCCAGCCCAAGATCCTAACGCAAATGCTATCCTCAAAGAGGCACAAGAGCTCTTAGTCCTCGCCTACGATCTGTTGCGACAACTGTCAGATCGCTTCACAGCGTCCCATCGACAACTTCAAATCATGCAAATTGCATTCCGACGTCTCGACCTCAGCTTGCGAAAGAGGCACCACAAGGTTGGCAGCGCAGGCACGCACAACTCTTCAGCGCAGGCACGCGGCACTTCGGACAGGGCTGCACCGCATGGTGGCGCGACAAGCAGTTCAACAGACAAAGCAATGACCAGCGGACTCGATCTCATTGCTGGTGTCGCCGGCGCTGAGCTCATAGGGGCAGAGGGACTTGGAGAGTCCACGGCCAGCAACGAGGAAGAGGACGAGTTCGACGATGATCTTGACAGGGACAAAAAACCCGGGTGGATCTCGGATCTGCCCATCAATCAACCGGCAGATAAGACCGCACCGCATCCGGTCAGTGCTTTTGTCGGGTGGCCATCTGCCCCTGCTCCGGGTCCTCCTACTCGCGATGAATGACGATCTGTAGCCTGAGCTGTTTCGAGGCTTCCTTAACACCGCACATTCTTTGTAAGCGCTCGCAATGACTGCATTGTGTGGATGTACGCGTAGAGAAACGTCCGTCTGCGAATGTCGATGTTACGAAGGCCATGAGCGAACACCAAAAATTGTGAAAATGTGATTTCTACCGACGAGATGGCGCGCTGAAAAGCAAATCAGGTTTCGACCGACTCCAACATTGTACAGATGAGCAGACATCGACGTGCTTCTAGGCTTTTCCAGCAGCGATCCAACCAGCAGAGATAAGGATGATGGCCATACCAATGGCGCTCAGCGGTTGAATAGGGATATGTAAAAAGACGAGCTGATATATGGTCGCATAGACAATCTGAAGATAGGTGACAGAGACGGCTCGACCCGCCTTTTCTCGCTGCAGGCCCATGGCGAGCAGGATCTGAGCAGCAAGGCCAAAGATGCCGACGCAGATGAGGAGAAAAATCCATTTGGACTGCGTCGGAAGGACAAACTTGGTGCCCGTGAGCCACATGAGAAAAGCACTTACGATGGTAGAATAGAGCGAAAAGTACGCGACGGAATGGGTTGCTGATGCACGCCGACCAATGGCGCGGATGGTGATGTAAGCTCCGGCGCCACCACATACACCCAATAGGGCTAGACCGACGGCAAAGAGACGTTGCTTCTCCGTGACGCCATCGATAGCCATTGTACCACCCGTCGCATCGTGGAGCGTCGGATTTGTTGCAAGCACATTCCGTACTGTCAAATCAATTGAGGTCAGGTTGTGCAAAAGATGCTTGATGCCAGCCGAGCCTGCATGGACTGTGGCATTGGCAGCATCGACCGCCGACGTTGTATTGGCCAGATCAAGGCTGAGCGGATGATCCAGGTCGGAGTCGGCAGCTTTTCTGCCAAAGATGAAAGCGGGTCGCGCAATGAGCACCACTCCGGAGAGGCTGACGATACCTCCCAGCACTTCCCGAAGGGTGAAGGGCTCGCCAAGAACGAGAAAGCCCAGCAGACCCGTGGCAAGGGGACCCAAAAATGTGATGACGGTCGCGTCTGCCAGCGACAAATATTGCAGTGAATAGTAAAGTCCGAACAGACCGAAGAATCCGACGAAGCCTCGGAGGGCCAAAAGCTTGCGTACCTCTTTGGGGCCCAAGAAAGGATTCTCGACTCCTGAAGCCAGCATGAAGCCGACGCAGCCGACCCACGTGATGGACATGCGAATGAAGATGATCTCAAGCGCAGTGACTGGAGCACTTTCCTCTGGAGGTAGAAGGTTGATCAACTTGAAAAAGAAGTTCATGGTAGAAAAGAACAGCTGTGCCAAGCCTAATAAGAGAATGCCCTCATTCCGTTTGGCAAAGCCTTTGACCTTGGAAGCATTCTTCTTAATACGGTAATTCTTTGGCCGCAAGGGCTTGGAGGGATCTGTTTGCGAAGGAAAGGGTAGCTCGTTGATGCGATCGGGGTCGTCAAGGGAGCTACCTCGCTCAACGTCGTACGATGATGAGCGTTGTTCGGCTCGAGATTGAGATGGCGTGGGGTTCGGTGTCCCATCAAGCAGTCTGGCGGTCTCAGTTGTAGCCTCATGATCGAGGGAGGGTCTCGTGGTGACAGACAGCTTCCGAGAACGAGCGAACGAGCTTGCTGGGAGGTATGATGGCGTTAGTGAGTGGGCTGGAATCGAGTCGTCTGGGGTCGAGACGGACGTGGATGGCTGCGCCGAGAGAAGTGGGCTTCTTTCATTGCTGCGCTGCGAAGATATTGAGGATCTCCGCATGGTGAACGACGGTCTTTGAGCTGGTCTAGTTCGCTTCCAGCCGATCAGGCGAGCCTCTATTCCTTGCTCGATGGAGTGCGTTGGACCATTCAGAGATGCGAGAAGGAGAGTTTTTGCTGATGTTGCAACAACGACTTGAACGAAAGGCTGAGTCAAGATCAGATACGATGCTGTCTCGGCAACTGGATGCCCAGTTTTGCAATTCGACAGCGACACAGTCACGAGTAGTGTATGTGGGGGCGTTCTACCGTTACACACGAAAGAAAAGAATTTGTGCCTTTCTAGATCGGTTGGCGGTCGGATTAATAGCCGGCATCTTGTTATTAATATGACACTTTGTTAGATCGTCAAAGGATCAGATTTGAAAGAGAGGGAAAGAAAGTGACGGCCGAGAAGACTGAGAGTAGGAAAGGACGCGTTTCAAAACTGTCTGTGCTCCCCAGGTCTGAGCGCAAGGGAGGATGCGCTGGAACATCCTTCTTTGCTCGCATCTCGAGGGATACACACCATTATACTACGACTTCTGCTTCATCCGAGATCGCCATCAATCGAAACAACGTTCATCGTCAACGCTGACCTCAGGACATACTTTCGATCTGCCTAATCCGCCTGATTGCAGCCTTCACCACCTCCCTCCTCGTCACATCGCGGATTCCGAACGTAATGACGACCGTCACATCATCCTCTGCGGGGCTTTCGCTCTCTGCAGAGCGACCAAAGAACATCGAGACCCAGCACGAAGATATGGTGCACGATGCACAGCTCGACTTCTACGGCAAGCGACTCGCAACCTGCTCCTCCGATCGCACCGTAAAGGTATTTGACATTGTCAACGGTACCCCTTCCACCAACGCAGAGACGCTCCACGGCCACCAGGGCCCGGTTTGGCAGGTGGCATGGGCTCATCCGACTTTTGGAGACATTCTTGCGAGCTGCTCATACGACGGAAAGGTCATCATCTGGAAAGACAATGGGGCGAGTGCCTCGACCACCGCTTCGGGTGCTTACGGCTCGCAGTCCGCTTACGGCGCTCCTACCTCATCTGCCGGTGGCTGGACAAAGATCAAGGAGCACACTCTGCACACCGCATCCGTTAATTCGATCTCGTGGGCTCCTCATGAGCTCGGCTCCATCCTCGCCTGTGCTTCTTCCGATGGCAACGTCTCTGTTCTCACCTTCAACAACGACGGCACCTGGGCGGTCGACCTCGTAGCTGCGCATCCGGTTGGCTGCAACGCTGTCTCTTGGGCTCCAGCCGTGGTACCAGGTTCTCTCATCTCCGCTCAATCTACCGGCCCTAATGCGTCCGCCGCATCAACCGGCGAGGCGAAGCTCGTAAAGCGCTTCGCTTCCGCTGGCTGCGACAACACGGTCAAGATCTGGGAATTCAGCCAGGAGGCCAACCGCTTTGTCGAGGCAGAATCCCTTCAAGGTCACTCGGATTGGGTGCGCGATGTAGCTTTTGCTCCGAACGTCGGATTGCCTCGCAGCTACCTCGCCACTGCCTCGCAGGACCGCACCGTTCTGATCTGGACCCAGGACTCGCCGACCGCAGCTTGGTCCAAGACCGCCTTGAATCCAACCTCGACCTCGGCCACCGCCGGCGCCGGCAGCAACAAGTTTCCCGACACCGTATGGAGAGTCAGTTGGAGCGTCAGCGGCAACGTGCTGGCGGTCAGCTGCGGTGATGGGAAGATCACATTGTGGAAGGAGAATCTTAAGGGTGCTTGGGAGTGCGTTAGCGAGATGGATTCTTAGTTGGGGGCTTTTTCGCCATCCGCCGTCGAATGCGGGTATCCCTCTATGTTTGATGGTGAATACAAGAAACTCTGATGCAAGTCGCCAATGACGTGCCAAGCTGTGAGTCTCGCTTGAGTGTCTAGTGCAAGCCAGTTGGTGATAGATCGGCAAAGGTATCCAGCGCAGGTGGGGCGCAAAGCATGCGTCCATCGACCGGCCCCATCCTGCTGCGGCTGGGTCAGCCTGAGTTTCTTACGGCAAAGGTTCGGTCAAGGCCATTGTGGCTCTTCCCGAGCGCCGGACAAAGACAAAAGTTGATCCACTTGAGCAGATGAAAGCCGCTTGAAAAGCTCGAGATCGCCGACGGATGCATCTCGTTCGTGAAGTATCAATTGCAACTTCAATCGAGTGTGGGGGAATGGAATCAAATGCAATCTCTCCGGAAAGTGTCGGAACGCTTCGGAAGGTCCGTTCGTGGTGGGTGAGACTGCAGTGTCGATCCCTCTTCGCTGCTCCCACCATACTCTCGCGGATCGAAAGGAAAGAGGACACGTACAGCCACGAAAGGGTGCGAGCTTCAGTCCAGACGCTCGATGATGCTTTGTTGCAGCCATCGCTATGCATGCTCAATTGCGGCTGCCTCATGTGATGCGTGATCAAGGGTCCCAAACAAAGCCGGGTGGTGAACTAGATGCTGAAGGTTGCATCCGCATTCTCGGTGGCGTCTGAGATTCGGCGTGCCAAGGATTTCAACGGGTCACGGTTTGCAATTTCGACGGTACTCGGGATGAGGGGCCCGTTAATTCGTTCGACCGGCCTTGCCCAACCCCTTCAAAAGGCCAGGACCTGCTCGAACTGCATACAATGAGGAGGATGGACTCGCTCGAGTCTTCTGGGTCGATTCAAGGGGCTTGCTGCGGAGTCTCAGTGTTGCAACGAGGCAAATGAGACCAGCTCCGATGGAAGTCTGCGGCTGCAAGCCACATAAATTTGCTACCGGCATGACTTGTTTGGCTTGCGAATCTACCCCGCACAACGTCGCTAAGATTTCAGAACCATGTCAATTTGTTCATGCAATGATAGCGTCGTCGCAGTCCCGTACCCCTGTTGTGGACAATGTCCAGGAGTCGTCCGCCGAAGATGGGAAGCGGAGCCTTGAGAGAAGAAGGTCCATTTCCCCATGTCAGGGGGGCTGCAAGGATGTATCGTCTAGAGAGGCAGTGCTCACATTATCTCAGAAGCGTCGCTAGGTTGCAAAGCTGGTATGATGGCATCTTGCATCGGTCTGCCGCGAACGCGGTGAAGGTGTCCCTTTGCGGGATGACGGAACAACCACGAGCAACGTCAAAGCCTTTGCCAGGCAGGGTGGGAAAGGGCGGGTTGACGTTCCCGAAATCAGGGTGCAGGTAGGCGAGTGGGACAAAAAGCAAGCGAGAAAGGACAAAGAAAACCGC
Source organism: Ustilago vetiveriae (assembly GCA_928722275.1). Classification (NCBI taxonomy): domain Eukaryota; kingdom Fungi; phylum Basidiomycota; class Ustilaginomycetes; order Ustilaginales; family Ustilaginaceae; genus Ustilago; species Ustilago vetiveriae. The sequence goes on from CAKMXE010000004.1 coordinate 784,306, forward strand.
ATGATGAATCCTCATGATGGGTATCTAATCACCCAGCACAGACGACAAGCGAAGAGCGAGGCTCGTGTTGACAGCAAAAGGGGCTCCCTTTCCGGATTGAACACCGACAGAGATGGGGAAGAATGCGCCATATCGGGTTGTCGTAAAGCTGCGCAAGCCGGGTTGGGTGGGCCGTACTGCTGTGGACTTGGCGATCGCAAAGTACATGGTGTCTGCCTGACAACCACCACCACCACCACCACCACCACCACCACCACCACCACCACCACCACCACCATCAAAAACATATTTGGCCCACAGGAATACATCAATTATCCTCTTATGTACACTGAGTCGCCGTCTGACCTCGAGATTTGGAGGGACAAGATGTTGCACCAATGCTTCGTACAGAGAGGGATGGGGAAAGAGATGTCCTGACCAAAGATTCTTCTGCGCCCTCTCAGGAGAGGGCAGGACGCTCTCGGATAAGGCCAAGGCCTTTGGCTCGCACAGCCGAATCAGGGTCCAACGAGGTGAAACACGAGAGGGGACCCTGACAGCACGAGAAGCTGCTTGGTTGCGGCAGCTGTTCTTCGACGACGTGCAGTGTGTGTCTGTCTGAGGTGTACTGTACGGGAAAAAAATGCGGGGAGACAAAGCAAAGCAAAAACCAAAAAAATGCTGAGCTTTTCCCAGGTGAAGGCGAAGCGAGGGGGAAAGAGGCTGATTGCATCCATTCTCCGCTCGCGCCGAGCTTCCTGTATGATAGCATCCAGGTTGACGTCGGCAAGGCTTTCTCTTGCTGGCCTTGAACATCTCAGAGGTGGCTGAAGGCGACGACGTGACAACCATGTTAGGGGATCATCCCACACTTGACTCGGGAAAGAGGTCGAGCCCACGTCGAGACTCGTGTCTCATGATCAACTGAGTTCGGACCGGATAGAGCATGCGGCTGGCTGTGGTCGTTCAAAGTGCCAAGCCTGTGTGCACGAAGCGAACAGCGAGCGACAGCACAGAGATTGGGGAAGAGTTCCAGAGGCTCTCAAGAAGCGCGAGCCCGATGCCACTGCGCTGAGCCTGTCAATGAGGCGGAAGACGTCCTGTCGAAGAGCGAGATGCCCGAGCTAACGAAAGGGATCCTATGTCGAGAGAGCGAAGGGGGAGGAGAGCTGCAACGCCCAGATGCACAGCACAGCACGCGAGCCTCATCGGGAGTCCGCGTTGAGGGCGAAAAGTCTACCAAGACGAGACTATCCTGCCAAACTACCAAGACGTCGCCGTAGTGCTGCGATCTGATGCGAACTGTCATCACTACCGGCAGCGACGATGCATTGACGCACTGAGTCGTTGTCTCGTTGGGGCGTGCAGTGTCGGGCATAGGTCCGATGCTGCGGTTCGGCCCTATACTTACTTATGAACGAAGCGCTGCAGACAAGTATCAGAGCAGCGTAGCATGTATCCATTTTCATGCCATGCGGTCTTCGGTGGACAGTCGAGTCTTTGTTGAAGCGGCATCTCAATGATGAAAGGTGCGCCCGCAGAGCCGGAGCGATCGTGGACTGCGTTGGTAAGCGAAGAGGGTCCGGAAAATTCTACAGAAGAAGCGTCCACGTCTTTCTTTCGAGACGTCGGTTGTCAAGGGTCCAGTCAACCTTTTCTTCTACCGAGATGTATGCAGTAAGCATCGCCCCTAATTATCAATCTCACTGCGAAGCACGGGTTGACCGGCCTTGCCAGAGAAAGCATCTGGGAGCGAAAGGAGATCAGAACTGAGATTCGGATCTGTTTGTAGCACAGGCAGGCCTAGGTCAGGAGAATTCTGCAACAGCATACTGACTCCATCGTGCATACAGCCACTGAAGGCGGCAGCAGGAACGTGTTGCAGACTTTTCTGTGCTCGAGGAAGAAACAGCCCGACGACGTACATCGACTGCACACTTCGAAAGGAAAAGTCGAAAGTCGCCACCCTGCAGCGGAAGGCGTCGGCATCCGTCAACTGTCACGCCTTGTACGAATCCTCTGCGAATCCACTTGTGACGCAGCGATATCGGCGAATCCGACGGGGGCTTGGCTTCAAAGCGCCGTGCATGCATTTCAGGGGTCTGCTTGCTCGGCTTATCCGCTCACCCGTGACCTTCGGATGAGCTCAGTCCCCGTCAAACCCTTTCGACACGAAAGCAGCCCTCCAAATTTGACCGACCGAAGGTGCTCGACAGCTCGAAACTTCCTCTGTGGAAAGCTAGCTGACTTGCTCGTCCTACCTCGAAGATGATGGCTGGAGCCTGATCAGGACAAACGACTGGACAGGTTGTTATCTCGGGTGAATTGGAAGCGTCTCATCCTCAGGCTCGTCTGTCCATGGTAGTCGATTTAGCCGAACCGTTTAGCACCCTGAACTCATCACGCGCTTCTTAGCAGCCGCCCATTATCGGTCAGTTTTCTCGACCGAACAGGCGAAAGGGGAAAGAGACAGTAGACTGCATCTTTGATTTCGCTTAGCTCCGTTTGGACCCTCGTCAACCTTAAAAATTCGTATCGACCGTGTCGGTTGGAGGCTGTGCTCCTTCTGTCAATCTGCTGCTGAGCGCCAACGTCATCGAAATCGAGCATGATGAGGCTCACGCTATCGTAGGTGCCCCTCGAGCAGATCTAACAATGTACCCACAGAGGGCGTGAGCATTCGCCATAGCTCATTGAACAGCACTGTACGCAAAATTTCCAAGTTGGTGGAACCAGTCGAAAACAATGATGCCTACCCGGGCCGGACTCTGGCCTCGAGAAAGGAATTGTCCTGTTGCACGATACGATCAAGCTGTACTGTTCGCCCTGGAACCGCAGAAGTGATCGAACCCTCTTCCACCTCTGTGCAGCAGCGAGACAGCAGCGTGGCGGCAGCGCGGCGGACCGGGCTACAGCTTCTTTCATTAACCAACACCTGCTTGATCGTCCCTTCTGATCATACCTGCGCTTCGTCAACGGGGTTTTCATGGTCCATTGCGACCCACACACTGACAAACCAAGAGTCGACAGTCGATCTGTGCAAGATGTTGTCAATGATCATGTTCTTGAGCAAAAGCCGATGTTCCACCATGCAAGATTTGCTGGTCACGATCGAGTTGCCCGGTCATCATCATCTATGGTGGGTTTCGATGAAAACGACGAGATGAGAAAGTGAGGGCAAACACCCTGACATGAACAGCTCGAAGCAGCAGCGCAAGCAGGTACGAGAAGCGCCTCAGATTCTTCGCAAAGCACAAGGCGGCAGAGAAACGGGTGCATGAACAAGAAGCTTGCGAAAAGTACTGGATTGTGAGTTGCAAGATGTCCGAGGCTTAATTCTCTCTATACTGGGGGTACGGTACCCTGAGACCGGCGAAACCCAAAAGTGCATTTGTCTTGGTGTTGGTCATGCTCAAGTGCAACAACCGATGTGCAACTCCTGCTCGGTCTTTCATTTTCGTTTTGGATTTCATTCGGGCCAAGAACAAGTTTCCATTTTCTTTCTTCACAGCAGAGGAGCGGAGAGGCACCCAAAATAAATAAATAAATAAATACATAGATAAATGTGGGTGCAGATGGAAGGAGGCGCGCGCGCACCTGCGACTACTGTGGAAGGTACATATTAGGAAGAAAGCAAAGAGGAAAAACTAGTTAGTTGATTATAATAAAATTCAATAGAGAAAGAAATCGACCGCGCCTCTCTGACCGGACAGCGGTCGGTGTGTGTGCATCTTTGCTCCACGAACCAGACGCTACAATCACACACACACGGTGTGCATACGCCCCCTCCTCACCGTCCGTGACTGTGACATGCAGACTCCGTCCAGAGTGTGACTGGTTCCGAGGTTGTGAACACTTGCTGCAGGAGCCTCTCGTGCTCGGACGCGCTAATTGATTCTAATCGACGTCAAAGAGAGACTCGAAACCCAACGGTTACTGCAACCCGCTCGTTCCTCGAGACAGACAGAGACACACCCACGCTCGTTGCCCCTCTCTCTCCCTCTCCTCTCGGCATCGCATCGCCTCGACCCTTCACCGCGACCACCTCACCCTCACTGAGTCCCGACTTTCCTCCCATCGCACCCCCGTCCAGGCAGGCTCCGCCACCGATTCGAAACAGCATACCGCGAGACAGCTTGCGGGTTCAGCTACTGTTGTAGAGCTGCGTCGCACTATCTGCCATTGCATCACACCACTGCTACCACCAAGCGTAGCCTGCCAGGGCTCGACGGGCGGCATCAGTAGATCTTCCGAGTAGATCGCTATCAATCGCTCCTTTCACCAGCATCATCTTTGAGCATTCTTCGGCATTCATCATCCGACAAGATCTCCAGCAGCTCGACAGCCGACTTTGACGCATCCTGACAAACTCTCAGCATACGTCAAAGTCAGCCTGGTTTCAACCTTGCCTCGCAGGCGACGAGCCAACCCCGCAAAGAAGCTTGCATCAGTCAATCGTCTCCACTTCGATCTCGCCGGCTCGATCGTATACTCTTCCGGCAGCGGACGAAACCTTCCTTAACACCGGGACGAAGAAGCCTTGCTCAATTTCGAACGCCTGTTGACGTGTTCGTATGAAACCAAGAGCATAACCATTGCAGTCACCGACAACGCCTTTCCCACGCTCTGTAGTGCGAGGGACAAAGGGTAGGTCGGGCAAAGAACGCTCTCGTCCACCCTCAGCTGCTCTTGTCATTCAGCCGTCGATCCAAGATCCTCCATTGGCTTGATCGACTGCAGTGGCGCCTCTAGCAAAGCCACACAGAAATTCCCTCTCGTTGTTCCTCTCGCTGCACTGCATCAAGAGCATTCCGGCAACCCACATCTCTGGGCTCGAGAACCGTCCGAACAGGATCCCACACTCTTAACTCTAAGTTAATACCAGCTTCAACAGCGACAGCGCTGCGTCATACAGCACTGCGGTGAGTATCGCAGCGTTTCGACGGAATCCGGCGATCCCGGGCTGGGCCACTTTATGACCGCAAATACTAACCGCAAATCTCTCTGCTCTCAACGGTATCGATCCGACCTGGTTTCTCTTTTCCTGATCTGCTTCTAACAGTCTCTCATCCTCTTCATTGCACCGAAGAAACCGCGCGCTCGTCCAAAAGCTCGATCAAGGCAGGCATGGAGTTTCTCTGAGCCCCCCTTGCATCATCATCGTCGAACGGCACTCATCGAGCCCCTCTCATCCCGCTGGCGTTGCATTCACTCGCCTTCCCGAATATGGCTGCTGTAACAACTGCCGTCTTGCCAAAGGTTCCGGATTTCCTCAACATGGACCATCGCTCAGCTGAGGCGCAACGGCTACCCCAAGCGTCGGTCGTCGAGCCCAGCTTGGCTAACGGGAGATCGCTTCGCTCCGCAAAGTCGGTCCCATCGCCATCAACACCAACCTCGCCCTTCCGCCTCCGTGGCGCACCGAGTTCTCCATCCATTCCGCATCGTCGCCTTTACAATATTGGTGACGAGTCGACATCGAGCGCGTCCCGGTCGGCAGCTTCGGAATCTCTGTCTTCCGGCACATCGATCACTCCTTCCCAATCGATTTCCAACGTTTCTGCTCCCTCGACTCCTAGATCGCCTGCTCAGCTGACTGTCCCGCTGCCCCCTCCCACTCCCGGCTCACCCACCCGTCCATTGGCGCACAAGAAATCTGCAGAGCGCAGGAGAAAAGACACTCGCAATCAGCACCTCACTAATCTCGAGGCTGCCTCACTTTCCACTCCGGAACTCCACCTCGCTTCCGATCCCATGCTCGATACGCAAGAGCCGTCATTCCTGCGCAAGCTCGTAAGAGGCTCGCGCACCCATTCCAATGATGCCGTCTCCAGCGCAGCCAGCAAAGGAGCCGTCCCAACACCGCCACGCACTAGCAACGCACCAGCACGTCTTGGCGTGTCACCCGCACTTGGCTACTCCAGCTTCGCCGCTGCCATGAACGCCGTCGATGCACGCAGAGACACTCTGCAGCCTGAGTCAACTCCTCAAGAACAGCGCACCCGCAAACAGAGCACGGCTACGCTGCGCAGCGCCGATTCAGAGTTGTCTCGGTCGTCGTGGGCCAGGCAAAATGTCAGCACAGACACGCTCAGCCCGCCAAAGAATAGCAGCACACCATCCTCTCCTACCAGACCCGACTTTCAATCGGCTGCGGGCTCTTCGATCCGTCGCAACGTCAAAGAGACGCATTCGGATGGAAGAGTCAGGCATGGGCACGAGACGTCGTTGGCGGATTCCTCCACACAGGTGTCTCTTCAGCCGAGCCTCACGAGCACGGCGACGGTCGGATCGGGCACCACCTTGTTGTCCGAAAGCAACCTTACAATGCTCTCGACCGCCACTACGACGTCTTTGGGCATGTCAGAACTGGCATCGCCACTTGCTGCGCTCGACAGCATTCGCAAGGCGCGCTCCTTCATGATTCGCGAGCTTGGCCGTCTGACAGAAGCCGAAGAGGCTTCCGATCAGCAGCGCATCTTTTCTCTCGTTTCGGAGAATGGTCTCCAAGTGCACAATCCAAGCAACGAGGCGTCGAGCTTCTGGCTCAGCATTTCCGACGGAGTGCTGCTCTGCCTGCTCGCGAATCGGCTCCGGCCCGGTAGCGTCGACCGAATCGACCGCAGGGACTTCGACTGGGTCAGATCCAACAACATTTCCAGGTTTTTGAGAGCGGCACGCGACCACCTCGGCCTGCGTTCCAAGGACTTATTTCAAGCATTTGATCTCACCGATGGCACCGTGGAGGGCCTGCTCCGTGTTGCTCATACGCTTCAGGCAGCAGAGAAGATGGCTAGACGCAGCTCCAAGGTGAAAGCGGCACGAACGAAAGCCATCAAGATCGAGCCCAGGACCACCTCGATGACACCCCCTTCCACGCCACGAGCACAAGTCCGAAAGCTGCTCTCGGTCGGCAACGGTGATCTTGAGCGCCTCGACAATAGCTCAGAAATTTCATTGAACGAAGACACGCCTCGAAGAAATATGCTGAGCATCCAACAAAATCGACGCGAGGCAGAGCGCATTCTGATGGGCAAGTCCGACCTTCCGCGCTACAACTCGACGTCAAGTGATGCCAAGCGTCGCTCCATCGACCTTGGCTACTCGAAGGCGAAAAGCTCATCCATCACATTCGCCGACTCGGTGAAGCAGAATAGCTATAGCGGAGATGATGACAATCGTATGCCATACCGTGACCGCAAGTTGAGCGAGTCCGCCATAAGCCTGACTGGGGTCGCAGAGGAGCCCGAGGATGGCGTCGCCGCCAACGGCGACGCGATTCCCACCGTGGAATCTTTCTCCAGCAACAGTTCCCAGTCCGTGTCGATGGAGCGCACACAGGCGAGGCGGGGCAGCAGCGAATCGGATAAGTCCGCCAAAGGCTTTGCCATCAGACCAGCGCCGCTGGCTCGCAGTACGTCGCAGAAGCGCATCAGTCAGGAGCTGGCGCTTGGACAACTTCCCAGAGCGGTCATCGGATCCACCGAAAACCTCGACGACTATCTTTTCAACTCGGCCAGTCCAACTCGCCATGCTCCGACGCGGCGTCACAGTGCTCGGCTCTACGCTGGTTCATCGCTGCTGAATCCGTCGCGTGAATCGCTTCTCAATCTTGGCAGCCAATCGAACGGCGATCCAGATGCATCAGCGTCGCCTCGAGTGCCTTTCCCACGCGCCAGTAACGATTCCCCCGGTGCTCGCCGGATGGCGCGCCACCTTTCGATGAACGCCGGCGTCAGTGACATGCTTTCGACAGCCTCGAGTTCTTCGACAGCCATTGCGACCAATGGCAGCAGCAATCCGGCCAAGATTGCGTCCCGGCCGCAGTTCCGACACATGAGATACTCTTCCGACCTCCATCTTCCATCGATGAATCGTCCGATGTCCGTTGGCGGGCGTTCGCCCGATCCCTCGGTGGACGAACGCTCTTCCATCTCGATGTCACGGAACCGCTTTGATTCGGAGATGGGCTCGATCTACACCAACACACTTGGAAGCCTCGCCACGGATGAGACCGGATCAGCAGTCACCAGAGGCAGTCGTGACGCCACAGGTCCTAAACACAAGATCGTCGTGGCTGAAGAAGGAAAACCTAGCGTCACATATCAATTAGGCAATTGCATTGGACGCGGTCAGTTTGGATCTGTGTATCGCGCCTTGAACCTCAATTCGGGGCGCATGGTGGCCGTCAAGAGGATCAAGCTCGAGGGGCGTACCGATGAAGAGATCAATGATCTCATGGGCGAAGTCGACCTTCTCAAGAGTCTCACCCATCCGAGCGTGGTCAAGTACGAGGGACTGGTACGTGGTCCCGATGTCGTCTCCATCATTCTTGAATTCGTCGAGAATGGCTCGCTACTGCATACGCTCAAAGCCTTTGGCAATTTCCCCGAAAAGCTGGTCGCCAGCTACGTGGTCAAGATCCTCGAGGGTCTCAACTACCTCCATGGTCAGAACGTCGTACACTGCGATCTGAAAGCTGCCAACATCCTGACCACCAAACAAGGCAATGTCAAGCTGTCTGACTTTGGTGTTTCGCTCAATCTCAAGGCTGTCAAAAAGATGGGCAACAAGAACGACGCCATCGGCACCCCCAATTGGATGGCCCCTGAAGTCATTGAGCTCAAGGGTGTCACCACGGCGGCTGACATTTGGTCGCTCGGATGCACCATCATTGAATTGCTGACCGGCAAACCACCTTACTACGACATGCTAGCCATGTCGGCCATGTTCAGGATCGTCGAGGATGACTGCCCGCCGATTCCCGAAAAGTGCTCCGACGCACTTCGCGATCTCTTGACGCAGTGTTTCAACAAGGATCCTGCAAAGCGCCCCAGTGCCGAGATGCTATTTGAGCACGAATGGATGCAGCAAGTATGGTCTGGTCACAAGGACCTACGCGAGTTGCGTCCGCAAGATAGTGTGCCGTTCTTGCGACGCATCAGCGCTGATATAAGGCGTCTCGATCCTCGCATTTTTGAGGAGGACGCCCGTGTGCTTCAGCCACCCATGGAGAGATCCACGTCATCGCCGCCTCCTGCTTTGCAGCGTCCTGATTTTGAGGCTCTCCGCGCCAACACGTCGCCCGCATCGGCAGCTGTCGGATCCTCGGTCGGCGCAGTGCTCGAGCTGTCCGACGGGGTGTCGCCTGGAACCTCTCCGCCTGCTCCGACGAACCCGCTTCCCAGCTGCGATACATCTTCCAACAAGCACACTCAGTCCCCGGCCTTGACACCTGCCAGTCCAACGGTACTTTCGCCCGCAGGCGAGACTTCGATGCTCGACCTTGGCCTTATGTCGGACGAGGAAGCAAAGCCACATGCCTTCGTCAAGAGCACGTTCAGCAAGGCAGTTGTGTGCAAGATCTGCCGCGAGCCGGTCAAGAAGCATGCCGTGCTATGCGAAGAGTGTGGGTTGGTCTGCCATGCGAGGTGTGCTGTCCACGCTCCTTCGCCATGCAATCTGCGCGCTCAACTACTGCTTTTCCAGCAACGAGCCTCGATGGATCAGACGAGTCCAATGGCATCGGCAGCGCAACTTGCTCCGGTATCGCCCAGCCTCGGCGGTGCTGCACCCAGCGGAGGCGTTCCGATCAACTTTCGCTTCCCCTTTGGCATGAAGCGGCAATCCAAATCGCCCACAGTCGAGGCGCAGCCTCAGCTCGGCTTCAACGCATCGGCGGCGAGTCCTGAGATCGAGGCTGGCATGTCTCCGTCGCCTTCTAACGGGAACGTGAATCTGGGTCATAAGCGTCTCAAGGATCAGGCTGCTGCACGCAAGCGGCGCATCTCATTGATTCCGGGCCGACAGCGTTCGCCATCGCCTCCGCCAATGGAGAGCAGCGATGCGATGCGAAGCCCTTACGGCAACGGGGCGCTGAACGGCATGAGGAGGCACAGCTCGATGAGCTACGGCAGCATCAGTGGTGCCAGCAGCATCTCGAGTGCTGGCGGCATCCTCCTCGGCCAGTCAAGTTCTCGAGGATCCTCGGCGCAGCAGCATCAACCGCAGGAACCGCAACAACTGCATCGACCGCTTCCTCACGCTTCGACCCCGGTCTTACCCGCCGAGCAGCTCAACACTCGACCTCCCAAGGATCGATTCCGTCGTCGACTGAGTTCCAATCTCGTCCCTGGCGGCGTAGCGCAGCACTTGCCAACGTCGACAACGAGGACGACGAACGGAGGTCTCGGAACAGGTCAAGTGACGCCAACACCGCCAACGGCCACAGAACGCAAAAAGTCCCGTCGCGTCTCATCCAAAGCTGACTGCGTCATCATGTGATCTCCGCAGCGACGACCCGTAACAATCCGTCACGATTCCACCGTCCACCGCTCTCGAATGCAGAAGAGGTCGAATTCACGCCGCCTCTTGAGACGCTGTTTGGATGGTTTCATTGCATCCTTTCCTTCGCCTTTTTTTGCATTGCTCCATCTTTCATGCTTCTTGCACTGTATACCTTGTTCTCCGCCTTTGCTGGAGAGGACCGAATGACGCCTACGTCTCATGACACTTTGGTCTCCCTAGCTTGCTTCTACGTGTATTCTCTTCCCCAATCCTTCTTCCACTTGCATATCTTTGTTTTGCATTGCTTCATCTCACGTGTTTGCTTAATGAAGGTCTCATGATTCACCTGGCAGCTTGTTGATGAGCATGATCTGTGGATCAGAGGCTTGCGATTACGATGGAAGAAAAGACAAGAGAGTAGGAGTCAAGACGAGCGGGAGAAGGTAGTCCTTTACAAAAAACAAGCAGGTATAAGTTACAGCACGACACGATGGAATGAAGAGAGGTATGGATCGACGACGCTAAACACCGATCAGGGATACAGAAACCGAGTGGGTATTGCAACAGAGAATTCAACGAGAGGCTTGCTTTGACACGAAAGAAGACTGCGATTGCCCCCAATCCCTATTCTGTGCATAGAGCAGCTCTTGTTGTGTATCAACGTGACTGGTATCGGGTTGTGAAGCGAAAGGATTTGCCGCAGCGGAAGATTGGATTGGATGCTGCTGAGAAGGATGCTGCCGTTGTTGGTCGTACCCAGGATGGCTGTAATTTGGCAACTGGTAATTGCTTTCCGAGCGATAGCCAGGAAGTGCGTCTGGAGCAGCTTCGCTCTGATAGTAATGCGTGCCTCTGCGAGTCAAAGCGTAGTTGGCTTGTTCCGATTCCAATACTGGATCTCTAGGTAAAGGTCTGGCTTCTTGCAATTTCAATCCAGGTACCAGACGGGCCATGTAACTTCCACCTGCAGGAACACCACCTCCTTGGTTGAAGCTGTGACTGAGATCGACACTATCTTGCTCGACTTTCTGCAGCCTCCTCTCTTTCTTACGTCTGTACATCATACCTCCGATGAGCAGGAGGACCAACAAGAAGAAGGCACCCAGAGCGATGCCGATGATGGTAGCAACCATGCTTTTTTGCCTGGCACTACTTCTGTGATTCTTCTCCTTCTTGACGAGGCAGGTGGTGTTACCTGTAGGATTGGCAAGGACCAGACCTTGAACAGCATCGTCGGAAGTCATGGTCGATGATACTTGGTCGGTGACAGTGATGAGTGCGGTAGCATTGGCAGGTAGGTCGACGGCATCCCAGTTGACAGAAGAGACATCCTGCTTGACGCGTGCTCGGAACACCAGCTTGTGCGAAGCTGCATCGCGACCCTCGATGGTGTAGTTTCCTTGAGCCAGAACGCGGATCGAAGCAGGTTGGCAAGAGTAGAGCGTTGGAAGAGTGATGGAAGCTGCTTGGGAGAACGTGGCGATGGCGAAGGCGACAGTGGCGCTTGCCAGTGCGATCGAGGAGAGCGGACGCATAGTCGTTGTTGGGCACACGAGACCGATCAACGAGGGAGGGTGGGAGTAGGGAATGAGAGTTGATTTGGCCGCTGGTGATAAGGAGGGCCTTGTACGAAGCTCTACAGTGCGTATATGTAGTTGGGAGGACGTTGGTGCGTAGAGTGAAAATGAGCGTCGTGAAGGTTGGTAGCAGGTCGAGCAAGCTCGGAGGTCGAAGAGGTGGTAGGAGGGAGGAGAGGAACAGAGAGACGTGGTGGGCGCGAATTGGTCGTCGAGTAGAATATTCAAAGTGCTGACCTGGAAAGGCGTATCGCGTCGGATGCTGAGATGAGCTCGTCGGAACAGCCGATTGTGCATATGCTCAGTCAGATAGGGATATCCAAGCTTGATTCGCTGTTGCCCTTTGAGCCAGCGGTCGGATATCGGTGCAGTGTGCGAGGACCGAGGTGACGCTTGCTAGGTTGACCGAGCATGGGACAATGGTGGGTCGGGTCCAATGGCCCAAAAGAGCTGAATCTCTACTCTGATACTTAGCAGCCTAGCGCCAAATCCCTGAATACGATCGCCGGCGGAGAGGAACTACCCGAGTGAGCAGCTCGTTCAACTTACAGGCAGTTGCGACGACGAATCACGCTCCGATACGCTCAGACACCAGAACTTGATCGGCCGCTTCGAACAAGACTTGTACAATCAGGCATCCCACTCTCCGGTTCATGAGCTTCCGAATCAAAAGGAAGAGTGCCGAGGGCTTCATGACCGCTCTGAAAGGCTCCCACTGGGACGATCACGCCAGGTGACCAAGCTCTTCAGACTGTCACTCTTGTCCTCCTCTCAACATCTGCTGAGGACGCCATGAAAGTGACGAATCGTCATTGCCGTCTACTTACAGAGTAGCATTGTAAGAATGAGCGAGCAGAAAGACTAGCGAGCGTCGGCATCTGCGTGCTTTCTCGAGCTGCATTCTGTGCATCTGTAGCTAAACAGGCTAATCGCTAAGTCAGCTGAGGCGCTGAGCGAGTCCGAACCGGCAAGGGCAGAAAAGCTGTCGCGTCGCGCCTGCTACAATCCAAAAAAAAAAAAACAAAAAAAACAAGAGTAAAGAATAAAGAATTCGCTCCGAAAAGCTGAACAGGCTGGTCTTTCGTAGGTGCCTGTCACAAATTTGAAAAAGTTGAAATTAGAGAAAAAGGAAAAAATGGCTGGCTCGGCTTTGCCGACTTTCAAGACCCTTGATCAACACTGCACTGCTTGTTGGAAACGTGGCAACAAAGGGGCAAGGATCCGGTGTCGGCAGGCTTGCACCTTGTACCGACACCAAGGCAAAAGAGTCAAAGTCAACTCAGCTGCATTTGCACCTTGCAAGACCACGGAAGCCCGTCACCTTTGTCATGGCGAATGCTGTGTATTTTGCTGCTCTTCTGAGAGCCTCGCTGACGATGAGCCAAGGTGCAGAATGAGCAAGGCCTGGCAACATCCTGCTGACCTTCCTTCGTTCGCCTGCTTTTTTGCGTGACTTGACTTCTTCACGAGCATGCATCTTTCTCGGGCTTTTGCTCTCACGTGAGCAACAAATCGGAAGATTGACCTTCTTACGCTGGTGTCGAGTTGGTGACGCTGTCCTTGCTGACCAGCTCTGTGCGTTGTTTAGAAGCTCATGTGCGCCGGTACCTCGTCAATGTGGGTTGATGACATCCTCTTCGTTTAAAAAAGGAGCCTCCTCGAACATAGTCCGGATCTTCGCCGCAACACCGCTTCCGCAGCCGTCGGGTCGAACAATGCCTCACTTCTCCGAATAAACGACTACATCGCCGAGACATACAAGGACCACAAGTATCAAGCACCCTGTCACGATCCACCACGGCACGAGATTCATGCGGAATTGCAACTCAGCGTGCACATTACGTCCGCATTTACTTGCCTGACCGAGCGCTTGTCTGCGTGCGTCTTCCCTTTCGCTCAGACAGACGGAACAAAGGACGGAGTCTGGACTCCATTATGTGCGACGATGGACATCAAATCGCTTTGCAGGTCCGTCCCGAGCGGACTTGAAGCCAGCAAGTATGGAAGCCAGGGTCCCGATTCGCAGTCTATCGGGTACTCGATCTTGTCCTGGATTCGCCGTCGGTCTCTTGATTTTTTTTTAGCGGCTGAAACGTCTCCACATTTTCGATAATTTTGGAAGAAAGCTTCTGGTCTCGAATCAACTTTTTTTTTCTCGCAGCTTTCCTTCTTCCTCTCCTTTTTGACACCTGGTGCGAGGTATAGTCCTGTATGACATCTACATTGATCACTCAACGCCTGTCCTTACACAGTGGACGCAGCACATTGCCTACTATCAGCATCACGCACTGGAGCTAGAAAGCTCAAACCGGATCTTATCGGCAAAGGTCGTTGATGCGAGGAGCTGCGCCGCGTCTGAGCAGCTTCTTCCTTCGAGCACCACGCTTTCCCTGCAGCGGCCCAAGCAATTGGATCGCATTTCTTCACAGAGCCTCGATCATGTCGCACTCGGACTCCATCGCAGAGCTCGGATATCCCGATCGCACCTTCAAGACCGAGTTTCTGCCATGCGAGGCCCACTCGACCGTCACATTCCAAGAAGCCGGACCTTCACGATACGCGAAAGGCGTCGAGCCATACACCAAAGCCAAACCCGTCATCTCGTCCTCGATCACCAAGACCAGTCTAGATACCGCTGCAGCGCATCTGCAAAAGGGACAACTAGTATCCTTTCCTTCTGAAACCGTGTATGGTCTCGGTGCCAACGCACTTTCTCAATCAGCAGCGTCCAAGATCTATGCCGCCAAGAAACGACCGGCCGACAATCCGCTCATCGTACACGTATCGGACCTCGAGATGCTCGACACGCTTCTCCCTCAGGGATACAAGATGAGCGAGGCATATTCCGAGCTCATCAAGGCGTTTTGGCCGGGAGCGTTGACGTTGCTCTTCCCAGTCGACAAGAAGAATGCGGCGGTTCCCAGGGTGGTTACGTGCGGACATCCAAGCGTTGCGGTGAGAATGCCATCACATCCGATAGCGCGTGCATTGATTGCTACCTCAGGCTTGCCCATGGCTGGACCGAGCGCGAATGCTTCGGGAAGACCATCACCGACCACGGCGGAGCACGTGATGCGTGATCTGGGAGGTCACTTGGACGCTCAATCGTCTTCCCAGGCCAATGGCAGCGACGGGCCGAAAGGAAGATTGCGATACATTTTGGATGGAGGAGCTTGCCAAGTAGGAGTCGAGAGTACTGTCGTCGATGGAATCAGCGCACAAGACGAGATTCGAGTGCTCCGACCGGGTGGAGTGACAGTGGAGCAAATTGCCTCGGTTCTCGAAAAGACCGGATTGAAGGACAGAGTCAAGTTGAGGGTCTACGGAAAGGATATGGAACGAAGCGCAGAGCAAGAAAGCAATCCGACTACCCCAGGTATGAAGTACAGACACTACAGCCCGACGGCTCGTGTAGTCATGCTTCTCTCTGCGGAATTGTTCGCTCGCGCTGCACAGTCTTCCCACCGCACCAGCGATGCGGCCGATACACGGATAGAGTCGTCAACCAAAGTGGTCGATTCTCTCTTCAAGAATCAGGACGAAGCCTCGACGACTCCGCAACGCTTCTCCGACGTTGTACGAGACCAAATCACCCATCATCTCTCTGGCATCTCTTCCGGGTCAAAACTACACATCGGACTCATGATGACTTCGGATTCGGACCTCTCTCGTCTCATCACCACCTCCTCTCACCCCGCCACCTCGTCTGTTGACACTCGAATTCATCCACATCTCTTGCCGCCGCTCACACTTTCCGATCTGAACGACGTTGTTGTCCATCCTTTCGACTTGGGTCCTTCTGGATCAGCCGATGTTTACGCACAGCGAATGTTCGACGGACTACGAACACTCGACGAAGGGCCACTGCACCAAGCTGAAAAGTGCGATCTGATCTTTGTAGAAGCTCTCGATGATGCTGGTGTAGGCTTGGCGGTGATGAACAGGCTGAAGAAGGCTGCTAGTGCTACGATTGTGTTGGATTGTTAGTCAATACGAATCACCACCCCATTATACCCGCTCAAGTTGTGTTCTTGGACAAATGTGACTACGCAAGGGTCGACGCATGTAGCAGACTGTGTTGAGACTCTTTCTCAAGCCAGAATCATGAAGAACGGTTGCTGGGAAAGAGAAAATTACAAATGACGAGATCGGCACGGGCCAACGTGACCTCCACAAGCGATGAATCACGGATGATCACGCTATCCCCGGCCACAGAGTGAATTGGATAGCCGGGTCAAGATGCTTCCCCAAGCACGGTGATAGCATTCCTTCTCTTCCATCCTCATCCATCTCCAATCCTCTCTTTCATCTCATCCAGACGCTAAAACCGTAGAGACTCTTCTTTTCAACCATGCAGCCACTCATCCTCTACACCGCTGGCACACCCAACGGGCAGAAAGTGTCCAACTTTACCGAAGAGCTCAAAGCCGTCTATCCCGACTTCAAATGCGATTATCAGGCCATTTCGCTAGGCAAGAACGAGCAGAAGGAACCTTGGTTTCTGGCCATCAATCCCAACGGACGCATTCCGGCGTTGAAGGATCCGAACCGTGGTGATCATTGCGTCTTTGAAACCGCGGCCATCATTCTTTATCTGGAGAAACACTATGATCCGAAGCATCTCTTTAGTTGGTCCGACTCGGATGATGGTGTGGACAAGCGATCCGAGGTGCTTCAGTGGATCTTTTTTATTCATGGAGGTGTGGGACCGATGCAGGGACAGGCAAACCATTTTGTCAGGTATGCACCAGAGGATATCGAGTATGGAAAGAACCGTTATGTAACCGAAACAAAGAGGTTGTATCAGGTTCTCGATTCCAGGCTCAAAGACCACGATTGGTTGGTGGGCGACAAGTACAGCATTGCCGACATCAATGCTTATCCTTGGTTGCAATACTACAAATGGGCCGGGTAAGTTTTCCCTCTCCTCTTCTTTCGATCCCTTTCATTTTCTTCTTCAACACTGACGAACATATTTTCCCTTTTCTACGACTACGAACAGTTTGAAAGACGAAGACGTACCTCAAAGTGTTCGAGACTACATCGACAGAAACTGGGCACGACCGGCTGTGAGAGAAGGGATGAAGGTTCCCAATGGTACGACGGATTGGGTCGAGAAAATGCGCAGTCCGGATTTCTTTGAAAAACACCTGAAAGAGGCCAACGAAAAAGCCGCTTTGGCTAGCAAGTGGATTCAAGACGGTATGAAGAAGGATCGTGAAAGCAAGGCTTAGATCGAGCTCGGTGGTGTGGTCTCGCGCAGCATGGACTGGAGGTGTAGACCTGGGTTGGCTGGCTGATGGTATCATTTGGCTCTCTGACTTGCAAGCTCCGTCCAACCTTGCACCTTGTTTGCATTTGTGGACGATCCGCAGTTCCTACCTTTCGTAAATTCAAAGCTGATATACGCTGCTCAAGTGAACAGTATGTTCAGGTCGAGTCGATGCTTCTGCGTCTGGCTGGATACTGACAGTGTGTCGTCGTGATGATGATCATTAGTATGTTGGTATTTTGAAGGAAGGAAACAGGTGATAATACAAAATGAACAAGACAAACCATAAGGAAGGCAAAATGACGAGACGGCGGTTATACGACTTCATACACGGCCATGATGAGACAGGCTAATGAGACGTACGGGCTCAATCGTTCACCTGTATAAATCAGAGCGGGATCAGTCCATGGGAAAAGCGTCGAGTCGTGAATACTAGGTCAGTTCGATAGCTTCTATCTCGTCATTGGGGGCATCTCGAAACGGATGTGGTGAGACTACGTACCGATTCGAGCACCCTTGAAAAACACCCCGAGAAAGCTGTTACCGTGATCGTAAAGGAGGGACAACTTCAGCTGCAATGTGCGATGGACTGCTGGAGGTGGACGATCAACTCACCCTTCCTTGTTGCGATCGATCAAGGCTGGTGCAGTGGCGCGAACATATGTGCAGGTGCAAATGATGAGCAGCACTACTCTGAGTAGCGAGTGAAAGTTGAACAGTGCCGACTGCATATTTCCAGAGAAGCGAGCAGAGAAGGTACCCTGTCAGCCGATCTTAGGGTCTTGACAGCGATGTGAAAGGATTGAAGAAAAGAGACGTACCATCTCGTCGAAAGATTCGCTGTTGCGGTATACGGAGACTTGTCTGAACGGCTTGTGTGTGTAAGTAGTAAATGATATGCGGAGAGGGATCGTCGAGCCGGAGACGATCCTGCTTTGATGGAGTCCAGATGAGGAGGGCAAGTGGTGGTGAGGTGGAACAGGGAGGCGATGGTGTCCGTGCATCCAAGGCACTTTTTGGCATCTTCTCAACCTAACATTTACCTGTTTTGTTGGGCAGCCTATTTTGCCTGCATTTCACGCGCCGCTTTTGAGTGTCACTTTTTAACCAAAGTGTTCTTCTTGACAGCCAAACACTATCACAAATCGTACGACCTTGGATCCATCGACAGATCATCCGTTCCCCTTCCCATAGGGACGACACAGGCGACACTCAGGCCAACATCAGCTTGGCTTCCATCTCGACCTCTTCGCACAAAGTATCACATATACTTCAGCCTGGACCGAGCCTAGCCCTCGAGAAGCAAAAGTACAAAAGTCGACACGCCCACGGCCTTCATCTTTCAACCCACACAGTTGCGAAGTTGCCTTGATCGACCAAGCCTCGATTCTGGATTCTCGTCCTCGGATATTGACACTCAACATGACTTGCAAAGGACCTCCTCTCGGGCAGACCGACCCTTCCCGCTGGAGACTGCGTGTATCCGACGGTGGACGACACGTGTGGCATTACCTTCGCCATGACGCCGAGTGCAAAGCTTGGCCCCAATCCATAGAAGACAAATACTGGCTCGGTCTCGCCACAGACTTGCCTCATTTGCCCAAAGCAAAAACACCATTGGACGCAGCCAAAAACGGTCTCTCCTTCTATCGCCATCTTCAGTCCTCCGATGGCCATTGGGCAGGCGAGTACGGAGGACCTATGTTCCTGCTTCCCGGCATCATCATTGGCATGTACGCCACAAAGACACCCATCCCAGACGAGTGGAAGATTGAAATCGCTCGTTATCTCTGGAACCGCGCAGACAAGGCCGATGGCGGTTGGGGCATTCACATTGAAGGATGCTCCACTGTCTTTGGCACCGCGCTCAACTATACCGTGCTGCGACTCATCGGTGTATCGGCAGAGCATCCCATGATGATCAAGGCACGTGCGACATTGCACAAGCTCGGAGGCGCAGCCGGAATTCCATCGTGGGGCAAACTTTGGCTTGCCATTCTCAATTGCTACGAATGGCAAGGCATGAACCCCATTCCTCCCGAACTGTGGTTGCTGCCTGATTGGATGCCCATCCATCCTTGGAGGTGGTGGATCCACACCCGCATGGTATACATCCCTATGGGTTATCTTTGGGGTCGAAAGTTCAAAGCCGAGATGGATCCTTTGATCGCTTCGTTGAGGCAGGAACTGTATGTGCAACCCTACGAGTCCATCGACTGGCCAGCGCAGAGAGGCAATGTTGCTGCCGTCGACGTCTTTTATCCACACACCAAAACGCTCAAGACGCTCATGGCGGTGGTGGGCGCCTACGACAATTGCCACATTCCGCCTCTTCGAAAGGCGGGCATGAAGCGTGCATACGAATTGCTCGTTCTCGAAGACGAGAACACTTCCTACCAATGCTTGGGACCGGTCAACAAGATGCTCAACTACGTCGCCCGATGGGACGTTGAAGGGCACGACAGTCACGCCATGCGAATGCATCGTGAGAAACTCAAAGATTTTATGTGGATCGGTGCCGAAGGGATGATGATGACGGGGACCAATGGAAGCCAACTCTGGGATACCTCTTTCATCGCACAGGCCATGGTGGATTCTGGACTCGCTGCGGCCGAAGAGAATCGACAATTGACGCAAAATTTGCTCAAATGGTTGGACGAATGCCAAATCCGTTCCAACCCGCAGCACTTCAAGACATGCTATCGATTCGCTACCAAAGGAGCCTGGCCATTTTCGACCAAGGAACAAGGCTATGTCGTTTCGGATTGTACGGGAGAAGGATTGAAAGCGGTCATCATGCTGCAAGAATCCGTACCTTATCTGGGTAAGCAAGTGTCGCGAGAACGAATCCACGATTCCATCGATCTACTCCTCACCATGCAGAACAAAGGCGGAGGATTCGCCAGCTACGAGACCATCAACGGACCTGGATTGTTGGAATTGGTCAACCCAGCCGAGGTATTCGGAGACATCATGATCGAATATGCCTATCCCGAATGCACCACCAGCGTCGTAACAGCTCTGCTCAAATTCACCCAGATCGACGATTATCGAAAAGACGACATTGCCCACTGTGTAGAAAGCGCTGTCGGATACATCCTCAAGGCACAGCGAGAGGACGGAAGCTGGTTTGGAAGTTGGGCGATCTGCTTCACCTATGCAACCATGTTTGCAGTAGAAAGCTTGATGCTGGCTGGCCACACGTATGAAAACAGCCAAGCGATCCGAAAGGCATGCGACTTTTTGCAAAGTAAACAGATGGACGACGGTGGTTGGGGTGAAACCTACAAGGTAAGTTCCTCGAGCATCGAGCGATTGCGTAAGAGCAAGGGGCAAGGCTGACCGAATTTACATTGTTGTGCGATCGGCCAAAAAAAAAAAAGTCTTGCGAAACGGGAGTCTATACTCACGCCAAGAAGTCGCAGGTGGTTCAAACGGCATGGGTGGTCATCACGCTGTTGCACGCCAAATACCCGGATAAGGAACGAATCAGAAAAGCCGTCAAGGTCATCATGGATCGTCAATTGCCCGATGGCTCGTGGGCGCAAGAGCAGATCGAAGGCATTTTCAACAGGTACGACATTCAACCAGAGTGCCAGAGTGACGAAGACGGCCGAGCTGACGTTTGCTGTTACTACCCTTCTCTTTCCCTCCTTTGATGACACTGGGTGGACGATGGTCGTCGATCTGACAGAAACTGTGAGTACGCGCATTGGGTTGACGAGGCTGGTTGAATCGACGCTGACCAGATTCTGTTCTTTTTGGGTTGTTTCCAATTTGGATGATCGACAGGTGCGATTTCGTATCCAAACTACAAGTTCAGCTTTACCATTTGGGCCTTGGGCAAAGCTGCTCGCGAGCTCGATTGGAGCTAGTGGCGGATTCTGCAAAGAGGCAACCAATGACAAGAATCGCTATTTCCGCCGTTGCTCTTGTCTGAAACTCCAAAAAGTCTGTGCGTGGTTTTCCATGAAAGCGAGGCAACTTCATCGTTCGTCAGAAGTCGATGAGATGTCGACAGCGGCAGACTGTTGCTCGTCGACTTGGTGAGGGTCTGCTGCGATCGACTCTTGCGGTGTGTTCTGAGACTCCCTCGAGACGAGAGGCTTGAGATGCGGAATGCCGAGCTTGGCCTCAAGCTCATACCAAGGATTTTCGAGGAAGGAAGGGTGAAAGTAACCAGGATGAGGAGGTCTCGGTGCCAATTGAGGGTCTAGAGAAGGATCGTTCATAGGAGGGACTGTGGTATGTCCGGCATCACCACGACCAGCTCTTTGATATCCACCGTTGCCTCGACCTCGGAAACCACCATCTCGCCCACCACGACCACGACTGCCACCACCGCGACCGCCTCCACGACCTCCTGGATAGGAACGGTGTCCTCTCCTGCTTGCTTGACCTTCAGAGTTCATCGTTGCAAGGAGAATAAGATGGCTGATCCTTGCCGGTGATGATCTTTGGTTAGGATGCTGTGAAAGGGAAGAAAAAAAAGAGAAGACAAGTGGAGTGTCTGAGCCTTTTTTTCCGCCTTTGTGAGAGGCGTGCACGGCGCAACGGAAATTGCCGATTATTCGTCACTTTCGATCTCAGCTGTTGTGGGCACTAGACCAGTCTTTACAATTCGACATTTGACAGACAATTTGATCGTCGTCGTCGTCGTTGCTTGTCCTTCCTTCGTTTGTTCCTTCCTTCCTTCCATGTCTGCGACTTGATCCCACAACATGTCGTCAGCATCAAATCGCAAGGGCCTGTTGCCCACTTCGCAGGAGAACGCTTCCAAATCAAATCCCGATACTCTAACCTCTCCACCACCTGTTCAGCGCAGATCATCCCAGCCACTGCCAGGCATCTCAGCAACCGCCTCTTCCCTTCGTAGTCGCAGAGCAGGCTCCACTTCCGCCGGATCCACCTCGAACAGCTCCAAGCAGCAGCAACATCACAAGGATGACATGGACGATCATGACTTTGACGACGAGGCTCCTGGCGACTACGATCCAGGCACGCATCCCTCTGCCACCAATCGTTCCAAATCGCCCGGAAATTTGTTGAGGGCTGCTCTTGTCCCGGCTTCGTCTCAGAATGCATCTGCCAAAACCGGATCAAATTCATCTACTTCAGCACCCAAAAAGACATCCGCGCCCAGCACACCGATTTCGCCTCCCCCTCCTCCCTCCAATCGGTTCAAAGGTACACCGGCTCGTACTACCCGCTACTCGCTTCCAGTCCGTACAGAGAAGCCCGTTCGAACCACAAAGACGTCCGGCAAACACGTCGTGCTCCCCTCCGAGTCCCAGCTGGCTCCTCTGCCTGGCGAGGATGACGAAGATGAAGATGATGATGACGACGACGACGATGATGATGATGACGATGACGAGGATGGCTCAGAGGACGAAGAAGCGACGGACGACGGCTCTCAGAAAGTAGCTACATCCGGAACCACTGCTGCTGCTACTGCTGCGGCTATCAAGCCCGCTCTTGTTACTCCTTCCAAACCACCTGCCAAGGTTCCCGTCATCACTCCTCGTCCCGGCCCAACGATCCCTTCCAATCGACACACGGCCGCGGCGCCCATCTCGGGCAAGCTAGTGACTCCTTCTACCAAGAGCTCGCAACGACCCGCCGCATCTTCGGCTCTCGCCCGTGCTGCCATCTCCTCGGTCTCAGCCGCTCAGGCACGTCATGCTCAAAAAGCGAAACCCAAAGCTGCTACCACGTTCCGCAACGCCGCAAGCCGTGCTCCGCCTCTTCGACCCCACAAGTCGGGCCCCGTCTATCATACCTTTGAGCGCATGCCTCCCACTGCCAGACTTATGACCCCGCTTCCGCGTGTCACTGCTTTCAGCATCTCGACTTCGATCCACCTCGGAACGCTGCTTGGATTCTTGCGTCGCGAGCATGGTGTCAAGCCGCGATTGTACGACGAGTGCGCATATGCCGTCTATACCAAGCCTCTGCTGCCTGGATTTGGACGTGCCAACGTACGATCCGCTCCCGAACCTCGATCTGCCAGTCCTGGCGCCGAGTCGAGGAGGGAGAGGGAGTTGGAACAGCGCGAAGAATTCGGTTACCTTGGAACCTATTTCGAACATCGCCAAGAGGAAGATGAGGACATTGATCAAGATGGCTACATCAAGGGTGGCGAGGGTCGAGGTTCGGACAGCGAGACTCGAAGGGGACGTGGTGACTCGCATCGCGGCGATGGCCGTGGTGGCGGCGAGACGTCGGCGTGGGAGAGCGAAGCAGAGAGGTGGACGCCGGGGGAAAGACGAGGTAGTCGAGATCGAGATGCGGATGAAGTCGAGGCTGTGGCAAACGCAGCTCATCAGCATGCTCGACATCAATCAACGGATAGCAGCGCTCAACCTATCAGCAGCAGTCTCGATGACGACGAAGGTATGCTCGCTACTCCCCTTGCTCGACCTGTCGCACCACCGCGCAAACTTTCGGACAGCGACGCTGAAGGGCCCGATGGTTTGGACGGAGAAGCGCGACCGTTCCTGCTCGAGCGTCGACGTGGAAGTCAGAGTTCGGTGTCGGACGTCGAAGCTCCACCTCGCTATCGCAGCGCCGGATCGCCTGTTGACATTGCTACCGACAAGAGCGAGCTTGCGATCAACGACTTGGATTCGGCCGGTGCACGCGATATGATGCTCCAACAGCGTGCCGAGGAGCGAGGAGAAGCCGAACCTATGGCTCATTCGTATCGATCCAACGAGATCAGCATCGTCTCGGACATTGACGATGCTGTCAACACGTCGCAAGAGGCGACTGGCCATTTGGGTATCGGTGGCTCAGACACGGTCGATTCATTGCAGACATTGGACGAGAACAGGGCCGTTGGTGGTAGTGGTAACAATGCCGAGTCGGGTCAAATGGCACGAACGGGCGAAGAGGCCTCGGAAGCGCAGCAAGATCCGCAGCGTCGAGCTCGCAAAGTCAAGTTACGTCGTCGCAAGCGTCGATACGCAGGACCCAACATGGCTTCTCACAACCACGACACTTCGGCCAACCTGAATACGCCTCGACCTATTCTGGAAGCATTGCAATCTGCCGAGTTGGTCATTTTGCCATATGGAGTACTGGTCATGTACAACTTTTCGGCTGCCGAGGAGAGAAGTATTATCGAAGATGTTCTGTCTTCTGGATGTGCAAGGGAACCGATGGATGAAGCGGCGCGCGAGACGGAGGCGTTTCACTTTTGTTACGATCCCAACATCTCGGCTCCTCGTATCTTTAACGACTTTTTCACGTTTCGAGCGCCGAACCACCTGCTCAAGTTATCGCTGGCCCATGCGATTGCGCAGTCGACGAAATTGTCGGTCTTCGAAGAACGGATGCAGGCGACGTTGGAATTGACGAGTCACATACCCAAAGAAATGGCCTCCAGTGGAGAGCTAAAGTTAAAGAGGAGGGAGGCGCTTAGGCTGACGGGAAGGTTGTTCAAGTTGCGAGTCGATGTGAATTTGACCAGCAATGTGTTGGATACGCCCGAGCTGTTTTGGTCGGAAGCTTCGTTGAAGGCGTTGTATGATGCGATCAGGGATTATTTGGAGATCGATGAGAGGGTCGAGAATCTGAACGAGAGGTTGGCTGTGGCGAATGATTTACTCGAGATCATTCATGAACACATTGCCAATACGGCCATGTCGAAAATGTAAGTGATTCCCTCTCCCTTCTTCTCTCGAAAGTCGTCAAGGAACATACTGACAGGAAAAATTTCTCATCGTTCTTCTGCGGGTTGGATTGATATACAGTACTTGGATTGTGATCATCTTGATCATTGTAGCATGCGCAGTAGCTGTCGGTGAGATCTCGGCCAGGTTTGTAGTAGGAGCTAACAGGACAGCCGAAGAAGGATTCAAGGCGTTTAGAACGGTCAGAGGAGGGATGAGGCCGTTGGAGTTGGAGTCGTCGCAGAGGATGTTTGCGCTGAAGGGCGACTCGTTCTGACGGTAATGTGTCGATGGACTACTTGGTGGGAGTCTCATCTGTGATCGTCATGACAAGGTGGTGCCAGAGGTGAGGAGGAGGAGCGCTATGTATGTGCATCTCTTATTTATTTAAATTGAAGAAATACTCTGTACTATTGCACACACAGGACAGCTGACGCTGAGCCGAAAAAAAAAAGAGTCGGCGTTTGAACTTTTTTGTCTTTTGGTTCTTACTTCTTCGCGCTCATCTCGGCCACCATCAGCAAGGCTGCATCAAGAGCTGTGTCACCCACACAATGACAGAGATCATCTCAGCCTCCTCGTCACCCTCCACTCTCGTCGAACAGGTGGAGCAGGAATGGAAACACCCAGTCTATCCTGCTACCGACAAATACACTCCTGGCATCGCCCCCATCAAACCAGAATACATCTTGCCCAAACCCGTCTCGAGTGCATCTCTTCCAGCGACAAAGGCGGTGGACGACGATGCTTCCGAACGTCGTACCAACCCGGCCACTGCAAGCACCGATGCAGCAACTGGTTTGACAACAGAGCTTTCGAAGGGCACGGTGGAGCCTCCCAAGAAGTTGAAGGGAGCAGCACGCAAACGTGCAAGGAGGGAGGAAGCGGCTGCCTTGGCTGCTGCTCAGAGAGCCGACAAGAAGGCAAAGTCGGCAGAGAGCAAAGGCGGACAGAACAAGGCAAGGCAATTTAATTCGCTCAAGGACGCCAAAGGTCATTGCCATGGCTTTCTGTCCAGGGGGATCGAGGGTTGTAAGTTTGCAAACCAAGCCGATGCGAAAGCGTGCAGGTTCAGTCATGACTTGGTTTCTTACCTGGAGAAGAAAGAAAAGGATCTCTTCATGCCGCCCGTACCACATGCCGAATTGCAAGCAATGAGTCAAGAGCAAAAGGCAAATTGGCTGCAAGAGAGGTATTCATCGACGTTGCTATCTGGCTCCAGTACAACGGCCGATTCCAATGCAAGTCAAGAGGAATCAATCGATACTTTTGTTCGAGCAAGTTCATCGGCCGTCGCACCCGCACCGTTCGAACTGTCCACCTCCAACGATCCCGCACATGCCAGTCTCAACTGGACCACCACATGTCCCATTTTCGCCACCAAAGGCTTCTGCACCATGGGTTGGAAATGTCGCTTCCTCGGCTCGCACGTTCGACTCGTAGGCGCCTCCTCCCTCGTCGACCCGGCCAATCCGACCGGGTTTGCTGGTTCTGGTTTGGAACTCGTCCGCGATCAATCCATGCTCGATGCATGGCGCAATCGAACACGTGCCTTTGTCCTTCCCGAATCGGGACGAAAGCAAGACGATGTGGATCAGGATGAACTCAATTTCGGTACAAGTGGAGGGATGAAGGCGATGCGAATCCGAAAGTTCCCTTTGCCAAAGACCAAGGCGGTGTTGAAGTTTTTGGACGAGGAGAGTAGAGAGTTGGCCAAGCTGGATCCGCAAGGCGGCACTGCTGGTAAAGGTCCTATTCCCGCCAATGTGATCGAACAGTCTGTTGCGCTAGCAGACAAGTCCACTAGTTCCAGCGCGATCCGAGCTCCAGCTCCCGTTTCCGCCGAAGGCGACGATCTGGAAGAAATGGAAAATGCGATTCGCAACACTTCGACCGCGGCACGCCTCGCTGACGCCGCTTCCTCGACCACCTCTATCGATCTTGCACGAATCCGAGCTTCGGAAAAGCGACGGCTGAACTGGCGCGGCGAGCTGTACCTTGCGCCGCTCACCACGACTGGCAACCTGCCCTTCCGTCGAATCTGCACGTCCTTCGGCTCGGACATCCATTGTGGCGAGATGGGACTCGCCGAATCCTTCCTGCACGGCAATGCATCCGAATGGTCGCTCGTCCGTCGACACGAGTCCGAACGAATCTTTGGCACCCAACTGTGCGGTGGCAAACCGGATCTCTTGGTCCCGGTAGCCGAAGCGTTGAAAGCCGAGGTGGGAGACGGCTTGGATTTTGTCGATATCAATTGCGGATGTCCGATCGATCTGGTCTACAACAAAGGGGCTGGTTCGGCACTCTTGGATCATCCTTCCAAGCTGTCCAAGATTGTTCGAGGGATGAATGCCGTTTTGGGAGATACGCCTTTGACGATCAAGTTGCGGACGGGGACGAGTGCCAAGCAGACGACGCATCGAATCTTTGCCAGGGCACAGACGGAATGGGGTGTGGCTGCAGCCACCTTGCATGGACGCAGTCGGAAGCAGAGGTACAAGAACGATGCTGACTGGGCCTACATTGCCAAGTGTGCTCAGGGCTTGAGGGAATCGGTGAGGATCTGGAACGAAGAATCGCGCCACGCCGATGAGGAAGAGATGGTTCCCGTCCCCGTTTACGGCAATGGAGATGTGTACTCCTGGCAAGACTACTACGAACGATTGGACCGCACACGCGTGGATGGAGAAATGATTGCCAGAGGAGCCCTGATCAAACCTTGGCTATTTACCGAGATCAGAGAACGACGGGATTGGGATATTTCCTCGCGCGAACGTCTCGACATGATGCGTTCCTTTGCCGAGTACGGTCTGTCCCATTGGGGCAGTGATACTCACGGGGTGAATACGACGAGGAGGTTCCTGTGTGAGATGATGTCGTTCACGCATCGATACGTTCCCACTGGATTGCTAGAGGTGCTGCCGAGTAGATTGAACGATCGTCCTCCTTTGTTCCGGGGGAGGGACGAGTTGGAAACGTTGTTGGCAAGTGGAAACAGTCAGGATTGGGTCAAGGTGAGTGAAATGTTCCTAGGAAAGGCGCCGGAAGAATGGAGTTTCACCCCGAAACACAAGAGCAGCAGTTACAACAAGGAGGGTGATCACGACGGTGGTGCTGAACAACAGGGTTGAAGAGCAGTTGACTATGGGCGAGCAATCAGACTTGTATCCTTGATTTCAGTACGAATCCGACAGCGACGAGATCTCCGTGCCTAGGTGTTCTTGGTGGCCATGCAGTGTGCGTTGATGGGTGTGTTCAACTCGTCGACTCAAAGTGAAGAAATATTTGAACATGTTAGAGCCTGGTAAGTTTGCTCGTGTGATTGTTGTGAGGAAACTCACAGCTAATCAGCAGCAGCAGCACCTCCCATCACTGGCTGCTCTCATCCAATCGCCCCTTTTTTCCCCTTCTCTCAGAGTCAGCGCGAGAGAGAGAGAGAGAGAGAGAGAGAGACACAAACCGAATGCACCGACCACTCGAAAAAAGAGAGCAAGAGCACACACATCTCAAAACTCGAGATACTCATCTCATCTCCTCCACCCCCATCATCCTCGCAACTCTCTTCCTTCTTCTCCAACTTTTCTCATCCCGATTCGTCACCGTAGGCCTCGTCCCTGTCTCCTCAGCGTATTCATCCGCACAGCACAACTTCGCGCGAATACGTCTTTGTTTTGCCTTGCAACTCGAGTGCAATCTTCTCTTTCCACCGACTGATCCCACAAGATTCAGCCAGGAAAAGGATGGTTTCGACATTAGCACTCGCCGGAGGATCCGGTCTCTCGACTCTTTCCGCCGTAGGCTTGTACATGCTCCTCACAGGTAAGCTTTTCCCTCCTCGCCTTTTTGCGCTGAAGAAAACAAACTTGGTTGCGACTAAACCACTCTGATTCTCTCTTTTCCCCGACTTGAAAAGGCAACGGAGAATCGTTCAATATCGGCGCGTTTTTGGAGGAGACGTCTCCGTATGCTTGGGCCATGATTGGAATCGGACTCTGCATCGGCTTGAGCGTCGTAGGCGCAGGTTGGGGCATCTTTATCACAGGTGCGAGCATCTTGGGGGCAGGTGTCAGAGCGCCTAGGATCACCACCAAGAATCTCGTTTCGTAAGTTTTTTTCGCTTCTCCTTTGCCTCTTACTACTTGAAGAACGATGGACTGATTTGTTTTTTTGGTGTTTGGATAGGATCATCTTTTGCGAAGTGGTGGCGATTTACGGAGTGATCATGGCGATCGTCTTTTCCGCCAAGATCACGGGCAACCTGGAATCGGGTACAGCAGATGGATTATGGACTCCCAACAACTACCTGACCGGTCACGTGCTCTTTTGGGGCGGTTTGACCGTGGGGATGTGCAACCTCTGTTGCGGTGTAGCGGTGGGGATTACGGGGAGCAATGCTGCGGTGGCGGACGCGGCGGATCCGCAGTTGTTTGTAAAGATCTTGATCGTCGAGGTGTTTAGTAGCATCTTGGGGTTGTTTGGTCTGATCGTCGGCTTGATCATGACGGGCGCTGCCGAGGAATTCAAGTGAAGAGGCACGAGAGGTGGAGGGTGGGTGGAGTTGGGGATTTTAATCAAGTAGATTTGACTCTTGCGCTGGTAACAGCAGTGTGGGGGGTTTTTGCAAGTGTAAGTTGGACAGTCTTTGGTCTGGATGAGAATTTGATCGAAAGAGGTCTGCACGCAATGCTGCAAACCAGCCTCTCTCCTTCTTTCACACACAGATGCTTGAGCTGAGATCCACACACAGGCACCCGAAACACTGACTCTCTCAGCCGATCAGACCTCACAGTCGCACACGGCAGGTACACTTAGCAACCCGAACGCAACTGACCAATTGTACTTTGCAGCGGACAAGGTTAATGGCTCAACTTTGCTTTGCCTCTGAACCTCCTCCTCATGATGGTCTTTCTACCGTTCCTGGTCTTGTTCCTGCTGAGGAAGCCGTGCCTGCGTTTGCGGATTCGTTGCGATGGTTGATATTCCGATCCGTACGTCACCGTTCTCACGCCTCCCACTCCTCCCGATGTGCATGGTGGGTTGGAAAGCAGAGAAAGGATCGAGTTGGAGGATGAAGAAAGTAGAGGTAGTGAGCGTGTTGAGCGTGTTGATCTTGTGAATCCTGTGAATGATGTGAATGATGTGGAAGCGAGACGGGGTTGGATCGGAGGCGCGATTCGTGCGACGGTCGCAGGAGCGATGAGGGAGCAAGTTTGGGTGGGGATGGATGGTAGCCGCAGCAGAGGACGAAATGGTGAGATTCGTGGCATCGTGTTTGGGTATATAGCGTCGTCCACGATGATGATGATGGTATGATGGTGACCAAGACAGAGGGTGATAAAAAGTCAAATGTGTGCGCAAAGAGGCGCCTTTCTTCTTTTCCACCAACTGGCACGTGATTTTTGTTGCGACTTTTCCTAAATGTAAGATCGTGGGAAACACCCTCTTTAAAAAATACAAAGAAACCGTGCACTGACTGCCGTGCAAAAGCCCGAGCCGGAAGTTTCGAAGAATCAAACAGTGACTCGTCAACACCACCTCCTTCCGTTCACCTTCGATCATCATCACCATCCACCAACCCCTCGACCTCGCAAAGATGAGCAGCAACGCGGAACAAATCGCCATCCAAGCAAGGCAAGCCTTCGAATCCGCCTCCCACCTCCTCTCCACCTCCCCCTCGGCCGATTTCACCCGCTCCTCCGCCCTCCTCTCCATCCGATCCGCTCTGCAAGCCAACAAAGCGTCCATCCAAGATGCCAATCGTTTGGACATGGACGCCGCGAAGCTCCTGGTTCAAGAGGGGAAGCTTTCGGCTTCGTTGGCGGCTAGGTTGGATCTGTTTTCCAAGGCGGGCAAGTGGGAGTCGTTGTTAGAGGGAGTTCAAGACGTGGCCGCGCTGCCGAGTCCGTTGGATCATGTGCAGTGGGCAAAGAGGTTGGCCGAGGAAACAGAGACGCAGGGGGCGATCGATCTGTATCGGATCACTTGTCCCATAGGTGTTTTGCTGTGCATCTTTGAAGCCAGACCCGAAGTGGTCGTCAATATCGCCTCGCTCGCCATCAAGTCGGGCAACGCAGCGATTTTGAAAGGCGGCAAGGAATCCAGACATACCGCCTCGATTTTGTCGCGGATCATCTCGGACGCGTTGGCAGAAGCAGGTCTGCCGAAGGATCTGATCCAGACGGTGGAAACTCGATCGGATATCCAGAGTCTGTTGCATTTGGACGATTACATCGATCTGGTGATTCCTAGAGGAAGCAACGAATTGGTCAAGGCGATTCAGAGGGAGGCAAGGATGCCCGTCATGGGTCATGCCGATGGGCTTTGCATCGGATATGTCCACGAGGACGCCGAGTTGGAGTTGGTCAAGGGCACGGTGGTGGATAGTAAGACCGACTATCCAGCTGCTTGTAATGCTTTGGAGACTCTCTTGATCCATAAATCGTTGGTGGAGAATGCGGACTTTTGGCCGCAACTCGCAAAGAGTTTGGTGCAAGCAGGCGTCCAGTTGAGATTGGACGAGCATTCAATGGCAATGTTGGATCAATTGGATTCGAGCATTCGACACGAATATGCAGGTCGACTTGTTCCGGCCAAGGAGGCTGATTTCGAGTGCGAGTTCTTAGATCTCGTTTTGGCCGTCAAATCGGTCGAGTCTCTGGACCAAGCGATTGCGCACATCACAACGCACTCTTCCGGTCATACCGACTTGATCCTCACTAGCACCCACTCGCCCAATCCTGCAGCAGAGAGGTTTGTCAAGAGCATCAATTCCGCCAATGTATTCGTCAACATCTCGACCCGCTTCGCCGATGGGTTTCGCTTCGGTTTGGGCACAGAAGTCGGGATCAGTACCGGCAAAACCCACGCCAGAGGTCCAGTAGGCTTGGACGGCTTGGTCATCTATAAGTACGTAGCAAAAAATTCCGTCGAGCACGGAAAGACAAGGCTCGGCGCTCAGACAGCTGCCCAGTTCAATACAGGCAGAAAATGGTCCCATACCCCCATCGATAGCAAGTATCCCCAGTTGTAGACAAGCGTGAAAGATCCGCTGGAATCAAACCCATCTTGCAAAATCTTGTGTCTGTCTTGTGTTGGGCGATGTGAAGTGAGCAAATTCTCGGCAACCGCCATCGACTCGATCCGCTCACTCACTCCCAAACCCCTATCTCCCCCATCGCCTCAACTCACAAACACTTCCATCAGAACGAAACACCAAGACTCGCCAAATCAGATCGGAAAACAAACCTTGATGATCGGCCAAAAACAGACACTACAAGTTATCTACACATGTCTCGCCAATGCCAATCTCGAAACCAAAAGGTTGGGGGTTTTCAATCGACATCCATCTCGCCAGGACCCTCGTTCTTGTCCGCCTCGCCACTGTCGGTGGTGGTCTTCTTGTCGTCCTTCTTGTCGTCCTTGGCCGGAGTAGGTGCTTGGGTGGTGTCGACGCGAGGTTTGGGCTTGCTCATGCTGTTGGTTGCGATTGCGGAGAAAAGAGAACAAGGATGGGAATGAGAGGTTGCAAGAGGTGTCAGTGGGGTGTTGTTCAAGCGGGATCGGGGGGCAGGCGAGTGGGACTGGTCATGCGCTGACGTTGACGTTGCGGTCGTCGCTGGCTGGTTCGAGTGGGATCGGACGCGCTGGCTTGACTGGATGCGGAGGGGGTTTCTGATCTTGAACGAACGCGGTCCGTGACAAACGCAGAGGAACCGGCGCTGTTGGTCGAATCAGGCTGCCGCTCCGGATCGTCGTCCGTCTCGCCGTCAGCATCGACATCCGAATCAGATAGCTCGGATGGCAACTCGAGCTCGGATGAAGGCGACACGCCAGAAAAGCTCAGTCGTCCTTCATCACTGGCTTGAACCTGCATCTCGCTCGCAGCCAGAGCGGCAGCAGCATCAGCGGCGGCCGAAGCAACCATCGGTCTCACCGCTGTCGGTGCATCATCCACGCCATGACGGCTGCTGCTGCTGCTGCTGCTGCCGCCTTCATCGCTGCTCGAGCCGCTACCGAGTGGCGAACTGGTGGCATGCTCTGTCGTCGTCGTCGCAGGTGTCGGAACGGAACTGGTCAAGAGGGACAATGGGGGGCGTGATACGTACATTGGGTGGCAGGCGTAAATTACCTCGTCCTTCTTCTTGAGCATGTCGGCCGACAGGATCTTCGGGTCGGCGTTCTTGGGCAGCTCGGATTGCTTGTAGAGGCCGTCGTCGAGCCACTTGGCAACGGTGGCGCACTTTTCGATCACCTTTTGCTTGTCGTCCTCGGAAATGTGGCTGTACTGCTCGTCGCCGCCCTGAGCCATCTCCATGTACTTGTTGATGGCCTCACGCAGCTGCGAGGCAGCCTTGGGTCGCTCCTGGAACTCCTTCTCACGGAACTGGATGGGACCACCGATCTTTTGGAGCGAGTCGATGCGCTCGACGTAGGCCGACTTGGTGGCGTCCTCACCCTCGTCCGAGTAGAGCCACTCCTCCTGAGCGTTGAGCGCAGCGAGGTACTTTTCCTTCTCGTCGGCCGTGACAAAGAGCTTGTATCGGTCGTCGAGCTTGGATCGCTGGTCGTAGATCATCTCCTCGAGGGCGTTCTTGCGGTCCTCGGTGTCGATGACGAGCTTGTCGTTCGAGTAGAGCTGTCCCTCGGTCTCCTTCATGCCAGCAACGAGGGAAGCATCCTTGCCGCCGGTGAAGCCAGAGACAATGGTGAGGTCAGCCTTGCGCTGGAGCTTCTTGACCTTGCGGATCTCGGTCTTGGGGGCGGCGTCCTTGTCGCCGTCGGTGTCCATGGCGGCAGGGTCGGCAACGGGCACCTCCTCCTCCTTCTCAATCTCCTCGACAGTGTAAGCGGATTCAAAGTTGAGGACACCGTGGAGATTGAGACGAGCCTTGACCTTGACGATGGAGTGGTCGCCTTCCGAGTTGGGAGTGACACCCTTGATGGAGAACTTGCCGATCCAAGGGTTGATGCCTTGAGGGATCTGTTCGGGCGAGGCGTAGTGTGCCTCGAGGTCAAAGTTCTCCTTGCGGTAGAAGGTGAGGATCTTGGTGGATGGGATGGGGTTGTTGGGCTGGAAGACGACGAGCTCCGTGTCCTCGTCGGGGACATCGGCGGCCTTGTCCCAGGTGACCTTGATCGAGTAAGGGGTGGCATCGTGGATGGTAAAGTCGCGGACCTTGAAGACAGGCGAGAGGACGGCGCAGGCAAGGGTGCATCCTCGAGCGACGGCCTCGTCCTGGTTCGAGGTGAAGGAGAGGGGCTTGCCGAAGAAGGCCGAGATGCGCTCCTTGAGGGCGGGCACACGGGAAGAGCCACCAACCAACTCGATCGAGTGAATCTGGTCCTTGGTCAAGCCAGACTGGGTAAGGGCGGCCTCGAGGGGGGCGGTCATGCGCTCGAGCAAGGGAGAGATGAGCTGCTCAAACTCCTCACGCTTGAGCTGGGAGCTGGCGTCGATGTCCTCCATGAGGTTCTCGACATTGAGGGGAGCGAGGGCGTTGGCGGAGAGAACCTTTTTGAGACGCTCGCAGCCGGCGGCGAGACGGAAGGTGGCCTTGGGGCTGGAGAGGACGTCGATCTTGTACTTGCCCTTGAACTCTTCGGCAAAGTGGAGGAGGAGGGCGCGGTCAAAGTCACGGCCACCAAAGTTGCGGTCGGCGGAGGTTCCAAGGACGGTGAGCTGACCCTTGCTGAAGGAAACGACGGCTACCTGGTAGGAAGAGTGGCCAATGTCGCAGAAGACGACGTTGCGTGGGTTGTCGGCCTCGGGGAGGTCGGTCTTTGTGATACCGTAACCGAGAGCAGTGGCGGTGGTGTCGTTGAGGAGGCGGAGAGGGTTGAGGCCGGCGATCTCGGCGGCGTCGAGGTAAGCACGTCGCTGGGCATCGGTGAACCAGAGAGGAGTGGAGAGGACGACGTCGCTGACACCGGCACCACCGAGCTCCTTGGAAGTGGTATCGCGGAGCTTTCCGAGGTACATGGCAAGGAGCTGAGTGGCGGAGAAGACCTGCTCCTCACCGGCCAGGCGAACCTTGACACCTACCTCGCCCTTGGCATCGACGAGCTCGGCATTGATAAAGTTCTTCTCGACCTTTTGTACCTCGGGATCCTGGAAGGTGCGACCTACGAGACGCTTGAGGGAGCCGACGGTGTTTTTGAAGTTGGAGGTTTGAGCGGTGGCAGCAGCCTCACCAAGAGCTCTCGCCTTTTGACCGAACGAGACGAGCGAAGGGGTAGCACGGTTGGAGACTTCGTTGGCGATGACATCGACACCACGAGCACGGGCAACACCAATCTTGGACGAGGCGTTACCCACGTCGATACCGACGACAGATGACATGTTGACGGCGAATATGCGAAGGGGACAAAAGACGAAAGTTGTGACTAGAAGAAACGATCACCTGCTGAAAAGAAAGGAGCTGTATTGCACAGAAGCTTCCTGGTAGGTGAAAAACGAAAGTGACGGAGGTTCCCAATTCGTTGAAAGAGAGACGACGCTAGATCGAATCAGCGAGGAGGGTTGATGGGGATGGTGGTGAGAGGTTGATCAAAGCAGTAGAATGCAATAGCGAAAAAGTGGCAAGCAAGCGCACGGTGCTGAGTAGAATCTTTGCGATTGAAAGCTGAAAGCGATACTGCGCTGTGCTGTGCTGTGCTGTGTTGATTGATATACTTGATTGCAGTCCGACTCAGCTGAAATTCTCGAAAAGAAAGAAGAAAAAAAATGTTGAGAATCTCAGGCGAAGAGCAGCGTCAGTGCACGGCGTCCATGAGGAAGTCTGATTTTCTTCCGATTTCTTCTCAAGCAACACACGCCTTTCAACTCAACTCAACGCGTTGCCAGAATTCGGAATATCGCAAAATCAGTCGAAATTTGTTCTTTTCGCTTCCGCAATGTCCTTCCTGAATCTTCGCGACTCACTCTGTACAAGCACAGCACAGCACAGCACATACTCCAATACGATCGACTTTGCTTGATGACTTCAAACACATTCAGCGATGCTTCTTCAACAGACGCAGATGGCGACGCTTTCACTTGAACTGTCAAGCTCAGTTCATAAAGCATAGCAGAGGCTCGATGCTAAGATGATTGGGGCCTCTCAACGCCAAGCATCGATCTGATATCGGGCATGATCTAGACGAGATCCGTCCCTGCCAATCTTCCAGCAAATCCGAATCGGCCGAAAGATGTATCCTAAAAGAGAAAAGATGTTACATTCAAAAAAACGCACATCATTGACCTTCAGATTCAAATCGAGAGCAACGACTGCGCAATTACCTCATCCTGCCTTCGAGCACGCATAACATTGCCATTCGAGTTACTGTAAGCTGTTCAAGTCGGCGCTACTGGATCGCTCTTATTGTCCCGTCGACTATCAGAGGCGGCCGATTTGCGAACTCGAGTCGCTGCGAATCGCTCCCTGCTTGGAGAACTCTTCGTACGAAGACATCATTGCTCTCCCTCTCGCCATGGTTGTGTTAAGCACTCTCGATGCATGCTGTGGCTCACTAAGCCGTATGACACATGTTCTTGGACAGAGACGCTGTCTGATCCGTTTTGCAACACGTCAATGTTGCATCTTTGTGTTGGCAAAGCCAGCGTGATGAGCGTGATCAAGATGGCAGCTAGCCTTACCATACCTTTGGACCCTGAGATTTCATCGTCATAAGCGCACATCGCTCAGGGTCCATGACAGCATCGTGATTGCCTTTCCGCTCCTTCTCCTCCCTCCCTCGCCTCCACCTGCCTTGGTCCCCTCGTCCCGAGAATCTCTTCATCCTCGACCGGAACAAAGAGGGATTTGTGTCATCCTCTTCCGTCCGGTCCTTCATCACCTCGAGCTTTGTTCTTTGCAAGTAGAGTCGGTCTCCTCTTACTCTACGCAAACCCTCGGTCCTATCGTATTTCCTTACAGTCCAGATCAACTCCTCCTCGTCACCATCTTTGGGACCACCTTACTTACCATCGACCGACGATCGTTTAGCTTGCTCGCTGTGCAACCTTTTTGGGCACTCTCTTCTCGCTCTCTCCTTCTCTCTCGTGTGGATCTCGTCATCTGATCAAAAGAAGACTTTCCACGTCATGACACGAAACGTCCTGATCGCGCTTCTGCGCAACGATTTGCGTCTTCACGATCATCCAGTCTTTCACCTCTGTTCCGAACCTTCTCCTTCCAACGCCTCGTTCAAGCAGCCCGTCACACATGTGCTCCCCGTCTACGTCTGGGATCAGCGACACGTCGAAGTGTCTGGCTTCCCTCACCTCGAAAAGGCTGGAAAGGCTGGGGGAGGAAAAGGCTCGAGCCAATTCGCAAAGACGCGCGAGCTCGGCATCTGGCGGACAGGCATCCATCGAACCAAATTCATCAACGAGAGTGTATTCGACTTGCGCGATCGGTTGCGTTCCATCGGAAGCGATCTAGCCATGTTTGCAGGTACGCCGGAAAGCGTCATTCCTTGCCTCATCAAAGAGATTCGAGACAAGGGTGATACGGTCGAGGGCGTCTACCTGAGTAGAGAGATCAACACCGAAGAGGTCAATGTCCAGAAACGACTCGAGACCGTCCTTGAGGATCTGCAATGCCCCATCAAGATGCTCGAGGGAAAATCCTTGATTCACTCACGCGATCTTGGCTTCCCCGTCAGCAAGCTTCCTGACGTCTTCACCCACTTTCGCAAGCAAGTCGAAGGTCAGGACATGTTCAGAGCACCTCTAGCCGCTCCTGAGAAACTGAAACCTTTTGCCCGGGTATCGGTGCAGGATGCTGCCGGAGTTTACTCGATTTCCGACAAAGGCGACCAGCGTCTCGATCGCAAAGATACGGTCGAGAAGCATCTTCTGCAGCCCTTGCTAGATGAGCCGGTGCTGGGACACAAGGAGTTGCTCAGCAAAGTCATGCCTTCTCCCGGTCAGATCGACGTGCCTCACTCTGCATTCCCATACCGCGGAGGTGAGACGGAAGCCCTCCGTCGACTCGACCACTACTTTTCCGGAGGAAAATCATCTCCGGGAGCCTCGTACAAGGAGACACGAAACGGAATGCTGGGAGCCGATTACTCGACCAAGTTCGCCGCTGCGTTGGCACATGGTCTTCTTTCGCCTCGACTCATCGCACAAAAAGCCAGCGAGCTGGACGAATCCACGGGCAATTCCAACAACAAAGGAGGTGGATACTGGATCATCTTTGAACTGCTTTGGCGAGACTACTTCTACTTTGTCGGCTGGAAATTTGGATCTCACCTGTTCACCCTGGGAGGCATCGAGGAAGAACTCTCTCCCAAATCCGCCTCTTCGAAAGCGTACGAGTGGAAATCCACTTCGGATCTCTCGGACGGAAAGGATCCCTTCGTTCGATGGGCTACCGCCAAAACCGGTGTGCCGATGATCGATGCCAATATGGTCGAACTAGTTCAAACCGGATTCATGTCCAACCGAGGTCGTCAAAACGTCGCTTCCTTCTTGACCAAAGATCTCGGCTGGAACTGGCGTCACGGCGCCGAGCTCTTCGAAAGCTGGTTGGTCGATTACGATCCCAACTCCAACTGGGGCAACTGGCAGTACGTAGCAGGTGTCGGCAACGATCCTCGCAGCTCGAGACAGTTCAACCCGATCAAACAGGGAAAGGATTACGATGCAAGGGGCGAATACGTCGCGACTTGGTTGCCCGTGTTGAGAGAGGTGGATGAAAAGTACCGACACCATCCCTGGACGACGACGGGTACGGGATGGTCGGAGAAAGCCCAGCAGCAGGGATACCCAAGTAGACCCTTGTTGGAACAGCAGATGTGGAGGAAACATTATTCGAACCCGGGAGGTGCCCCCGGAGGTGGTGGTGGTGGTGGAAGAGGCGGAAGAGGTGGTGGCGGAAGAGGAAACGGTAGAGGAGGAGGGTTCAGAGGTCGACGTAATGGAGGTGGTGGTGGTGGTGGTGGTGGTGGGGGACAGCAGAACCATCGTCCATAGACTCGCCTTATCCGCTACAAGCATGCTAGAATGATAGAAATCTTAGACGAATCGAAGAGTTTGCCAATCATTTCAACGCTGAAACTCGCAAGATTCATAGGACCGGACAGTGCTCGTACTCCGTTTAATGACGAGGCCCACAGAGACGTCTCTCTCTCTCTTCCTCTCTCTGTGGCCGATCAAATATGATCCTCTCCTCCGACACCGGCACATCCGCACATCCTCGCACGCCTTTGCCACCAACCACGCATTCCCATATCTGTCATTTCGATCACCCTCAATCCACTCGCACTCCAATCTGTAGCATCACGCCTATCATTTCAGTCGATCGGCTATACATCGATCTTGTCTGTGCTCGCATCCATTGTGTACACCATCCATCAACTTATCGATTGAGCCATTCCGCTCTCTTCTCCCTCTTTCCGCTTCGCCAACGCCGCCGCTTCCACCACGACATTCACCACGTCCTGCCACTCCGACATGGCGCCTTTGCCCGTATCTCCACACGCCAACTTCTTCTCCACTGGACCCCTCACCTTCCAACCTCGTTTCTTTACACCCTCGATCTGATCTTCCGTCACCTCGTTTTCCCACATTGCGGTATTCATAGCCGGAAACAGGAACTTTTTCGTCTGCCTCCCCAAGGCTCTGATGAAACTGGTCAATAGATCATCGCACAATCCGCCATGGATCTTGGCCAATGTATTAGCACTGCATGGTGCAACAATCACCACATCCGCCCACCGACGCAGCTCGATATGCAAGATCGGATCGCCAATCGCTTTGAAACTGGTCCATTCATCTTTGTTCGTCCATAGATGTACTCGTGGATGATGCCGAGAGGATGTGGCGGAAGCGTTTTCCTGCGCTAATGAGTGGACTGTATATGGATCTAGTCCGCCGTCACTAGGAGGGTTGAGGGAGGGGATTTTGGAGGGGTGGTAAAAATGAAGTGAATTGTCGGTAGCTATGATTTGAATCCTGACGTTCTCATACCGCAATAACTCCTCGACGATCAAGGGCACTTTGACACTAGCTACACTTCCGGTACTCGCCAGAACGACGTGCAAAGGTCGATCCTTCCCAGGTGGTCGACTCAGTGCTGGGTAAGGTGATGCTATTGAGGTCGGGAGAGAGCTTTCGGTGAGACTGGTATCGTGTTGCTTTTCGATTGCGTCTTGGATCGTTTCGTTCTTGCTAGACAAAGTTGCGTGAGATGCTTGGGCCCGTGGGGATGCAGCGGAGGATTGGTTTGATGTGCAATGCATGCTGGTTGGAGGAATGTCAATGCGGCGACTCTTTGAGGTTAGAAAGTGCGAAGGATAGGTTGGAGGTGCGGGTGTTGACGTCGCAGTCAGCAGAGGTGATGACAGGTGACCAGGTCGATCAAGACAGTGATGGTGTGCAAACAAAGACAAGCAGCATGTGTCGTTGGTTGAACGCAATTCAGGGTCTCGAAACCCTGAGCTCTCCAAGCCGGTCTTTTCTTTCCCTTTTTTTCCGGGGTATACGAAACTGGCCCATTCGCGCAATTGTGGTTGTACACGCCCGGCATTATTATATTTCCATTGGTATGGACAGCCAGGTTTTTGTACGGAAGGCTATCTATACAGCTACGCATGCTATCAATGAGATAAGAGGGTATAGATTCACAGCATGC
The DNA here is from genome assembly GCA_928722275.1 of Ustilago vetiveriae. Taxonomy (NCBI): domain Eukaryota; kingdom Fungi; phylum Basidiomycota; class Ustilaginomycetes; order Ustilaginales; family Ustilaginaceae; genus Ustilago; species Ustilago vetiveriae. The sequence goes on from CAKMXE010000004.1 coordinate 824,720, forward strand.
CTTGGTGATGAAGATACACGACGCTAACGAGCCATGGCAGTGGCACCTGTCGACGGTGAGTCTAACCTCTCCTCCTTGGCTGTCGCTCCATTTGCTGTTGCGCCCGACATGCTCGGTGGATAGCCCGTCTTTAACGCAAACGTAGGACTCCTCACCCCCACCTCTCCCTTAGCCAATGCATATTCATCCACGATGGGTAACTGCAAAACATTCATCTTTGGCGTGATACAAACCAAGGTGTTGGTCGGGATCTCCATCCAATCCGCCTTTTCAAACGTCAACGGTTCGCTTGCGACTACAATGATCTTTTCCCTCTTATCCGTCTTGACCATTCGATACGTCCCCGGCGAATGTTCGTAAAAGCTCGTCCCCGAAGAGAAATACAACGAAGCAGCCTGGTCGTGTTTGCTCGATACATAGCGTGTACATATGATCGACTGTCCATCTGTAACGCAAAAGTTCATCAAACTAGGCTCTCGAATCCCCGCCTCTCTGGACCAGCTGTTGAAATCCTGTATGGTCGCCAACATGGCATCTCGCAACTCCTTGTACGAAAAAGGCTCGCTCGATAGCGGATCAGAGAGATGACTGAGAAAGACGGCAAAGGCAAACTCGGAATCGGTATGTCCCTGAGGAAAGAGGAAGAGCGGTTCGGGCAAAGATGCCAGCACTTTGCGTTTGATCCTTGAAAACTCCGAGATCTGACCGTTGTGCATCCACATCAACCTTCCATACCTCCAAGGATGGCAATTGGTTTCCGACAAGGCGCCCGCCGTCGAGGCTCGAACGTGGGCAAAGACGAGGGGAGATTTGATCTTTTCCGCAATCCGCTGAAGGTTTTGGTTGTTCCAAGCTGGCGTGACCGAAGTAAAGATGCAGGGAGCGTTGCCCAATTCAGGATCCGGGGTGGAATCGTACCACCCTACACCAAAGCCATCGCCGTTGACAGCTCTGGTGGCATCGAGACGTAGGCGTGAATCAAAGGCTTGGTTGATGATCGAATGGGCAGGTCGTGTGACGAGATGACAGAGTTGGATCGGATCCGCACCCTTGAAGACTAGATTCGGCATCGTTTTGTTCGAAGCAAGGTCAGCCTTGAGCTCCGAAAGGCGCTGGCTTAGCTGATGATCAGGACGTATGCTACTCACCAAGTAATCGACACATACTGTCAACGAGGTCAGGGGACCAAGGGCGGTGCGAGGTTGTACAAAAGGTCCCAGGCCAGCGACAGCTGAATCGCTACAGTGAGCTCGCTTGCTTTGTGCTCCGTTCTGTTGGCTATCGTTTTGCCAAGTCGAGTGTGCTTGCTTGGTCGAAATTGCCACGAGATGGGATGTGGTCGTGTGCCAAAGTGATGGCGAATGCTTCGATATCTGATCGCGTCATTTTGGCGGGGATCGTGATTAAGTCCTCCAAAATAATTATTCTTGACTCGAAAAATACCCTTTGGAAAATCACGTTGGGAAATGTTGGCTCAGAAATAACAAGCTCGTGTTGGTCTCCGAGTGTTACTTTCTCCTCATCCAAACCATCCCTTTCGCACAGACTATCTCGTCAACTTCCACACAACCATGCCACTTCTCGATCCGTTCGATCAAGCATCACCCACCGATACTCCCTCGCTTGATCCTCCATCAACCACGAAACCTCTGGTCCTTGTTGGCGGACATCTCTCGTCCACCTCGCACAATTGGTCTTTGCTCACCTCGAATCTCGTCTCGCACAGTCATGGTCTCGTCAGCGTTGTATATCGTCGCTCCATCTCTTCGCAAGCAGAATGGCCCTACAACCACTCCTCCTCATCATCATCAGTGATAGAGTCCGATTCTGCGCTGTCCAAGGCAGTGTCATCGGCGGACGGCTTAGCTGGATGGCTTTGCGTCAAGAGAGTTTCACCCGATTCTCAACCACCTCCTCACTCGGTATCGCGAGAGATTTCTCTTCTTTCTTCGCTCTCACATCCAAATGTGGCGATGCTGTTAATAGCGTTGTTGGATGAGTCCGATCCGTTTGGCAGTTCGGTGGATCTTGTCATGCCGTTGTACGCGGCGAGTTTGCAAGAGGTTTTGGAAGAACCTTCTTTACTCTCGTCTCCTTTACCCGAAAAGGCACATCTTGGAAGACCAGGTCTCTCGATCTCTCCTCTTTGGTCACAATCGAAACCCGCATTCATTAGAAGGATAGCGATTCAGTTGTTGCAAGGAGTTGGATTCTTACATGACAATGAGATTGCTCATCGGGATATCAAACCTTTGAATGTCTTGGTTTCGCATACCGGAGTGGTCAAGCTTGTTGATTTAGGAACTGCGTATAGTGGAAGAGAGGTGGAGGATCCTTTGAAGAGGGGGGAGATGGTGCAGCGGGAGGACAAGTTGGTATGTCAGGTTGGCACCGGCGAGTTTCGAGCACCGGAGTTGCTTTTCTCGCCTTTACATGGATACGATGTTTTCGCCGTTGATGTGTGGGCGATTGGTGTCACTTTGGCCTACTTTTTCACCCCACTTACTCCAATACCTTCCGTCCCCAATGTGGTTGATCAAGACGAAAGACGGGATTGGGAAAAAGCCTTTACTGCAATCACTTCCACCCCATCATCCCCCCCTTCCCCCTCAACCTCTCCCTCCTCATCCTTATACTGGGAAGACCAATCCCCGCCCTCCCAATCCCAACCACAAACAGCCTCATCCTACACTCGAACCCCCCTCTTCACCTCGGATCCTTCCGACATCTCCCTCGCTTCCGCCATCTTCTCCCTCCTAGGCCTCCCCACCCACCTCCCCCTCTGGCCAGAAGCTCAATTCTTCCAACCCCCTCTCAACAATCTCCCCTTCACTCCAACAGAGGGCAAAGGCCTCCTTTCCGCTATGACCTTACACCAAGAAATGCCCCAAGTCGTCGAAAACGTCGTGCTCAAAGCCCTCCAATTGTCAGCTGGTAACAGACCAAAAGTCAAGCAATTGCTCGCCGCTCTACAATAGCATCACCCTTGTCCTCATCTGCGTCGTCATTCGCAGCCTAATTCGATTTAAGAAGAGGATAGTATTTCAAATGAGAACAAAGACAAGGGACTAGCAATACGCCCTCCAGAAAAAGGCGTCATATATGAGATGAGATAGCGCACTCCCATTTCCTCGCTGCCTGGCACTTTGCAGGATAACCAACCCTGAAGCTAGACCCTGCAATGATTGCAAGGCCGTGATGCTGCTTGCAGATCGAACCTGATGGATGCCGAGCTACGATGAGGGGAATGCGCCAGGTGATGGTACAAGATAGGTGAACAACGGCTGCAAGTCTGATCGTATCCAAACACGGTATCGTCTAGCAAGCGCTGCATCTGCCTGCGGCACTCGCAGAAAGGACTCGTGTCGGGACTATTCAATCTGGCAGCAAGGTATACCGAAAGGAGACATGGTCGAGAAGGGCAGGAAGCAGGATTAGTCGAGAGAAGGATGCGGCGGAAAAGAGATGCGTGGAGAAGAATGCGAAGAGACGGTGGTGATACATGATGATGCGAGAGAAGAATGACGAGGGAGAATGCGAGGAGTGAAAATGCGAGGAGGGACCGCTGGCGATGACGACAAGAATGTCAGACGTACTAGTACATAGCAGTACACCGTACACGTGTTGCGAGTTGCAAGAACAAGAACAGAACCTGAATCGACAGCGACCATCGGATCCGAGGGAAGGGGTCGACGGGGCCAGCGATGTGCGTCCGATTAGACGTCGGCAGACACTACGACAGCGGGTCGGGGAAAGGGCAGAGACAGGTCTGCTGTCGCCGACGAAGCGAATTGCTGCTGCTGCTGCTGCTGCTGGTCACCTTCGCCCAGAAAGCGATACTTGGGCTGCACTTGGGAAGGCAAGCAAGGGCTCGCAGCACGCAGTTCGGTGTCGTGCGCCACAGCCGCGTTGGAGACATTGTCTGACTGCGAGCGGCTCAAGCTGCTGCGTCGCTGACCAGCAACATTGGCAGATTCAGCAGGCGCGGGATTCTGAACGGCGTGTGCGCGCTTGAGTTCGGCAGTCCAGTCTTGCCAGTCACCTTCGCCTACCATGAGGCGGTAGTCGATGGCCTTGAGGAAGGCGCGCTCAAGCTTGCCCAGGTCCTTGACGGGCAGACCCGAGATCTTGGACCAGGCCTTGTTCGAGTAGCAACGATCCTGGACAAACTTGGAGGCGGTGATTACGGAAGCCAAAAACATGCGTCTGGGACATCGGATGAGGCAGAGCTCTTCCTTCGTCATGCCATGCAGAGGAGAGCCGGTTTGCATCTCGACTTGAACGTCGATGCCAGCGGCCCGGGTCGACTGCTTGAGCGTGAGCTGCTTTGAGTCCTCGGCAGCTTGGCCGAGTCTGACGCAATAGAGGAGCGCGGCCTGCAAGGTGGAGCAGGAAGTGCGTCCACGACGCAACGTCTCGCGAACAAAGACCTGAAGAGGAAGAGCATCTTTGCCCTTTGCGAGATCGCAAGAGGCGGCAGGGGCCGAAGCATTCCAAATCCTGTCGAGAGTTCGGCACGAAGCATCTATGAAAAGGGAACGCAAAGGTCAAGGATGATGACGGGCTCAGCGGATCAGCAAACGGCCCAGACAGGGTGCGGCTGGAGAAGACGCACGAACAAAATCACGAGAAGCGCGAGGAGTGGGTGATACTTACCAACTAGGCAATCGACGAGAGCCGTCTTGGAGCCGTCGGTTGAGGTCGACGATGATGAGGAAGAGGAAGCAGGAGAAATGGTGGGAGCGGTGACAGCCTGGACGACGTCGGCGACGGGCGCGACAGACGGCTCAGCAGGATGCAATGCTGGCTGAGAGGCGGCATTGACAAAATCCGAGGCGAGTCTGACGACCTGGCCTTCGAGATGACGTATGCGCTTGACACAGCGTTCGCGCTCCGACTGTGAAGTCGCCTGGGATGCGGCGAGCATGTCGGCACGCCAGGCAGCAAGCTGATCGTACTGCTCTTGAGAGAAATTCTGCGCCATGGAGTTCTTTCGAGACGAAGGAGTCTGCTCGCCGACACTGGTCTGCGAGTCGAACGCAGCTTCGGATCCGTCGTTGTCGGAAGAGAAAACCGAGGCATGCTGCGTTGCCGACGTCGCCGACGACGAGAAGGAGGAAGCATCCGAGTTGGATCGGGAGCGCTTGCCGCAAACGGTGGGAGGCTGCAGAGCAAAGCCATCGTTTACGCACAACAGACGAGGCTTGCCGAGCACCGACTGCTCGAGGGCTGTGGTGTGGCTGGCCAGGTTGTATCCATTGAGCTCGACAAAGTCCGAGACAGGCAGAGTTGCACCGTCGACGACCATTGTGGGAGCGTATGGAGCGAGGGTCTGCATGGCTGCAGACCGAAGATGTGAGATACCAGAACGCTGTGAGACTACAGCGTAACTGATGATGTCGAGAACAGACAAAAATGCTTCACTGATCGATAAGCGAAGCGAAACAAGCTGCTACGTCGGAGAACAAGGTGTTGTTGAGGATTATGAGCCAATACGACGAAACCAATTCACGTAGATGAGGACCGGGTAGACGGCGGAAAAGACCGCAATCCTGATTGTAAGATGGGCAATAGCGAGGGCCTACAGATAGATGTAGGACGACTCGCTGATAGAGATACCTGGGACGTCGATGTACGTTCCGGATATCAGAAGCGGAGTTGGGGAGCGGCGTCAATCAAGAGGCCGTGGGTATGATGATGTTGTTGATGGTGGCGATGAATAACAGAATGGTGATGACAGAGTATGTCGCGACGAGAGGATCGTGTGATGAACGATTGCGCGTTGGTACAAAGGATGGGGACCTTGGACGATCGTTTCTGCTTGCAGAATGATAATCTTAAAGGTCCCACGAGGGGACGGCGACGTGAGAGACCATTGTTGTTTGTTCGTGAATAAAGAGCTGACCAAGAGTTGTTTTGCTTTCAAGCGATGCGATGTTAGCGGCGTGAGAAGAAGACGCGCGTTCGATAGGACTTGGAACTAGAGCAAGTGGCGGGCTAAGTCGCAATCAAGAATGCAAGCTGAGTATTCAGACTATGCGACTGCGGAGTCGATAGAGGATCGAAGCGACGTGGATGGTGGGTGGGGAACAAGTGCGACGGGGCGTTGTCAATGTGAGCTCGAGGGGCTGATTATGAGGACAAGGCAGCTGAGTAGCGCGCGCGAGTCACGAAGGAGACGTTGGGGGTCAGGAAGGATCCGAATTCCGACCAGATCTGATGAGCGACAAGTCAGGATGGAGATGAGGAGCGCGGAGTCACCTTTGTCTCGAGAGGCTGTGCCGTTGGGAAGATGAGACAAAGTGTCTGAACTGAGCCACTGTGGCAACAGACTGTTGTGGCTGCGCGATCGGGTGATGCGATGATGGCACGACTTTGGACTGGATGTATCCGAACGCGCGCAAGAGAAATGACTGCTGAGGCGGGTTGGTTCGTATGATAGCTGAGTCGGATGTCGAGAGTGGTGGCGATGACAATGATAGCAAAAGACGATCCAAGACTGAGTTCGAGGACGAGCTTCAAGAGAGGGATGAGGAAGGGGGATCACGAGGCTCTAATGTGGCGGGGACAGAGGCGAGCGAGCAAAGGCAGAAAGACAGGGAGGGCATTGGCTGTGAGTCACATTGAGAGGCGGCAGCAGCGCAGCTAGACAGCCGCCGAACTCAACAGCTGGCTCAGCAAGACCCCTCAACGCCTGTGTGGCGAAAAGACCCTGAGGCTGCGATGATCGTCGAAATTTCTGGCGGCAGAGCACAGTCCACGCTTGCTACCCTGGCAGGCAGGCAGGGCGTGCTTCGATTCAATGGAGCTGCTCCACTTTGAACTCTGTCCTCGATTCTCGTTTCTCTCTTACTTTCCCGTCCCACCATGGCTCCAGTCTCTGCGCTAACTCAATTTCACGACAAAGCTTTCGAGTCTGTCAGTGCATGCCGTCTCTTGAACAATCAGAAAAGCATTTGTTTCCAGAGAATACAGGCTCAGGATAGTTGACGGATGATTTCGGACAAAGCCAAGACAAAGAGGAGGGAGGAGTCACATTGCTCTCAAATCACAAATCAGTCATTGAATCGGCCGTGGTGGACTGGGACAAACGGCCTTGGTGGCAATCGCGGACCAAGCCGACGCCTCTTCATTCGGGCACTCGAGCAGTGGTTCATTCCGCAGTGCGCGCTATTCGAGTCGAGAGGCGGATGACTCCAGTCCGCAATCGTTGGGCAGAAACACAGACAACCCTCGAATGGAAAATGGGCAAATCGCTACAAAATTCGTCATCTTTGAGGTCAACGGGGCGCCAGAGCAGTCCTGGACAGGCCAAAGAATTGGCGGCGCCGTCTTCTCTTAGCCTCTGCGCTTGTGCCTTCGATCTCTGGGAAAAAATGAAAATCAAATCGAAATTTCGCGATCTGATGCAAAGAAGAGCACAAGAGCAGCCGGAGCAGGCCGCGCAGCAACACGATCGGAAAGTCGCGCGCAAACAAGCCAAAGGGTGACCGACGAGTCATCGATCCTGACGTTCACTGAGTACAGTAGCGCATCTGACCTTCTCGTTTCCTCTCTTGATGTTGGTCTTGGTCCGGATCGTGCTTGCAGCCTCGTCGAAGATCAAATGCGCGCATCATGGTTGGTCGATGTGATTGATGGCTGGTGAGACTATGCCGCGCAAAGCTTTCCTGAGAAGTGTGCGTGCCCAAACCAATCTCGCAGCTGCAACAGTGCGCTGGAGTCATGACACACAAGTACAAAGATGCATGCATCTTGGCCTCATCAACACGAATGCTCGGTGTGTCGTTGAGATGCATTGATGGTTGGGAACCCTCTGTATATGCTGGATTCTGATGGCCCTCCTCGACAATATACACAAACCTCTTCAACCAAAAAGTGCAAGGGTGGTAAGTCATCGGCTTGGTCACGACCGAGTCGTACTTGTCCAAGATGCCATCTGCGCACCTCGCAGAGCCCTACAGGCATGCGTGCAGCAAGGCGCATAAAGCCGATTCAGGGCTTCGGCTTTCATGGTTGCGCCTTTGTCGTGCGAAGCATGTAACCATAGAATCGGGCGATACGATTATGAATCTGCGATCCAGGTGAAAGCGTGTCAGCATGACTGTGATGGGCTCCACTCGATTCGCGTAATTTGACAAGCTTAGTTGAGCTTCTCGCATTGCCCCTCTGTACTCTGTACACAGATGTATCTATCAACTAAACGGTAACTCTCCCTCATCACCATACCATTGGCGTCAAAGAAGTGGCTGTGAATGCCAGAAAAGTCCCTCACTATGACGAAGCTGTTGCGCGCCACAGCATCGGCATCAGCCATGTCGCAGGCTGCTCGTCGGTCATCTGCGTCTCGTCTCAACACTCACCGAGCTCTCACCATCTCACAGCTTCCCTTTCGATCAAGCGCAAGTACCGGCCCATTGCGACCATCCTCCTGCCGTAACGCGGCGGAATCTCTTCCAGCGATTCACAGCATGCCTTCAACTAGCCGGCAGCTGGCTACAGCAGCTTCCACATTCGGTGCATCACACAGTATCGACTCTGACATTGTCATCGTAGGAGGAGGCGTGGTAGGTCTCGGCCTAGCATGTGATCTCGTCGCATCCCAAGCTGTCTCCTCTACCTCCTCAGGCACTCACCCTATCACTCTAATCGAAGCATCCGATCTCGCTCGTGTTCGAACATGGAACGCCGACCGCGCACGACATCTGTCCCAGAGTCACGCTTCTTCTTCTACTTCTGCCGACAACCTCGATTGGGAGAACCGTGTCATCTCCTTGACATCGCAGAATCTCGATTGGCTCAAGCGCATCGGCGTCTATCCCTACCTCGTCGAACATCGCCTTCGACCTATCAGTTCGATGCGCGTATGGGACGGTCTCTCTGACGCTTTGCTCGACTTTGACTCGTCTCACCTTTCAGACGCTGCTGGCTCGACCTCGCAGATCAGCGTCATGGTTGAAATCAGTAACCTACAACAAGCTATGCTGCATTTCCTGGAGCAAGGTCCCGGTAAGGATGTTTGCACCATCAAGGACAATGCAAAAGTCGAGGATATCATCGGCGCATCCAAGATCGAAGCTGGCAGCTCATCGATCGAGCAAGATCCTTGGCCTGTCGTACAGCTTTCGACTGGAGATGCTGTTCAGGCAAGGCTACTTGTGGGCGCTGACGGATCCAGTTCGCCTGTACGCAAGTATGCTGGCATTGGCGACTATGGTTGGGCGTATGACCGAAGAGGGTTGGTGGCGACGCTGAGATGTCGAGGTGTGGAAAGCGGTGAGCCAGCTGTAGGGCATACCGCGTATCAGCGGTTTCTGCCGAGTGGAACCATTGCCTTTCTGCCTCTATCTGATGCGACCGGATCGATGGTCTGGACGCTCGAACCACAAGTTGCAGCTGCATTGACTATGCTTCATCGCGAGACAGCCGGTGCTGTAGATGAGCCTCTGGCCAAGCTCGTCGATGCGGCTTTTCGCTTGCCGTGGTCCTACATCGAGCGCCTTTTCGAGCGTGTCGTAGCGTATACAAAGTATCCGCAAGCCGAAGGGACGCAAAGGGACTGGAGTTGGCTTAGCGCGGAGATTCCAACAGAAGCCGAATGGGTTGAACGAGGTCTAGGCGAGCCATTGCCTGAGAGTGGCACCGGCGAAGTGCCACCTAAAATCCGCTCGCTCGATGTCAAGAGCGTAGCCAGCTTCCCTCTTAATCTCAAGCATGCAGATGCGTATCTCGGCGCGTCGCTCAACAGCTCAGCTTTGTTACCATCGGGCCTGTTGGCTGGTGCGATGGCTGCAGTCGGGCTTGCACCAGAAGGCGCTGGACAGTGTGGAGGTCGTGGACGCACCGTTCTCGTCGGTGATGCAGCACATACGATCCATCCACTGGCTGGACAAGGTCTTAATCTTGGCATTGCTGACGTCCGATCTCTGTCGGAGACGCTTCAAAGTGCTTTGCGAGGAGGTGCTGATCTTGGCTCTTACAACGCTTTGAAGGGTTATGCTCGAGATCGATACTGGGAGAACCAAAAAATGCTCTCGGCAGTAGACCATCTGCATTGGTTGTATGCTAGTACACCTGTACCGCTCGATCAGCAGGCGGATGGTGGAAAGCAGCAAAGGGAGAAAGACGGAATGGTCAAGACTGCAGCCAAGGAAGTGGCGGGTAGAGGAGTCGTGTGGGCGAGAAGCACCGGGTTGGAGGTGGTCAACGAGCTGGGATTCGTCAAGAACGCCTTGATGCGTCAAGCTGGATCCAGCACCACGAGCACTTTTCGAAATGGTCCTTGGCCTTCATCGAAACGGTCATTCTCTTCGCTCACGAGCTTGGCACTGTATACTGCCCCGCGCCCGCGGATAGCTTCGACGATGGAAGATTTCAGCCCACAAGTTCGACACCATTCGAGCAGTCATACGGGACCGCTTGCATCTGATGTCTACATCAGTATCCACGATAACGACGCACCCAGCGCAGCCACCACATCGACTCCATCTCTCGCCTCCCTTACGCCGTCTCAACGTCGAGCCTTACGTGATATGCTTCGCGTTGACCATTCCGGTGAGATTGCCGCCAACACCATCTACCAAGGCCAAGCTGATATTTTCGGAGCGATGGGGGATATCAAGAATCGAGATCTATCCATCGAGATGTGGGCGACGGAGAAAAAGCACTTGCAAGTCATGCGAGCCTTGCTTCGGCAACACAATGTTCGACCTTCGCTTCTGCTTCCTGTCTGGTCTACTGCGGGGAGGGTTTTAGGTGGTGTGACCGCGTTGTTGGGACCGAGGAGTGCGATGGCTTGTACCGAAGCAGTGGAGAGTGTGATTGGAGAGCATTATGATGATCAGTTGAAGGAGTTAAAGACGATCCTTGATAGAGATGAGGCTCAAGGGAAGGGTGGGGAGGGGGAAGTTCATCCGTCGTTGCCTTTGTTGTCGGATATCATCGAGGAGTTCAGAGACGATGAGTTGGAGCATCTGGATACAGCGGTGGAGAACGAATCGCAACAAGCAGCAGGTCATGCGCTGTTGAGCGCCGTCATTGCCGCCGGTTGTAGAGGCGCAATCTGGGTCGCTTCCAAGGTGTGAGGATTTCAGTGTTGTATTCATCAGAAATCTCAACTGGTCATTTTTTGCTCATTGTTTTGGATTGTTCATGAATTTACCGGTACACTGATGGTAGATTGGGCTGATTGCAGGTCTTGACTACAAGCTCGAGGAGAACATTGTACGAGTTGAGTCGGAAGACGATGATCCGCATCCTCTTGTACTTCTGTCCGGCAGCACGGATTGCGATGTTTTTCAATCATCTTGGACCCTGAGTGTGTCCTTAGGGACAGATCCATTGCACGCACAGACCGACGGCAGCATTTTCCACGCACTCGGCATCACGTCGATCCCCGCAAAAGGTGGTTTAGCCGAGCAGCTTGTAAGGCACTTTTAGCGTCGTTTTGTTATCGTTGGATTGTTCTTTGAGAGAAGTTTCCTGTTCGGCACACACGTGGGATGGGACACCAGCTGGATCCTCTTGCCATCGCTCTTTGATCGTTTTGGAGTGGCTTGTACAAGGCTGGTCCTTGCAAGGGACTTATGGTAACAACTTGAGGGAGAGATATCGAGTTGTCCTCTGGGAGACAGCAAGTTATAAGTACCTGACCACAACGTCCTTTACAGCACCTCTTCTCAGACCTCGTACTGCCTCTTGACAGAATTGGAAGAGTTGCCGAGATGCACCTTGCAGGATTCGCAGTGGTAGCGACTACGTTGGCGATCACAGATGTAGTTGCGAGCAGTATCCACCTAGATACCAAGTTGGCTTCCGACAAGATCCCAGCCATTTGGAGATCTCCGCTGTTCAAATCAAGCAATCCACCGTCTATAGCTCATTCATCCTCTACCACGGCTCAACTGCCTGGTTCTTTGCAAGAAAACTTTCAAATCCACCAACCAGCACCTATTCTGACCACGACCCCTACAACTTGCTCCATCACATTAGTCGATCGATCTTTCGCCAACAGTTATGGTTCTCCGTCTCATCTCTCCTACGATCCAGGCTCTTTCAAAGGAACGCCATGCTCGGATCCTTCAAGTTGGACTGGTTTGACGTTGGACTTGTATGGTGAAACTCGGGGAAGGCAGTTTGATCGTTTGGGCACGGTTTGGATAGGGAACAATCGTACAGGTCAAGGTGTAGAGGTGATGAGATTGGACAATCCCGAACCGACTCGACAAGGTGTTTGGTGGGAGATCAAGAAGGATGTCGGCAAATACTGGCGTTTGTTCAGTCAACCGGCAGATGTGGTGTTCGATCTGCCCAACATCGTAGATTCCACGTATACGGGAGCTCTGAATGTGACGCTGAAATTGAGTGCTTCGGTGGAAGGAACTTTGGTCTCCAGACAAAGGAGAGGGAGGGGACATTCGGTGAGAACTGCACTCGCTTTGAAACAGAGAGCTGCCGATCTGGTCTTGCCTTTGTCAAAACGACTTCGCACCGACAACTCGATCTTTCAAATCGGCGGTTCGGCCGGTAACGCTTCCACCACCTTGACCGTTCCTCCCAACACAGCTAGAGCCATCGTCGAAGTATACGCTTCCGGAACCGCAAGTGAAGAGTTCTGGTACACCGGGATCCCCGATCAGTTCTACAACCAAATCGCCAATGCCAGCCAAGATGGCTACTACGGTCATGGAACGTATCGAGAAGTTCAATTGTACATCGATGGTCGATTCGCAGGCTTTGTGGTTCCGTATCCGGTGATCTTTACCGGGGGAATCAATCCGTTGTTGTGGAGACCTTCGGCGAATTATGGGACGTTTGATCAGCCGACGTATAATATTGATGTCACGCCTTGGTTGGGCGAGTTGACGGATGGAGAGGAGCACACGTTTGAATTGGCGGTGGTAAGCAGTGAGAGCGGTGGAGAGATCAATGATGCAAGTTGGTTCGTCAGTGGCAATGTTCAGGTGTATTTGGACAAGAGTGGAGAGAGGACGAGGGGGGAATTGTTGGTAGTGGGCAAAGGAAAGGAGCATGTGGATGGGTATACGAAGGGTAACCTACAAGGCGACCCATTGACGAATGGCAGTTTGACGTATGAAGTCGGATTGAAGGGCGAGAGGACATTTGGTGTTGCGGGCAGAATCAAGACTGGCTCAGGATTGGAATTCGTTGCTGGCTGGTATCAGACAGTCGAGTACTCGAACAGAGGCTTTGTCAACGCCACGGCTCAGACGAACGATCAGAAGAGTTTTGGACTAACCCGGTCGTTAGTTCTGAATGCGAACAAGGTGGCTCAGGTCATGAACGATGGTTTGTCGTTTGACGATCTGCAAAGCCGAGCGATCGATGTGGAAGCGGTTCAGCTCGATTTCAACTACCCACTGTATGTTGCCTCGGTTCTTTCAGACACGGCTTTCGACGCCCAAGTCACACAGCAATTTGATCGAACCGTTCGAAGGACAACGTCCAGCAACGGCCGAAACGATCTTGCTAAGATGGCGGGGGATGAGACGACCATCGTTCATGCAAAGCCAGTGGCTGCGCTGCCGCATTCGTCGTTTTCGAGCAGGAAAGAGAAAGCAGATTCGGTACTGGTCAATGGCGCGATTGCCAACGGCACGGGCACGTCGTATCAAACTTTCATGTACAAGGACATGGCTGGTGGAACGATCGATAGGACAACGAGGACCAACACGACGGGCGTGCTTCAAGATCGTTTGCGCGGAAGTGCGAGCGGTCGAGCTCAGCCTGCACAGTTGACTGCTGTATAGCATGAGCACGTTTCGTGCCACCACGATGGAGGTGAAATGGTATCATTGCAAGAAAGAGACGTGCTGGATGAAAGGTTGTGTGAGTGCATATGGGATCACTTCTTGCCCTTCTTTTTAACGTTCTTCTTGTCATCCTCGGCTTTGCGTTTTTGTGGGGCTGAGCCAGCTTTGACGGTAAAGAATCCATCCAATCTACCCTGCTGTTTCTGACTCAAGGACTTTTGCAATTTCTCGCATCCTTTCCGCACCCTATCCTCGGAAAAGCCTTTGTCCTGACACAAGAACTTGACCATAGCCTCGACATCCGGTGCCTCCCATTTGAGATCCAGATCCTTGCCTTTTTGCACATCCGGATTCTCAAAGATCTTTCTCGCTTCTTTGAAAGGCCAGTGTTCGGGGATTTGGACCGATTTTTTGCCTTCTTCCTTGAGATGCTCGACGACGTTTTCGAGCGTCTTGTGTTCGCGGATGAGTTTCAACGCTGTTTTGGGACCGATGCCTTTGATAGGGTCGAGGTAGTCGCAGCCGAGTAGGATGCAGAGATCGATGAATTGGGCCATGGTCATGTGCAATCCCTCGAGCGCCTTGGGAAGATCGACTTGATGGACGGGAAGTTTCTTTTGCTCGGATGCGGTCAAGTGCTTGAGCAGGATCGGGGTACCGAAGGTGAGCGTGTCCATATCTTCGGAGCCTGCGGCGTACACTTTGCCAGCTCGAGCAAGCTCGGCGCATTGAGCTTCGGCTTCGGATGGAGCAATGACGCATGGGATACCCATGAGTTTCAGCAGGTGCCTTACTTCTTCGTTGTGCTGTCGTGTTGGTCGAACTTGTCGTCGTGCCAATTGATCCATCTTTTCGACATCCGCCACGTCCTTTTGCTCTTCCTCCTGCTCACGCGCCTCTTCTCGACGACCGAATCGCTTTTGCAGGAGCTCCTTTTTGAGATCGGGTGGAGTGCCATCAAAGACGTACATGGGCTTGATGCCGTAATCGATCATGCGGAGGGTTCGATAGAAGAAGCCGAGAAGGTGGGAGGTGGTCTCGCCCGATTCGGTCATGAGCTGCTGACCATCGTTCTGGCGCACAGCAATGAGGAATTGGTAGAGAGACATGGAAGCGTCGATGGCGACTTTGCGACCAAAGTAGGTCTTGATCTCCATCTCCTTGATCGCGCCAGGTGCTTCGTCCGAGATGAGCGCTGTGAGGCCCTTGATACCCATGTTGGCGGTAACTTGCTTGCGCGGTGTGGCTGCTTCTCAGAGTGTCTTCCAATTGCTTGAAGGAGCGTGCGTCGTGCGTGTGTCAGGACTGCTTCCGGCGAAGGCGATCGCGGAGAAGGAGGTCGGCGAGGTGGATGGATGGTCGACTGTCGATGGTCGCAAGCCGAGCAAGAGCTCCTCAGATGACTGAAATGAGGTCAGATGTCCCACTCCGGCAGCTGAGCGTCTGTGTGCATTTGGCTGAGGAGTTCTTCCTCAACACTCCACATTTCGGCCCTTTTCTCGCCTCGATTTCTTCTTCAAGTCTGCACTCTACGCGTCTCAACTCACGCGCCGCGTTGTCAAAAACGTCTTGCTCATGCTGAGCCGCAAGCTTCAATGAGAACATCAAGACGGATGTTGCGATGTGATCTGGTAGAAACAAGTCGAGCTTCTGTTGCGTTCTGATTCGGGTTCGGATGCGCCGAGCATACTCGGGGAGAGACGTTTGCTGAACGAAGAACGGAGCTCTCGTCGGCTGCCTAGCAATGTCAAGTGTTGGTCTGTCGGGATGAATTTCGCTGTTGATGAATCTCAGTGTTTTCCGATTTTTGTGCTTCCGCGAGTGCCGCCGTCGTCGACTCAGCTTCTGAACCTTGATCGAAGCATCGCTTGCCAGGTTCATATCGAGCCGCATTCTGTCCGACCATCTTCTCACGCCACCACGCTCCTCGAGGCATTCCGAGTCCGCTCTATCAAGCCTGATCGGAAGGAAATGCACAAATCCGAGCGGCAGAATTCACAGCAAAGCTCGCATCTCAGTTGAGCATGCGCCTCTTCCTCCGCCTCTCTACTCAGCATAGGTGATCCGACATATCCCCGGCTCGGATTGTCCTAGCTGTCACCTTCGGATAGCACGACCATGTCAAACTCTATCGACGATGAGTTCGACTCTCTCTTCGACGATCAGCCATTTCTCGATCCGGACTTCGAGGAGAGCCTCGCACAAGCCGAAGCAACCTACACTGCCTCGCAAGCAGTCCAGCAGCCATTGCCGTCTTCTCTACCCCATACCGCACCGCAGCAGTCCTCGGCAACTACTTCTGCCAGACGCATAGGCACCTTCGTTCAGCCACCAGCCAAGAAACAACGTCTTGATCCAGGACCGTCCAATCTGAGCCGCCTAGCTGCCTCCGCTCGATACACCGGGCCGGAACCTGATCAGGTCATCGTGCACGATCTTCGCGACGAAGAGTTTGGCGACAATGACGACGAACGCTGGTGGGCTGCAAACAATGCTCTCGATCAAGTCGAGGAAGAAGCGATTCGCATGTCGCAGCAAATGCCAACATCCCAATCGCAGGTTTCCACTTCCAAGCAGAATCAGCACCAACCACACACCGCCCAAGACCGTACGCGGCCGTCGCTTGTTGCCGCCAAGCCACCAGATCCTGTGCCAGCTGGGATTGGCCATGGAGGGACCCCGGGCAGGATAGACGATGAAGAGTTGCAGAGACTCAGAGCCGAAGTGGCACAGCTACGAGCAGCACAGAAAGCGCAGGAAGAGACCGTCGACCGTCTCAAGCAAGAAGCTTACCGCAAATCCGGAGAGGTGGCTGTCGTCCGTCAGAATCTGACCAAACTCAATTTGGAGAATTCCAAGCTTAGAGAGCGTGAAGTTGTCCGCGAGCAGGAGCATCGTGCCGCCCTCGAGCGTTTGCAGAAGGACCAGGAGCGTCGACTTCAGCGCCTCGAAACAGAGACAGCCTTCCGCAGAGTAGAGCAAGACACCAGTCGTCGGATATGGCCATCCAGCGTAGCACGCCTTCCCCCCAGCGGCCTTCGTGACGTCGTCGACCGCAGACAAGAGAGCCAAGTTCGAGCAGGCCTCACAACCCCGACAAAAGCCAATCGGTTCGGCATCCGAGGTGGCAGCGGCAGCTCTGGCACTCGCCAACGATATGCGGACACTGTCGCCGACCGCGACGAGCCCGGCACGCCTACCAGGTCGGCCGTCAAGTCTGCCCCTCACTTTCCTCGACCTCCCGCTGCTGCCACATCTGCATCCAAGTCCAAGGCTTTTCGCGGCCTGCAAAATTCATTCGCCGACTTTGGTCCCGTACAGGAAAAGATTCGGCAACAAAGACAGTCGCCAGTCAAAACCAACAGGAAGGATGCCTTGCCGCCGGCTGATTGGGATATGGACAAACATAGAATGTCAGAGACAGCTGCCGTGCCACCAGCCGAACACGAAGTTGCATTCATGGACCTCGACGACGAAGCTCTTGCAGCTCAATCCTCCCGAAAAGTGGGAAATCATGACCCAATGCTTGGCCCGACAGGTCGAAGCAAGGAGCACGAGTACCTCGCAGCAGTGTCTGAAATCCTTTCTCGGCGCAACACAATCGTCTCGCTTCTGCTCGGTCATTCTTCCGTCAAAGCTGCCGCTCCAACATCTTACCCATCCAATCGCTTCAACCCGGCCGCTTCCCATCCTTCCGGCCCTGCAGCACGAGCGGACGACGACGCCACCTTCAGCACCAGCACCCTCAGACGTCTCATCTCGGCCAACCTCGTCGCAGACTGCCCAGACATTTTGCTTTTCCGCTACAGGAAGGCCGTCGAATCACTGCTTGCCAGCCTCAGTCGAGCCAAAGTTCTGGAACCAGAGGAACGCGAGGATGCTTTGCGTCTCCTCTCAGCTGACGGCAGCGAACATGGTATCGATGAGCTCGACTTTTCTTCAGCCACGATGCATCTTTCTCATGCGATTGCTGCCGCCCTCATGACCATGGCCGGCGTTTTGCTGCGTCTCTGTCAGACGGATCTCTTGGTCGACGTGTTGCGTCTGGTCTCGTGTACCATTGCGATGCTGCCAAGATTCTATTTAGATCTTGAATGTCTCCAGGCCGATCACGAGGGCAAAGGCGATGAGCTCGCTTTCCTGGACATCACGGAGTCAGATTTCGAGTCACACTGGTCCAGATATGCTACCCCAGTTCATGTGCGGGATATTCTCGCTCAGTGCATCGACGAATGTCAACATCCCGATACTCGCAAGCTTTCGGCTTCGAACCCAGTCGTGGGACGCCATGCTCTCGATCGCGGAGATGATCAGCACGAAAGGGAGGGTGACGCCGTCGCGAAGGAAAGCGGCGATGATCTAGGCTTTGGCGACTGGTCCCTGGCACCCAAGGCACGCGAGGACTTGTTCCATGCCGTTGTGCGCGTTCTGGATGCAATGTCAAGATGTCCAGATGCCAGCCTATCATCTGGACATCACCCCATCCGTCTTTTGGCTCGACCAGGCGCTCTGCACAAGCTCTTGCATCCTGATAGGTCTAGCTACATCATTTCTAGCGTTGTTCGCATGCTCAGCCTCGCGGTTTCCAACGCACCTTTGATCCACGAATGTCTCGTATCGAAAGTCGACAGCCAGAGGTCAGGTCGCAGCACCACTCACTCGACAGCGCCGCGTCCCAATGCCCGTTTCCCCGTTCTCGAGCTTCTCGTCAAGCATTTGGTAGATAGGCGGTTCGACATGGCAGAGAACGAGTGGCATGCTTTGCACCGTGCTATCTTGACATTTCTCACCCAGGCCGCGCTCAAATCTGCAGATACGCTCATCGTTCTAGCCGACAGTGCGGCGCTCCTTGCTGCCCTCATCAGATGTCTTTCGCTCGACTCGGACTTTGTATGGCTTGAAAGTCGCCCGACCTTCATGCTTCCGCCCCGGCTGTCGACCTATCAGAAAGGTGCCAGAGGATTTTCTGCGGCTGGCCGAAGCGATGCGCAAGCGGAGCCATCGGGCTTTGACCTCGTTCGAGCGGTAGAGCGTATCGTCATGGATACGCGGCTGCTCAATCTGCTTTACAACTACCCGCTGCCCATCTCTTCGGATCATGCACACCGCTTCGAGCCTGATAGTCCAGCAGCGCAGGAGCGTATGGGACCTATCTCGCTTGCGACCAAACTCGACCAGCCTGAAACCTACAGCATGCTCAATGGCATCCGACAGAGCTTCATTGTTGCGCTTTCTCGGATCGCTTTCTGCTCGGAGCCAGATTGGATTGCTTCGGAGCGCAAGCTGCTTGCGTCTCTCTTGTCGGATCTGCGCAAACGAGCTCAAGAGGTCCGGCAGAAGGCGGTCAGCGCTGCAGAGAATGACGGCGAGGAGGAGGAGGAGGAGGCTTGGATGCCGACGGATGAAGAAGAGGTAGTAGAGCAAGTTGAGAGAAGCATTCGTGGGCTGGATAGGGTGTCGATGTTGCTGGAGGCAATCGCAGACGTGGCTGGTGATTTGACGGATATCGTATTGAGTCCGGAGGAGATTGACAGCGTGTACGAGCTCTTGGTTTCGGAGGTGGATGAAGATCAAGATGAGGAGAATGAGATGGATGTTGATCAGCACACATCGGAGACGCGCGTCGGGAATGCTCCTCCAACACCTTTCTCGAAAGCAACGAGGGAGGAAGACGCGGGAAGCGAAACCGAATCGGAACCCGAGCTGGACATGGAGAAGGCCAGGATGCCACCGAGGCATGCAGTGTCGAGGACCAATTCGAGGGCCAGCAAGTCGGTCTCGCCGACAAAGCGCGGCAATAGCGCCAAGGGGGAGGAGAGCATCGATGTGATCGAGATTGATGATTCCGATTGAAAATGTACACCAAGCTTACACATTGCACTCAGATCTTATGTTGCCGAATGGTACAGACATTCACGGTCGACGTACCTATCTCGCATTTGAACAGCTGCATGTGCAAAGTTTGTGATACGATTCAGGGAGATGCTTGATTCTCAGAGCCATGCACTTTGCTCTCGTCTTGTTACAACCATTGATCCTTACTCCAGCCCGAATCCTGCAAGAAAGCAGCCATGACCTTGCTTCCTGTCTGCAACAGAGGGTGACCTGCTACGACCTGCAAGAACCTCTCCAATCCTTCTCGCCTTCCCTCGATGACTTCATCTGTGAACCTGTTGGTGAATACTTTGCCTGGCAGAGGCGGAATGTTGACTCTGGTAGATTCTCTCTCCAAGATATCCCTGAAATACTCGAAATCGCTATACCTCCTTCGTACCGATGAATACCTGAGCTTGAACGCGGGGATGTTGGTCCTAGTCACGATTTCATAGTCGGTGTACATCTTGCGTCCAACGCCATGCGTCAAAGGATTGCGTACTTCGACTTCCAAAAAGTTTTCGGGAACACCGTACATGTCTTCGACCGTTTCGCGACGCGGTGTGCTGAGAGAATCGACTCGTGCAAACGGCGAATAGGCGGGGACGGTGTAGTTGGAAGCGGGGAGAGGGTAACCTGGAGCCAATTGGCGCGGAGCAGCCGAAGAGTAGTCGGAGGAAGAATGCGAGGAGAATCCGGCAGGTTCGTTGGGAAGCAAAGTGGATGGTGTATGCGATTGGAATCGAGAGGCTCCCTGGCTAGTGGCGGTCGACTGGTAATGCGAGGTACTGACGCCGGATGGGAAGGCTCCGGACTGCGCAGCTTGCGCTTGGATTGAGGCGGGCGGCGAAGTCGGGGTGGAAGGTCGCTGCGGCTGAGCTGGCTGTTGATAAGGAGCAGAACTGATCGCAGAGCCGTACGTGCTGGACGAAGAGTGTGCATTGTGATGCGTTTGCGGAGCTGCAGAAGCTCCAGCGAATCGGTTCTGCGCTGGTCCGGATGCTGATTCGAAGCCTCCGCCTAACGATCCATCGCCATACGCATGCGCTTCCTGTGCAAGGCTTGGCGAGGGCTCAGCGCCGAAGTAGCCGTTCTGCTGCCTCTGTTGTTGTTGTTGTTGTTGCTGCTGCTGCTGCTGCTGCTGCGTCGAGAATGAGGCAAAGCCGCCAGGGGGCGATGGTGCGAATCCTGAAGAGGCGGTGGGAGCAGCTGCGGTTGAAGCAGAGGTCGAGGCGCCAGGAGCAGCCCAAGGATCCTCTTCGGCATTATCGTTGCCTCCCCACGCCGAGGTGGAGTTGTAGCCCGGTGATAGTGGGCCGCTGTAGAAGGCCATCGCGGTGTATAGAAGCGAGGTGGGATCCGATAGAACGACGAGGACGTTCCAGTATTGGTGGATCGCTCAAGGCGGTGCAAGATGAAGGTTGAGAAAGAGGCTTGGCTCAGCAGACAAGACACATGCTTCGGGCCTCGGTCGACGACATCAGCAGCTGAGAAGCCGATAGGCTCACACTACTCGGTGCACGGCCTGTTGCATCGATTTCTCCTGCGTTGCACCCACGCTTTCGGCCTGCAGTTCACTTTCCACTGTTGATCGGGTCCTCCGTAGAATTGTCTCAGAACATCGCCCGGCAGGCGGATGAATTTTGTCAGAAGGGGACTATCGGCGCGTCCGGTAGAGCAATCGGGCACTTTGGAAAGTTGTCGGATCTCGCGTCTGGAACGCATCACGTACCAAAAGCTTGAGAAGACAATGTCTGCTCCACTCAATCTTTGTCCATCCCACGCTTTTCACCCGTTTCTGCTCCTCCATACCGACATAGCTTTCGGTCACGCGTCCGAACAGCAACGGAAGAAAGAGACAAGATGGGAACTATCGGTATCCCAGTCAAGCTCATCCACGAGGCCGTCGGCCATGTCATTACAGTCGAGCTCAAGGGCGGAGCTGCGTATCGAGGAACCCTTTACGATGGTAAGTGGGAATCGTTCTGAGCCCACACATTGGGACTGTACCGAGGCGACACTAATTGCTGACGATCTCCTTCTTCTCGAACCAACTGACGGATATGGCTCCTGCTTTCTACAGCCGAGGACAACTTCAACATTGCCATGAAGGATATCACAGTCACAGCACCGGACGGCAAGCAATCACATCTGGAAAACGTCTATATCAGGGGCAACATGCTCCGCTTCATCATCGTTCCCGACATGCTGCAACAGGCACCGATGTTCAAGCGCATCGGGCCAAATGCGATGAAGGGCCGTGGTATTGGAAGTGCACGCGGTCGCGCGACCATCCTCAGAGGTACGTCGTGTCTTCTGCCCATCTCTCTTTCCCTACTTTTGTGGAAGTGATATACTGACACTTTGTCTTTCAATCTCACCATCAGCGCAAGCGCGGCGCGGACGAGGCGGATCGTCGGGTCCAAGCAATGGCGGCCCGCCCGGCTCTCGACCACCTATTCGCAGATGAAACACTCTAAAGCACTGCCGATTCAAAACGTATATCCGTCCGAGCTCGTGTTCTCTTCTCAAGGCAAACCCTTTGCCGTGTACTTTTAGCATCAATCAGTCAATCGACGAGAGTCCCTAGAACCTCACGAGCACTCAAAATTGTCCATGCCCATCTTAGTTGGGTCAGCAACCTGTGCTCGGATGAAAAAATGGCATTGCGTCCTGTGACCCGGATGTGATCCGCAAAGCGTTTCCCACGCCTCTAGACGGATCATCGGGTCTGCCGATCGAGAGCATCAAGTCAAACGTGGGAGGTGCGTTTGTGTTACGCCCTCCTGCCGGCTGCTTCCGATTCCACTGAGTGCACGGATAAGCTCAGCATCCATGAAGCAACTTTGCGATCGAAGAGCGCTTGTTGTCGCTCTTATCTCCGACTTGTACCCTCTCAATTCCAATGACATGCTGATTGATGGATGCTTCAGAGAAATCTGCTTGAATGCTGATCGAAAGACACTCATATCGTAATAATTGAGTGTCGGTCATGACCAAGTTTCTGTCAACGCGATCACCATCAAATTCAACACTCTCGAGAAGAAGAAAGCAGCTGCCGCTGCTGCGTGGCTGGAAAGCCTAAGGAGCCGTTCTGCTTCCACGCAGCGGCAAAGCTTCGCGTACGCACAATCTTGTAAGTCTGGAATTTCCGTCTTTTTCGTAAGTTTCGAGGAGAGTTGACCGATTCGCAGTCCCCTCACCCACTCTAAAAAGCAGTCGAGAGGCGTAGACCTTCGCGCGCGGGAAAGATGGCTGCTGCTTGCTCTCTCCTTCCAACGTAGCAATCTTCTTTTTCTTTTTTTCTTAATTTTTTCTCTCTCTTGCTTCTTCCTCGTCTGCAATTGAGGCGACAGAGGGCTACGCAGAGCCAGGCTTCAGCCTTGGCTTTTCAAGCCTTTCCGTTTTTAGCATCAGCGACTCCACCTCTTCATCATCCTTTCCGTCGCCATCAGCACCTCATCCCATCTCCCTTCGTTCTCTCCCACATCTACCTTCCCCTTCTCCCCTCTCTTCCTTGAGCCAGCTTTTGCTCCCCTAGCTTATCAATTCCCACCTCGACGTGCTTCTTCGACCCGACCCCGGCTTTCGCGCACACGAAACCACCATCGCCTCTACATCCTTCGACCTAAAAAACAGACGCCCACCTTGCGTCACTCGTCGCCTAAGTTGATCCAAGCTCAGCGGCATCGATTTTGTCCCCTAACACAGAACTGTAACGGCTCCGAACAACCGGCTTACGTACATCCAACTTGGTATTCTCTGCTGCAACGGCAACCATTCTAAGGTGAGTTTACTCGACCCTCTCCGCTTCTCCGCTTCCCTCCCATCAGATCCTAGACATCGCCGCCCGTCCAGGGGCACCGACAGACAAAACATTCATTCTACGATCGCACCAGCGTCATGCCTCGGCCGGCGTCATGCCTCGGCCTGACCGGCTCATTCAAACCAGGGAGACTCACGGCATCTTTCCAAGAGCGAGCCTCTGAGGTCCGGTGGCTGCAAAAGAGGACAACTCTCATAGCTCACTCCGCGTTGAACACGATTTCGAAACCCCGCACTGCATGGCTTTCAATTCCCTCTGTCCAACTTGCTCT
This sequence comes from Ustilago vetiveriae, assembly GCA_928722275.1. Classification (NCBI taxonomy): domain Eukaryota; kingdom Fungi; phylum Basidiomycota; class Ustilaginomycetes; order Ustilaginales; family Ustilaginaceae; genus Ustilago; species Ustilago vetiveriae. The sequence continues at coordinate 848,463 of CAKMXE010000004.1, forward strand.
CTTTCGCTCTCACAGACGCTGAAAAAGATCATCTTCCCTTCCCCTTATCCACACTACCTTACGATCGGCTCTTCTACAGTCGTACGCAATCACACTTCCGTCCCGCGCCACTATCACCTTCTCCATCCCTTCCTCGGATCTCGACCGGATCCCCTCAACGCCGCCGCCCACTTCTTCCTCAAATCTCCTCGTTCCAGTGCCTCTTCAAGGCTGGGCTGTGATTACTGATCATATCAAGTCATCCCCCTTTCTTTGGCTTGACCATCTTTACTTCTCTGTCTTTAACGCACGTCCGAACCATGTCAGAGGTCGCAAAGCGTCAACGAGACACATCCAGTACTCCTGAACCCGAAGCTAAGCGCCCCAACGTAGACGCCGAAAAGAACGGCGACGAATCCACTCCTTCCTCTTCCGCCACTAACGACGAGAAGCCCGCCAGTGCTACAAAGACCATGGCCTCCGATACTCCTGCCAAGCCAGTCTCCGAGGAGAAGGACGCCGTCGATCTCGGCTCAGTCAACGCGGACGCCACCTCTAGCAGCGACAACAAGGCCGACAACAGCTCCGTGTCAAATGGCCAGGACGGCGAACAAGGCGCCGGCAGTGCCGGTAGCGTCGGCGATTCGTCCGAGACTCAGGCGACGCAGATCTCCATGCGAACCCTGATCGTCACCAGCGATGCCAGCATCATCATCGGCAAGTCCGGCAAGCACATCAACGAGATCCGCGACAAGAGCAACGCCCGCCTCAACATTGTAAGTGTGCTACTACGAACCAGGGCAGCGCTTTCTGCGCCCACGTGCTTTCAGAGAACGACCGACTGACCCAGAATCCCTTTCACTTTACCTTCACGCAGAGCGAGATCATCCCGGGCAACCCTGAGCGTATTTTGACTGTGTCTGGTCCTCTCGATGCTGTCAGCAAGGTAAGTAGGCTTTCGTTATGACATGCTTTGCGACGAACTCGTACTGATAGGATCTGGTACCGTTCCACCTTCACCCTTGGCAACTCCGTGTAGGCTTTCGGTTTGATCGTTCGCAGGATCAACGACGAGCCCTTCGACCAGGCTTCTGTACCCGGCTCCAAATCCGTTACCATCCGCTTCATCGTGCCCAACTCTCGCATGGGCTCCGTCATCGGCAAGCAAGGTTCGAAGATCAAGGAGATCCAGGAGGCTTCGGGCGCCCGTCTCACTGCTGGTGAAGCCATGTTGCCCGGCTCCACCGAGCGCGTCCTCTCCATCTCTGGTGTCGCCGATGCCGTCCACATTGCGGTCTACTATGTTGGAACGATCTTGCTCGAGCACCAAGACCGCAACGCCAACAACCTTCCTTACCGACCCACTGCTGGCGGTCCTTCCACCCGACCTCCCGCGCCCGGTGCCAACCCTTACGCCGCTGCTCAGCAGCCGTTCGGCTACGGCGCACCCGCACCTCCCTTTGGTGCTGCTCCTGCAGGTGCCGGCGGAGCACCGCAGCTGCCACCTGGCTCGCAGACACAGCAGATTTTCATTCCCAACGATCTGGTCGGCTGCATCATCGGCAAGGGAGGTTCCAAGATCAACGAGATCCGAAGCATGAGTGCGAGCCACATCAAGATCATGGAGCCTGGTGCAGGCATCGCAGCGGGAGGCAGTGGCAACGAGAGGCTCGTGACCATCACTGGTCCTCCGCCCAACATCCAGATGGCCGTCTCGTTGCTGTACCAGAGACTCGAGCAGGAAAAGATGCGTCTCGCACAGGGCGGTGCGCAGTAAGCAGATGGAGGGATGCTCAAAGTGCAGTGGAGACGAAGCACATCGAGCCTCGACATGCCACGATCGAGTTGAAAGGCCCCATTTTTTCCCCAAGACAAAAGGTCGCTTTGCTTGCTCACCCGACAAGCTTTGCTCAGGTGCTTGCTCGTCTTTCCCGCGCTCCGCCTCTTTCACTCTCGTCATCTCGTGTAAAATAAGCCAACAACAGCTCTTGAATTGATTTGTCGACGATCATCCTCCTCTCAGAATGGACGGTCTTGCACTCGGACCTTCCATATCACCTTCCACATCTGACACGCAAGGACTCTGTCCAGTGGAAACATGTGGATCTGATTTGCACCCTAGAACGGACCTGGAGGGACTTGGTCCTTACTGGTGACATCGCCTCTTCGCATCAGAGTCTTGATCCTTGTCAATTCGTCTGTCAAGAAGTGCAATTTTTCGACCACTTGCTCGTTCTCCCTCTGTTCAAATCTGCGTAGTTGCGTGAGCAAAGGTTGCAGTTGTCCATCTAGATGCGATCTCATTCGATCGTTCAGCTCGGTCAATTGCGAGACGAGTTTCGTCGGTGCGATTGTGCCGCCTGCTTCGTCGGTCGAGAGCAAACTCGATTCTTCCAACAGCTTCTGTTTGAACACCCTGACTTTTTCATATTCGTCCTTCAACCCATCCACCGCCTTCTTGTGTTCTTCCTTGAGCTGCTTCACTTCCTCCACCAATCTGCCCCTTGCAGTCTTCCATTCCGCACCTAGAGCTTCATACTGCTGTTCTGCACGACTCCTCTTCATCCGTTCTTTACCCAATTCCTCTTCAACTTCCCGAATCCTCGTCCCCCACTCTCTCGATGCTCGACCTAGCTCCTTGGCTTCCCCCTCGGCTTTCCTAGCTCGCTCTAAAGCTTCCGAAATCTGTCGATCTTTGCGTGCGAGGATGGTGACGGAACTGTCATTCTCCAAGCGTGCGCGCGAGAGAGTGGATCGCATCTCGTCCGCTGCCGCTTGATAGGCGGCAGATTGTGACTTTACCGTATTGAGCGCTGTACGCGTTGCTTCAAGCAATTGTTTCGTTTCGGAAAGCTCCGCAGTGAGTGAAGCAATTACTTTGCCTGATGAGCGGGAAGAGTTGGGTGAAGAGCTGGGCGATTGCGGGGACTGAAGGTATCGAGATGGCGTTCCAGGGGTGATGGGTGCAGCCGGTTCAAGCGGGGCAGTGTTCGCAGAAATAGCAGGGGCAGGGTTGCCGGGGGAAGCGACGGCTGCTGCAAAATGCCGCGATGTGCTGGGAACTGGCAGCTGTGGTGAGGACAGCGGGACAGCAGCAGGGATATTGGACTGGGCAGCGTTCGGCTGAGGCTCCGGGCTTCGCGCAGTAGCTGTGTTCGCTTCGCCTGTCGACTGGATCTCCGACTGTACATGAGCAGAAACAGTCGCGGCTTGATTCAGTGCAGGGCCAGCAGACGGCTTCGGTGTCTGTGGCTCGGCAAATGCCGTGGAAGCCGGGGCCAGCTTCGACTCTGCCTTGTCCATTGTTTCTTTCTGCTGTTGTAGTTGCTTATACTGCTCTTCGGACCGCGTCGTGAGCTCCACGATCCTCCTGTCGCGGTTTTCAAGATCTCTTTTGAGCTGCTCCATTTGCCTTTTTAGCGTTTGCATCTCTGCGACTCTGTCTAGCCCTTCACCGGACAGGCCTGTAGGGATGTTGGACATGCTGACGTCGAAACTCTTGTCCACACTGACGTCGGCGTCACTATTGACTGCTGGTGATCCAGTGGAGGCCAGCACGCCGTCCTCTTCCTGGCGTACGTCGTGCAAAATTTCGAGGCCTAGTAGCGTTTCTTCGATGCTGGTTGACCACAACGAAGTGGAACGGATGGGAAGCAAAAGCGAGATGGAACGAGATTCTGCTAGACTGTACAGTGCAGAGGCTTCGGATGCTTTCAGTTGCCTTGATACCGATGATTCCAAGAGAACGAGTTTCAGTGAAGTGCTGCTTGAAGAGAGGAGGGTTTCCACATAGGGTATTAACCCTTCAGCGGCGGACGCAGACCGTGCAGAACCAATATATACCCCCTCGGGCTTTGTCGTTGTGACCAGACTCGATAGGTCAGGCACGTTCAGCCGCGTGGAATGAAGTTTTTCGGTGAGGCCTGTCGATGTAGATGTCGGCAGCAGTTTCGACGATGCTCTCGCCACGAGTCCACTAGCAAGTTGAAGAGCTCCTTCGATCGCCATCGTGGTGAAGGCGAGATGTACTGTTTGCGACGATGCCAGCGTACCTGGTTGCTCCTTGATCGGTGTCGGAGGATCAACCATCGACCAGCTTCCTGACGTCGACATGCCATTTGCAGAGCTCGGAGGATGGAAAGCATGCGCACCGGACACACTACCGCCGGCTGCTCTCAATCGAGACATGAAGCCCCGCTTGCCCGTACTGCCCGTGTTCCCAGCCTGATGCTGTAATGACATCCTTCTGTCCTTGTCTTTTTCGCCTTCGTCACTTGCTGCCGTGGAGGAAGCAAGACCGTTCTCGTATTTGCTTGCCTGCGAGCGCACATTTGAAGTAGCGAGGGCCACCCTTGAAGTGGCAGTGTTAGTCGATTCTGTCAGCTTCTCTGAGCTCCTCGCTGCCGGAGATGACGATCCAGTTGATACTGGAGGCTGATTTTGATCCGATGGGTTTGGATGGAGAGTGCGCAGAAAGGGAAGCGCGCGTTCGTCTGCGTCCAGAAGGAGCCATGTTGAAAATGTAGACGGGCTCGTGGTTGGTGTCGCTGCGTCGGTGGATGGAGAAGATTTGTTCTTGCGTGACTTGGGCACTGATGATCCGCGGAAGGGAACCGAAGAGGGACCAGAGTCCTGAGATGAAGAGCCTGATTGTGATCCCGCAGGAACAGATGAGCTCATCAAAACGGCCATGTTTGCGATTGAGATCGTGCCGGTCGGGAAGGACGCATCTGTTGAGATCGGCACATGTGCTGTCAGGTTGCTCCTCGGATGAACCGAATATCTCTAGAGGAGCTGATGACGAGAATACTTTGGGCCTCAATACATCAATGCGACTGAGGATCTGAAATCTCGACGAGGGCGCTCGGTGCTCCCGAAGGCCGATCGCGGTTTGCAAACCGGCTCGAAGGTATAGGCTTTGCCACGTTGTCCTTCCGACGATGGACGAGCTTGACCGATTCTCGCGCCTTCGCTTCCTCGTTCTGTCGTTGATGTAGAGTGAGAAGCTCGATGCTGTAGGTGAATTGATCAGATGGTGAGGAGTGCAGATGGAGTCCATCACGAAGCCTCAAGCACGGAAATCTGACAAGCTCTAGCTGGTCAAGCTGCGCTGCCGCTTGTGCTGCGCTACATCTTGCTTTGCTGTGACTGTCGGCGGAGTGTAGTCAGTGCGTGCGGCTCGCTAACAAAGAAAAAATCAAAGAAGCGACAACAACACTCACACACACGCACGCACACCTGCACACATCCTCGCGCGCCTCTTGCGATTCTCGCTCGGCACCCTTGACCCGTCAGAGACCAACACTATAGAAAAAATAAAAATTGGCGGGTCAAGACAATTTGGTGGTCTAACACACACATAAGGCGCCCAAAATCCGCCCTCGGCATCCAGCGACACAGTTCATAGATCAAGATCACAAGCTGATCGCACGTTTCTAAGTAAGTTGCGTCAATTCTACGAAAGATTCTGCTGCTACAAAAGCGTCGAGACAAGACTCTTGCTGAACAGCCTGGCATTGCCATTCGACTCGACCAGCTTCTCCAGGAAGAGCTCATCGTTGACCGCCGACCAGTGCCTCCTCTCATCCTTCAACTGGGCAAAGATCGCAGCAGCCTCCTCCTTTGATAGCGGTTTGGACGTGTCGATCAACTCGGCCTTCTTCGCTACGGTACGAGCGTGCTCGAGGTGGTATGGGTTGAGCTTGGTGTACGCATTGATGGCCTGGGTCATCAATTTCACCGTTCCATCCGAAGATGACGTCTCCGAGAGAGCAATCTGCAGCTCTGGTGGCGAAGGAAACTCGGTGTGCGTGGTCGATAGTGCAGCGATAAATGCACCTCGACTGATGGCGGATGAGGATGAGGTGAGGAGAGACAGAAGAGCGCGTGGAAGGCCCATCTCGAACGATTCCAGGTTGACGAAATCGGGGTCCTTGTAGAGCGATGTGCGGAAGAGAGCTTGTGCATCATCGACTGCTACCAGAACAGGTCGCTCCGTTTGACTGGAAAGCGTCTTGAAGGTCGCCTCCAACAGACTTTGTTTCGCTGCTGCCGAAGTCGACTCGTCGATGCCGCGTTTCAACAGCGTCTCGAGCGATGTCCCTGCATCGATCTTGCTTCCGTCTACCTCGACAGCCTCTGCGGTCTTGATCTGCTTGACAGCAGCACCATTGACTTTGAGCACTGCTTCAAGCAGCAGCGTGGTAGCTTCCGGCTGAAGGTATGCCTGATGTTGAGCGCTATAGGTGTAAAGTGTTGACGAATTGATCAGATTGATCGCTCTTGGCACCGAGATGACTACCCACCCGTCATCCAGAGCATATGCGATCGACTGCGCCAGCAAAGTCGACTTTCCGCTTCCTCTGCTTCCGTCCAGCACAATGCTTGCACCCTTCTTTGACTTGGAGGCGGCATCGAGCTGATCCAACAGATCCAGCGTTTGCTTGCGCACCAACGAGCGGGGCTTTGGTTGCGTTGCAAACTCGCGCTCGAGCTCCTGTGGAAGTCCAAACGCTTTGAAGGCTGCCAGAGTCTGCTCGCTGAAGGCAAAGGTCTGACCGGCAGAAGTAGCCGTGAGGCTTTCGGCGTGCAGAAGCGGAAGATGCGACATATCGGGAGCGTCCACGTGGAATTCCGAAGTCTTGGAAAGGCCGGCAGACGAGTCTGCACCACCTTTGCGACGACCACCTGTAGATCTTGGTCCCGAATGTGCTGCTTTCTTCTTGACGACGGCCTTCTTCTTGACCTGTGCAGGCTTCTTGGCTGCTGCCGAAGCGACGGCCGAGGTCACCATGGTGCGAGACGCATTGCTCGGACCGACCAGAGTAGAGGCGTGCTGAGAGAGCAGCCCGAAAGAGCCCCCAAGTCGTGGAACGAAGGCCATGATAGCTGTGAAGTGCAAAGCTCTTGAACCGGTGGTGATGTTGTGGGTGGTGTTGATAGCTGTGTCGGGTTGTTTGACAGTGCGGTGGAGAAGCCGAGGAAGAAGATTGGAAGAAAGTGCAAAGTCGGAAAATTGCTCTCCTCTCAAATCGGAACCGATTTTCAATCTGCCGATGGCTTCTAAGCCGCTAGTCGGCCAATTCATCGGCGATCGCGTGTTCGCATGTGTCCAAAAGCAGGTGTTCACTCAAGAAACGGGATCGGTCGAAAAGCGCGCGATGACGAGGGATGTGCCAACTTGGCGGTGCGGATGGGCCACATCTCGATGGGCTGTGTTCGTCATTCGCCCCTGGCCTTCCCCCACTCCATCCCATCATCCTTTTCGGACCGACATTCTTCCGCTCGCATCTGGGAGTCGACTGCTAGTCCTTCCAGCTCGACCAGTATCCTTATTTCGCACCATGGCCACCCAAGTTCACCAGCTCTCGCTGGGACCTTTGACCGCACACTCTTTCAACGCAGATCGCACCAAAGTCGCTGTGTCTCCCAACTCGAACGTCGTTCACATCTACGCTCAGACGTCCACCGGATGGACACTCGAGCACACGCTTGCTGAGCATGACAAGCTCGTCACTGGTATCGACTGGGCGCCTCAGTCCAACCGTCTTGTCACCTGCTCCCAAGACCGCAACGCTTACGTTTGGCAGCTGCAGCCTGACTCGCAGACCGGTGCCCAAGTGTGGAAACCCACTCTCGTGCTGCTGCGTCTCAACCGTGCTGCAACCTTTGTTCGATGGTCTCCCAACGAGGACAAGTTTGCTGTTGCCTCTGGTGCGCGCATCATCAGCATCTGCTCGTTTGAAGAGGACAACGATTGGTGGGTCGCCAAACACATCAAGCGCCCCTTGAGGTCGACGGTTCTGTCGCTCGATTGGCATGAGAACAACGTTTTGCTAGCTGCCGGATGCGCAGACATGAAGGCCAGAGTCTTCAGCGCTTACATCAAAGGTGTGGATGCAAAGCCTCCTGCCAGTGTTTGGGGAGAGAGGCTACCATTCGGAACCGTCTGCGGCGAGTTCTCCACCCCGAGCGGTGGCTGGGTGGAAGGCATCAGCTTCAGTCCTAGCGGTGATGTGCTCGCTTTCGTCGGTCACGACTCTAGCTTGACCGTTGTCTACCCCAGCGGTCCCGAACAGCCGCCTGCTGCGATGCACGTCATCCGTTCCCCGACGCTTCCTTATGTTACCTTGACCTTTGTCAGCGAAAACCAGATCATCGCTGCTGGACACGATTGCCAACCCGTGCTTTTCCAAGGCGACGCTCAATCCGGATGGACGATTGTCAAGTCGCTCGACGCTGCTGGAGCAGCCGCTTCGAAAGGTGCTCCGCCTCCTCCCCCTCCCAAGGCTCCTGGTCTTGCCGGTCCGGGCCGACTCAACAATGAAGCCTTCAACCGCTTCAAATCTGCTGATAGTCGAGGAGGAGCTTCCTCGCCCGCTGTGCCTACCCCCGGCGGTGGAGGCGGAAGCATCGCGGGCGCACTCGGCGCTGTAGCAGGTGCAAGCGTCGGGGCCGATGGCGAACTGCACACAACTCATCAGAACACGATTACGAGTGTACGTCCATTCTCCGGCGCCAAGGGGGCGGTGGATCACGTGTCCACTTCAGGCGTCGACGGAAGGTTGTGCGTCTTTGCTGTTGCCCAGGGCACACCTGTCGGAGGTATTCAGAAGGGTCTGTCCAGTCTTCAGCTCTAGGGAAAGACATTCCGTTGCAATGTTTCTAGCGATTTTCGATGCCGCTTCAAGATTTCGATGCAATGATGTTAAGTAGACAATCGAGAAGCTTGATCTGTGCAGCTTGATGCCCTGTGCCGTGTTGAATCCGTTTTGATTGAGGCTGATGATGCAACGAGCAGACCCAAGACCACGAACCAATTTGGATCCAATGAGGGAATTGCACACTGACTCCAACGCGAGCAGACTATCATCCATCCAAAGGTCGACGAAGGAGAAGAGGGAAAAAAACAATCAAATGCAACGATGAGCAGGTTAAAAATACAGTTACAAAAACGTAATGACAGTGTAATAGATCGTCTGAGCGACGTCCGTGCTTGAAAAAGGCAAAAGGAAAATGCTAGAGTAGTAGACTTGGAGAAGATGCAGAGTGAATGCGAAAGTATGCAAGAAGATAGCGAAACGACGTGTTTTTTAAAGAGAAGCAGATTGGTGGCCGAGTTTAGCCGCCCGTTCTTTCCAAGCCCTGTGAACCCATGGATGATCCCGGATCTGAGCAATGGTTGCTCTGCGCTCGGGATCGACTTCCAGACACATGAGAAGCAAGTTAAGAGCATCTGTAGACCAAGCACCTTTCGGTTTGCTGATCTGGCCCTTGATGGCAGCAGCTGGATCAGCAAATGGACATTGACCACTGAGCAGTATGGAAAGGAGAACGCCAAGCGACCAAATCTCGGCATGAGGCGCACGGTAGGGTTGGCCTTGCAAGATTTCAGGACTGGCAAAAGTCATGGTTCCGAAGAAGCGGTTGAAGTAAGGTTGAGGTTTGCGAACATCGGTGATCACCGCGGAGCCAAAATCGATCAACTTGACGTTGAAATCAGCATCCACGACGCAATTTTCATCCTTGATATCGCGATGACAAATCCCGATGCGGTCAAGGTGCCAGACGGTCTCGACGACCTGTGCAAAGACCCAGCGTGCCTGCTCTTCGGTCAACCTCGAGTGCTGTTCGATGCACTCAAACAGATCGCGGCTGGTCCGGCGCATCATTGGCGCAGGACGAAGAGCTTTGGACGGGGCAACAGGTTCGGGCGCAGGTGGCTGCCAAGGAGTACCGTGCAACTCCATGACAAGATAGAAGAATTTGCGATCATCGAAAAGATCGATAAATTTGACCACACCAGGATGGTCGACGACCTTGAGCACAAAGGCCTCCATGGGAATGACGCCGAGCTTGGGATCGCGAACCCAGCCGTGAGCAGGAACCTTGTTTTTGAAGATAAACTTCACGGCTACGGGCAGGCCATCAGAGTTGCGCTTGGCGGCAACGACGAATCCAAAGCCACCACTGCCGAGCTCGTCTCCGATCGTGTAATCAGAGGCGAAGCGAGGGTGGAGCTCGTGATCGGCCAGATGACGTGCCGAGACAGTCTGGGCAGGCGGCAGGGGAGCGCTGAAAGACTTCTCCATGGCAGGCGCCTTGAGCGCATCGCAGGGCGACAGCAGCGAGGCATCGGGCACCGCCTGGGCAGGCACAACGTCCAACAGAGAGTCAGTGGGCTCGGGCGCCATAGGCTCCGGGCTGAGACGCTGGTCAATCTCGATCTCGGTGTCATCATCCGCAAACGAGATCTTCATGGCCGGCGCCGAAAGTGGCTGCGGGCTGGGCGGATTGGCGTCGAGATTTTGAGCCTCGGTGGGGAATGCCTTGTTCAGGTTGAAGGGTTTTGGAACGGCCTTGGGACGTGCGTTGGACTTGAAGCGATTGGCGCTGAAGGATCGAGAGAGATCCGTACCGGCTCCGAGAAGGCTCTCCTTCGCTCGAAGCTTTTTGCTGCTGGACGACGAGACGCTGCTGCTGGAGCTGCTGGATCTGCGTTGGGCCACGACCGAGGCCTCTTCGGGCAAGCTCTTGGCCAAGGTGAGCGGCGAGTAGGGAGGTGTGAGAAGCGTTGAAGGCGAGCCAGGATTGCGGCCGGGCGACAGCTCCTGCGCTCGTCGCGGGATCGGGGACCCAGTCGACGAGGGGTTCTCGTTACTCTTGGACTTGCCGCGCATGCTCACGCTGGCGAACTCGCGCGACAGTGGCGACATGCCGAGCGAGCCGTGGCGCTGGAGTGGAGCGCGGACGGGCTTTGCCTGACGAGGTGTGGACGTCATGGGAAAAGGCAACGAGGCGCGAGGGAGCTGAGGCGAGGTGGAAGATTCGCCCTGTTGACTCTCGGCGAGGCGCTTGTTCTGCTCGAGCTCCATCATGGAGGCCACGAGAGGAGTGGGCGGCAAGAAGGGGCTGACAGGTGCACCAGTTGCAGCGCCATCGCGAGCGCCGAAAAAGAGGGTTCCGCCGGGCGTCTGAGGGAAGTTGGGGCGTGCAAACGCCGAGGGCGCCAAGACGGGAAGGGTGAGCTTGGGCTTGTTGGGGCGATTGAGGGGCGACGAGGGCGACGCATGAGGAAACGCTCGGGTCGATGGGGATGACTGGTTCTTGGGAGAAGCATCGAGCATGGATGGCACACTGGATTGCGCAGGCGATGCAGATGACGCATCATCTGTTGCGGTCGTCTCGGAAGGGTTGGCAGTTGGGCGAATTTTTCGGGCTGCGAGAGCTTCGGCGAGGAGATTCTTCGTAGGACGAGATGCCACGGGCGCGGAGTGCTTGTGAAGGCCGAGAGTGTTCAAGGAGTCGTTTGGATCGTAGAGGTGGTTGGCTGCGAGGCTGGGCTTGAGGGGCGTGCGAAGGTCAAAGCTGGATACCGAGCCGAGGGACTGACTGAGTTCGGGCTCAAAATCGCCGGAACTGCTGGACGAAGAGATGGAATGCGTTGACTGAGACGAGACCATGTTGGTCATGACGTTGTTGCCCTTGAGAGGAGCAGCAATGCGAAGCTCGTCTGCATCGCAGTCCATGTCGTCGGCCGGGTTCCAGGCGTCTTCAGCACTTTTGATGTGCTGATGAAGCGCCGGAGCTTGTGGATTGAGGGTAGAAGCAAGCATCTGCAAGAGGAGAAAGCAGCGGCATGAGACACGACGAGAAGAGAAAGAGGTCAGGATGTGGTACTGAGTTTGGCAAATTATCCCATCGGGATGAGCGAGCGGAAACTTACCATGAGAGATGAAGCGATGGCGCAGGAGAGTTTGTAAGTATGGAGCACTTAAGGGGCATGTGCAGATGTCGATATGATGGCAGGGAAAGAGCAATTCGAGAAGGGCGTATGCTCGGTGGGCTGGTTGCGCAAGCAGTGCAACGAGAGCAGAAGCTTCGAGCTGTGTGATGCTGGTCAGCTAACGTTCCGGACGTCGCTAGTTCGAGCTGAAGCTGAAGTGATACACTTGTCACGGGGCAAGGGTGAGTTCGAGCAACTCGGTAGAGGACGGAGAGCAGCTACAACGATGAGGCAGCTGGTAGCGCGAGTCAGAAGGCGCTGGATCAAAGATCTAAGAGCAACGACAACTCTGCTGAAAATCGCGGGCGCTGAATTGTTGGCAGTGAAGGCGTAATGATCTGGCAGTGATGGCGTTGATGGTGGTGGAAGGTGGGAAGCACGACGGTGATGGTGGAGAAACAAGGATGAGATCGAGGATGGACGGGCGAAGGCCAAGCTGTCAGGAATCGTTCGTAGCTTGTCTTGCCAGGAGGATCGAGCGGGCTTTAGTGCGTGCAGGCAGGCGTCTAGTCGGAGTAGCGAACTAGGCTTTTGGTGGCAGGAAGGCTGCTAGACTAGGCAGGCACAAACGGGTAAGGCGGACGAGGGTATGCAGCCGACTCGAGCTGTAGAATGAGGGTGGGGACCAGGAAGTACTACTACAATGACTAGCTGGGTGTCGGTCGCTCACGCATGAAGGTATGCAGCGTGGCACGAGCTTGCAGCGAATAGCCGGGTCCACTTTTCGCAGTGCACCGCTGAGAGGCCAGCGCTTACTCTGCGGCCTTTCGAGGCTGGCAGGCAGTGTTGGCAGAGAACGTCCCGACTTCTGTACCCACAAATGGGTGAGAGGCGAGCAAAGTACAGCCCGTCGTGGTTGAAGCGAGCGACCAAGAGCGGAAGGAATGCAGGAAATCGAGAATGCCAGCTCCGAAGGGCGAAGGAAGCAAAATGAATTTTGAGCGCTACAGGCGTCCGGCGGCGGCTGCTGATGATGTGACGCCTCCGAGAGATGGAGAGCCAAGAGGGGTTGTGGGTGTACTGTAGCTTGACTGCCTCGTTGATCTCGCCAACGCTCGCTTGCTGACCGAGTGGAAGGAGGCACAAGCGGACAGGAGACCGAGGGGAGAAGCGGATCGTGGGAGCGGATAAGTTGCCGCTGTTACACGGCGAGAAGAGAGAGAGAGACGGAGAGCGAGGCTTTGCGAGAGAGAATCAGGGGTGGGCAAGCGGAGCGCGAGAAAGGCAAAAGAGAAGCGTACACTCGTTGTATTCACAAGGAGAGGACATCGGATTGACCGAGACCGCTTTCGCCGCTGCAAGCCCAGAAATCTGATCGTCAGAAATGCAAATGCAAGACGGTAAATGGCCATGATTTCACAGCTACAGAGGAAGGAATGTCCTGGGTCAAGGAAACCGAGAGCGAAAAATTAATTTGAAATAAAGAGTATATATAATCATAAAACAATTAATTAAATTGCCAGGAAAGATCGAAAGGGGACAGACATGGCAGAGGCAAGCGAGGATCCGGGGTCTGAGACCGAAATGTAACTCGAAGATCGGTATCAGCAAGGTTCTCAGCCTCCCTCGCCCGGCACTAGATTGTCGTACTCCTTCGTCTCTGGCTTCCCGGGCGCGCCTGCTCAAGCTTCTTTGGTGTAGATTGGATCAAGTGTCGTACGCTACGTACATGAAATAGAGCGGGAGCAGCTTGCTCGCTCACTATCGCTAGGCAAACCGAGGCACGGACGCCGATTGTGCATGGAGCTCAAGCAGTCTGTCTGTTCGTTTTCATCAAGAAAAGATTGCCGCGCCTTTTACACTGCGGGCCTTGATCGTGTGGGAGCCGTGACAGAAATTTCTAAATTTCAACGGTGATTTTCTACGGTTCAAGCTCAGCAGGACCGACCTCTGTACAAGTGGGAGCTTGAGCAGTGCAATCATAATGCGCTTTGATTCGAAATGCTATCAGTCGCTGCACAGTACAGACCCGCTCGCCGCCAATCTCGCCGCCGTTGACACGCTGAAGCGACCCTCGAACGGAAAAACTGATGCGCTTGGACCTGTGTGTTGCCTATCATTCCATTTGGTTCCGGTATCGCTTGTCTCTTGACCCTGATACAATGAACGGCATGGCAGGGAGGGCGTGATGGCCATCTTCCGTTCCATGCACACCTCAGCCTGTCGATCTTGCCGACCAACAATTTGGCCGACCTTCGACGAGATTTTGAGACGATGCGACCTTGGTGGTTGGCGTCGATCGTCGATCTTGTCATAGGCGGCAGGGAGTGGAATTCTCGATCCCCACCGACGTTTTGCTTATTTTTTCTTTTCTTTTTTTCAATGAAATCAAGATTTCAAGGCTCGGGCAGCAAATGATTTCGGTTTTTTTCCTCCCTTTTAACTGAATTCAGGAACTCACGGGCATTCATCATGCCTGAGTCTCTTCTTGCTCTCTGGGTGGATTCCTTCCAACCATTACCCCGCGATTCGCTCGACCATCGTTATGAGGAGGCTTTTGCTGAGATACCGTCTTCGAGTGTCTGTGGAAACAATTCCTTGGCGTCGTTCACTTACGCCTTTTGTCTCTTTGTTCGCCCGTCCGTCGTCTGAGCTGAAAAGACATTGTGTCCGAGCATAGCCCGTCACCACTCGGCCTCTTTGACATCAAACAAGGTTGAAACTTCGGAGCAGGCCGAAGGCGTCCAATCCGCCACGGCCCTATCCTTGTCTTCTGCACGCTTCCAGTTCATTTCGAAGCAGGCTTTACGAGCGTCGGCGATGAGGTCTGCAGCACGATTCCCAGTAGTCGTCAGCCAAATGCGACTTCGCTTCACTAGTCGAGGGGCAAAGATGCAGCGGATTGCGCCTATCCAGAAAGCGAGCTGCTCCAGGCGAGAACCCGGACACGATCGCACGCCAGGCTTTGGCTGCGGCGAGAAAAATTGTCGAAAAGAAAAAGCTGCAGCCGAATCGCCCTAAACTGCGCCTCCTCTCGAACTTTGTGACTGCTGCTGCTCCCGCCCGTCAGATGCCGCTGCGTCTTCGTCCACGAATCGATACTACGCACCTCGCTAAACGCATGGCCTCGAAGCATGCAAGCATGACAGCCCCGTCGACATCGCGTCTACATTCTGGCGAGTGTTGGCGAGTGTTGGTGTCGGATTCGAGAAAGCCAATCGCTGACTGCAAATCGGTATCACAGAAGGAGCAAAAAAATCACACAAGCTGCGAGCCTGCTGTGAGCTGCAGACATCGAGGTTTCGCGGTCGGTGAAATTGCGCATTTCGAACCACCATTCTTCTTTTGCTTTTCGTCGCCCTACCGCTGGCTGTGGTTATCGTCTCGCATACGTGAGATGGCACGGCTAGCGACCGTTTACTGTGGCCCGTGCAAGACTCGGCTGCCTACCCGAAAGGGATCGATCGACCATGATCGTATCGACTGTACACGTTCCGCATCGCTCGATGCTGCTTCGTCGCCTATGCGGAACCAGACCCTGCAAGTCTGACGTGCATGCCGTATGCCTAAGCGAGAATCGGTCAGGAAAGTCCCGTCAACCATGCAAGACTCAACAGGCAATTTGAGGGTGGTCGTCACGCCCTGCTTCACCTGAACGGTCTGAAGCGCGATCACCTTAGCTCCAAAGCACATGCTCGCTTAAGCGTGCTGCTTCTCTTTGTAGTCCGCATGCATGGCAAGCAGCCCAGATGTGATGATCGTAACAGAAGGCTAGTTGAATGTCAGTTCCTGGACATATTCACCGGTCTCGTTTCGATCTGCGTAGCAACAAGCTCCGGGCAAAGTCTCCTTGCTTGTCAGCGACATGTCACTACTGTATCTCGCTTGCCTCTCCGTCTTGCATCACGCTGTAGTTCGTGTAGGAGAAGCACTTCCTTTATCGCCGGCCTCTCCGACGGCTGACTGCCTTCTCAAACATTCCCCTGACAGGACGAGCTAGCGAGCAATCCTTCCGATCTTCTAGCCCCTCCATCATACTGTAGCACCGATGGTGGACCTGAAGATTTCCAAGCATTCGCGCGTGTAGCGGAATACGAATCGGACTGCGAGCGAGACGTGCTATGAGGCAATGATTGAAATCGCTCGCGGTGAATTGCAAATTGGACAAAGTGAAGAGTGCGACAGCCAAGCCTCTTCCTGATAGGCTGACGCCGAAGCGTGCTTTCTCACCTTGACCACCGGCGTTGCCTTCGGAGTTGATCATGGCTTTTTGATGGATTTGATGCTATTCGCGCTCTTCTCCTCTGCTTTGTACAACTGAATTAGCCAGTCGATTGTTTGCAATGCCGAGCCCGGCGCGGAATCAAGGTCGGACCCTCAAAAAACAAGGTCGAGGTGCGCGCACCATTGTCGACGCCGAATTGACCTCGCAACATCAGGGTGCAGAGACAGGCACCGTTCGGCATTGTCGTCGTCATCCCACATTGTTGCATTAAAGTGTATCTGCGACGAAACCTCGCCAGCGGCTGCGTGATTGGTAAAGAAACCATCAACGCCAGCATCGTCTTTGCATTCCCCACTCAGGTGTTAGCAGAGGTATGAGCTCTGGGATCGGCGAGCCACATCCGAACCTTGTACAGTACTTTGATGGGTCTTCGCAAGCTGGTCTGTGTCTTTCGACCTTCCCGTCTCGGACTCGAGGAATGTTCCGAACTCTTCAATGTCGTCACATGTGACAAAGCTTCGCACGTTCGACCTCGCTCGCGTGGGACAAAGTCAACCAGCATGCAATGTCCATTCCAATGGCAGATCGGTCGATCTCCAAGTGACAATTTTCATGGCCTGCGCGTGCCTGATCTGCACACACCTTTTGCAACCGGAATGCTCGAAACTCCTGAGGAAAATCGGGCTCACGGATTCTCCCTGTCGACCTTGAAAAACAGCTTTAATTTACGCGAGACGCACAATTCAATGGAATCCCACGCGTCTTGCTTTTGTTTGACGTGTCGTGACGTGACGCGAAAGTGCCTGAGTTTCTCGGCCTTGTTCCCGTTTCTCTTCAGGGTTCTGTCGCGGTTTCTCTCGGGGAAGCCAGGTAATGGTACGACTTCGAAATGAATTTTCTCGTCGAGCGTGTTAGGTCGGTCTTGACCAAGGTCGCAAAACGAGGCTATCTGATATTTCAGAGCATGGCTGATCTCTTCGTCGGTTCTCTTGACTTGCATCGGCGTTCTGTTCTGTCCTCTGCTCATTGAGACCCGCACATCGGTTTTGCGTCATGATGCCGTCCGTGCAGCGAAAGAGTGGTATGTGCATCAGTGTGTGGGGGTGCACTGTACCATGATTGGCAGATGAGGCGAAAGCCGATTGCGCCACCCGCAGAAACATACTTTTCGTCTCATTCTCTTGATTAGTTACATTACAGAGTAATTGCGTGGGAAGTTGTCTGAAGGCAAAAGAAACCCTCGATTTTTCCATCCTCGTTTTGCCCTCTTTTTTCTTCCCCGCAATTTACGAATATTTTGGCGCCACTCGCCAAACGCCGCCGCCAATCGGAAGCCGATCATCTGGCTTCTCGTCTTGACTTCGACAATTTCGACAAAGTCCGGCCAACCACATTTCGATAATGACCGCGGCAGATCAGGGGGCTGTGAGCCGATGCTGTTGTCGCCTGACCCCAAAACTCGGACCTACCGCTTCACTGGCTTCAAACGAGCGGAAGAATCAAGAGCCTGGGTTTGTCTTTGCGCCGCAATCCAGTAATCTGACTTACCTCGCCTCCTATCGTCAGGCAAACAGAGGTTAAAGCCTGCGTCTTTGTTCTAGCGTTTTCAAAGTAAAGATTGCTCGTTGAGCGGGTCACAGCAGTAGGGACGAGACAGAGCGGAAGGTTCGCAGACGCGGGGAAGTGCATTGCAGCCGAGATGCGCCTCATCCGCCTTTCCTGAGGTCTGCTTGTGAACCTACCGCCCCTTCTTTCCTCCAGAACTCTTTCCGTCTCAAAGGGAAAGACTCTTACGACTCTGACACAGTCACAAGGTTGAATTCGTCAAAGGAGATGAGAACAGCACCAGATTGTCGGTCTTGGTGCCGGCGTTGCACGACCCGATGCAGGAGCGGGAACACTTTTTAGAAATCCTCACCACCCGTCCCTGCCATTTTGCTCAAGAGCCACGTAGCGTGAAGTCCTTTGACTTTGCAATCATGAATGAATTCCAGATACGATCTACAGTGCCTGGCACCTCGCACCTGATTACGTGCTCGAACATAGAGTATCTTGAATGCAACTCCATGCTTTAATTGCCTGCGAAGTCTCCGACTAAGCGAAGGGCGCCTTAATTGAAGCTGTGCTTTGGTTTCCCCCGCACTTTTTCACATTGCCTTGCGTGAAGCTGTTGCCACCAATGTTCACCACGAGCCAAGGAAGAGTCGACGAGCTTGTACGCAAGACACCATAAATTTGGTGTCCGCTTGAAAGAGAGCTCGGTGAACGGTTGAAGCGTCCACCCCGAGCATCCGGAACAGCCGCCGAAGGACGTTGGTCAATCGAATGGCCAAGTTCTTGCTTATTGCCTTCCGCTGGTATGGCTCATATGTGCGCGCAAGACGCTCGAGTCCATCGCCACGAGAGAACTGCTTGTCAGCCCGCGGCCACGCGATCACGCGTTCAATCGAGGCCCTGATGCTCCCTGCAGCATCAGGACGCCACCACTGAGACAATCACAAGAGGTCAAGGCAAAGAAGGGAACAAGAAATCGGCAGCCAAGAAGATGCCTGGCATATGCTCATTGTGGTACCGCCTAGACTCAGACTGCCGGCATCCGCTCCTTTCCAGCACTCACCGTTCCACACTCCGCGTCGCGCTGACTGCCAGCCACACTTTTCCTTTGTTAGTGGACGCTCTTAGTACAAGCTGATCGTGCCTGCAATGAGGCAAAATCCAGCAAATTCAAATTCGAGTCGGAGCTATCAAAGCTACACAGAATGTGCATTTCAATTCACTTGAATCAATGCATGACATGCAAAGCCAGCGTGCACTTTGAGAGCAAGCCTTGTGCTGCCACGAGAGAGAAGTCGTTTCCTTTTCTTCCTGAAACCTTGTTTTTTGCGTTGAGTTTGAAACAACCCCAAGCTGGTGTGACCAGACGACAAGGCTCAGACAGGCTGCAGACGGCTCAACCAAATCTTCTGTCCACACTGATTGCTCGACAATATATCCCATTCCACCGTTTGCTTTGCTTGGTCCAGCTGAATTTGCTCAATCCCACCCATCAATCATGACGATGGGGAGGTCCGCATCGGATAGCTGGGCTTGCTTTGATGCAGATGCAGGCACGCTCCGCAGGAACAAAGGATCTGGATACTGTATCGTATGCGTGCACGACCGCACACATGAGAGTCTTGTCACCGATGGTGTCATGATTGAATCTTCTCCGCCTATCTTTGATTGGAAGAGCTGGTCCTGACCGCTTTGTGTTAGCGCGGCCTTGGTGACAACAGCAGAGATGATCAAAGGCGATCAAGATGAGCGCCGATCAGATCAATCTCTTCCGCGGCAGCCACCTGCTTCTGCCTCAAAATCTTTCCAAGGAACAAATACTCATCAGTGCTCCATGCTTGGCTGCATACTTTGGTCACTGTAGTTCACGCAATCGTCATTCTGGAGATGCCTTGACCCATGCTGAGTGTGTATGAATTATTTCGACTTGAACTTAAAAAGACCTACAAGGCTTGCAAATATGACTAGTCTTCCGGCTGCAATCCGTCTTTTTGCTAGTGACACCTGTTCATTGCCCCCTTGCTTGCCTCCTCATTTGTTTGGAAGCAAGGCCCAGATCAACATGCTAGCTTCATGCTTCGATCTCGCGCACCCAAGTACAATCCCCTTGATGCTTCAAGGATGCCAAAGCTCGGAAAAAGTCTTCCGCTGCAGGAGCTTGTCTGGTTAGGGTCCTTAGCTGCACTCACGTGTGTATTTGGCAAGGCACGAGGACACCCCTTTCGGTCCAGAACAAAGTCCTTACGTGATCGTGCACATCTACCTCCTGTTCTCCGCTTCTTGAGCCGCGGTGGACAATTGAAGTGCGAGTACTGCAGAGGTCTTGCTCCCCAGGCGAGAGCAAGTTGACGGTGGCGCTCACACCATGCAAGGGGGCGGCCGACTAGGCTATCCAATAAACATACAGAAACGCAGTCTCTTGACACTATGGGAATCGCATCAAATTCCGACCTACCTTTGTTTGTCGTCCGCTTTTTGGTCACAGCCCAGCTTCAACGTCTGCAGATGCTGTACATACGCACAAAACTTACAGCTCACGATGCACGACGCATCGTTGTCAGGGAGACCAGTCGTTAACGTTTTGTAGAGTAGAAGCGTAGTGAATATATTGAAAGCCTCGTCGGCTCGCTAACCGACATTTCCCACTGTGTCGCTTTACTTGCGAGCCTTTCGGAGGACGATCATTGTCCCACATGCCTCTTTCAGCAATCAGCTCCCCGACAACATGACTTTCAGCCTTTCTGACCAATCTCGCTTGACGAAACAAAGTGGAAGGGGCGCACGCAGATGAGCAATGTAGCAATTACCGAGGTGGGAGGCGCGAAAGAGCGTGACAATCGTCGCTAGGCCGAGAAGAGGTGCGTGCCACATGCACCACCATCTCGGCATTTCTCGTCGCTGCTGCAGCCCGAGTCATATGTGCTTTGCTCAAATTCGACTAGCATACCAGGTTCTCGCTCACAGATCACATCTCAATACCTGCAGGGGTCGCAGGATGACACACAAAAGGCTGACGAAGGGCGCATGTACCAGCGAACACCATCAATGTTCCCATTTCAGCCCACTTGGTTGGTAATGGTATCTCGGAAGAACGGAACAGAGCTCTTGACAAACCGCGGCTGAGCACTATGGTGTTGATTCAGAAGAACGAGCTCGAGCTGCATTCACAATAATGGATGGTGTACCAAGGGCAGCAGGGTCGATCTCAATTTGCGCGAAGATGTTACGCCGCTTTTGGTGCTGGACGAATCCCGGCGAGGGTCCAACCTGTTACGTCGCCACAATTCGTCTCGAAATCCAGCCCCAATGCCGCACGAAATGCAAGTTTGGCGCGCTGAAACGGATCCGAAATTGGCAGCTTTGATTGGTAATGAGATCGTCGAGAAATGCTCTCACTCCGTCTGTGTCAGCTCTTGGCTTTGCTTAGCAGCTGCAGCCAAATAGAAAACACACACAAACGCGCATCAATTTACAGGTTCCGACTCGCTCATCCTCGCCACGCCACCATCATCCATTCCTGGACAGCCTTACTGTTCCCATCACACCAAGTAGGCTGATCACGCGCAAAGATGGCTGCTCTTCGATCGCTTTCGCGAGTCGGTACGTATCTTCTCACGTCAATGGCAAAACAAGCTGATCAGGATGACGCCACTAAAGGATTTGGCCGATACTGACCATTACTGCTCACTGCTTCCTTGTTCTCATACATAACCTCTCCAATCCATGCTGGAATCGCCCGCACAACTCGCGCTTGCCTCGAACCTGACCTTACGCATCTATCCACCCCATCAACTCCACGATCTTCGACTATCTTTATCATCTTGCCGACTTTACTCGAAACATCTTGCATACGACAAAAACAGGCCTTTCCGCCAAGCCTACCATGGCTGTCACTCGCTCATTCCAGACATCGACCATCAAGTCGGTGCCCAAGGTCGCCGCTGCAATTGCTGGACCTTCCAAGCAGCAGCAGCAGCAGCAGCAGCCCTCCACTTCTCGCAGCATTTCGTCTTCAGCCCCGGCCAAGGATGCCGGTCCTGACGGTCCTGTTCCTCTTATGTCGGTCGCCAATCGCGGATCAAACCAGCTGTCGCTCGAAACGCCCAAGAATGGTGTCGAGTACGTGCTCTCTTCCATGGACAAGATGGCCAACTGGGCGCGACAGTCGAGTTTCTGGCCCATGACTTTCGGTCTGGCCTGCTGTGCCGTCGAGATGATGCACGTCGCCACCGCACGATACGATCAGGATCGTCTGGGTGTCGTCTTCCGTGCTTCACCGCGTCAGTCGGATTGCATGATTGTTGCCGGCACTTTGACCAACAAGATGGCGCCAGCGTTGCGAAAGGTGTACGACCAGATGCCCGAACCACGATGGGTCATTTCGATGGGATCGTGCGCCAACGGTGGTGGATATTACCACTACTCGTACTCGGTTGTCCGAGGATGCGACAGGATTGTGCCTGTGGATCTCTACGTGCCTGGTTGCCCACCCACTGCTGAGGCGCTGCTGTACGGATTCTTGCAGTTGCACAGGAAGATCAGGAGGAACCGCAAGACCACTCTCTGGTACCGAAAGTAGACATTCGGGTCTAGCATAGCATGTCCGTATCCAGTCTTGTTTTCGGTTCACTCTATTCATCTGTCGATCCATTCGTCATCGAAGACGCAGCTTTCGACATTTGCAATGCAACTTGGATTCCCTAGATCGGTCAACATGAGATCTGCCGATTGTGGACTCAAGTCTGTGGCAGCTGTTCACAAATGAATCTTTTACTTTCATTCTGAGTCCACAGACATTGGATGAGTCGAGTCAAATCGGTGACATGTATGTTACCATTTCGACACGATGACGGTTCGTTCCGACGTCAACTTCAACCGAACCATTTGTAGATGTACCAGAAGCAAACCAAAGTGAAGATGGCGCCTACTGCAAAGATGATGTTGTCCTGTGTACTTCTCCTCTCGATATAGCCGATGACGTTGCGGCTCAAACCCATGGTATTTGCTGCATCTCTCAATCTTCTTTGAGTTCCCTTGAGAATGCCTCTTTGTTCGACCAGATTACCAAAGACTTCCCTACCCTGAGAAATGAAGGCATCCAATTGTGCTTCTGTTTGTTGGATGAAGGAATGCTCCCTCAAGGCATGAGATTCTCTTGCTGAAAATCCACCCCCACCTTCACCGCCAAACATAGCTGCTGCTGATGCGTTCATCTTGTATGCTGCCAGCGGATCGGATTGTGGTGAATTTGCGGAATTGCGTGCATGCAAGCTGAAAGGTGATTCTGCAATCGCAGACACTCTTCGATTGGCGTTCTGACCGAATCCTCCGTTAGTAAGTGAACGAAGCGTGGACGAAGACGATGCTCCATTTGACGCTGAACCATTGGCAAGGCTGCCTTTGTTTTTCAAGCGGGCGAGCTGCGATTGTAGTTCGGCATAGTCGGTTCGGAATTTAGAGACTCGGGTGAGCGCCTTCTCTTGTTTGGATTGGATGAGCTCCTTTTTTGCCAAGTTTTCGTATTCGTCAATGGTTCGTTCGAGCGAAGAGAGAGAGACAGTGACGGGTCCAAAGGCTGTTGAGGAGGCACCATCGCCTTCCGAGTCGATGCGAGAGATGTCGGATTGGATCGATGAGAACTGCCGCAACGCTTGATTGTAGAGCGAGTTCATTATGAATCAAAGCCTTATTTGACGGTAGCAGTGGATCGCAAGGACGAAGGTCCGACCGTCAGGATGGATCGAGTGAGACGATTGAGAGAAGGACGAGAACTGCGTCGAAGTCAGATTAGACTTTAGAGAAGGATGCGATTCGACAAGCAAAGTATGGTCCGAAAGCGCGAAGCTATGTGGATAGATCGAAGCAGTACTATGGTATATTTGCCTTGATGTGACTTTGTCGATCGTATACGACCATAGAGGCGGAGGCGATGAATTGAATGGTGACGAAATCGTTAAAGAGCCGAAGGCTAAGGACGGCGTGTGTTTTGGTGTTGTTCTTTGTCCTGCCTGCCCGTGCTTCCTGCAGCTGAGCCGTGCGACGTCACCGAAACGTGCCTGTCTCGTTTTCGACTTTTTCGCACGTTCTGAGAATGTGAGATCACGACAGATTTCACGCCAATGATTTTTGCCTCCACTGTCGGGCTTGGGAGCCGGCTGTTCGAACCCTGAATTTTCGAGAGAGAAAAACGGGCAGGAAAAGTTTGCGTCTGTGCTCAAATTTGAGAATTTCTTCTTCCTACTCAACTTTCCTGCGCATACTGCATTGTCCAAACTTCTTCTTGCCTCGGTCAAGAAGAAACCTTCATCTGTCTCTTTCTCCTTTCACCATCATCGTTACCCCCTAACGTCATCTACAGAACTCAAGATGGCTTCCACATCAACGAACGGCGCAGCTGCTGCCACCGCTGCCGGTACTTCCACTTCGACCGTCGACATGACCTCGCGCGATTACTACGCCGACTCGTACGCACACTTTGGCATCCACGAGGAGATGCTCAAGGACGAGGTTCGAACTCGCTCGTATCGTAACTCGATCATCAACAACCCGCACCTCTTCAAGGACAAGATCGTCCTCGATGTGGGATGCGGTACCGGTATCTTGTGCATGTTTGCCGCCAAAGCCGGTGCTAAGAAGGTTATTGGTGTCGACATGTCCAACATCATCGATCAGGCAAAGATCATCACCGAAGTCAACGGATTCAAGGACACCATCACTTTGGTAAAGGGCAAGCTCGAGGAGGTCGATCTGGGCTTGGGACCGAACGGCAAGGTTGACATTATCATTAGCGAGTGGATGGGATACTTTTTGTTGTACGAGAGCATGCTCGACACGGTACTCTTGGCGAGAGACAAGTACCTTGCACCAGGAGGAATGATGTTCCCGGACAAGGCGACCATGTACCTCTCTGCCATCGAGGATCAGGAGTACAAGGACGAAAAAATTGGCTTCTGGGACGATGTGTACGGATTCAACTACTCGTGCATCAAGGACATTGCTTTGCGAGAACCTCTGGTCGACACGGTCGACATCAAGAGTGTCGTCTGCGACCCTTTCCCCATCAAGCAGCTCGACTTGCTCACCGTCACCAAAGAAGAGTTGAGCTTCGAAAGCGATTTCACCCTCAACGCAACACGCGACGACTACGTCCACGCCTTCCTCGGCTGGTTCGACATCAGCTTCGATGCATGCCACAAACCCGTCCAGTTCTCCACAGGTCCTCACTCGCGCTACACACACTGGAAGCAGACTGTTTTCTACACAAAGGACGTCTTGGCAGTCAACCAAGGCGATGCCATCACGGGCCGATTGGTCTGCAAACCTAACGAGAGGAACAACCGCGACTTGGACATCACCATCGATTACCAGGTTCAGGGAGCTACCGCTTCCTCCGGCCGTATGGAGTACAAGATGTCGTAGATCAGCATACATCACTATCCACCGAGAATGGTTCACTATTCCCTCTTGTAATTAGGTTCCTTTGCGAACATATGTATAGACATTCACGCGGTTTCGTCCCGAAGCAAAGAAAAGTCAGCAACTCTGTGCAAGAGGGAGCCATATTGTCGGCGTCTCCCTCCTTCTTTGAGGGAGGCCGACGGGCACAGGCGGATGCTCTTTTGAGGATGACGCTGCATTCCAATGAATGCTTCATCAGAAAGAAACCACCTTGGCATCTTTCTTCTGCTTCTTCACCTCCCGCTTTCCGTCGGCCTTTGCCTCGCTATCAACTTGAGCCCTCTTTCTCGCAAAGCTATGGAAATCATCTTCATCCCCCCCATTCGCCGAATCCTTTGTGCTGCCAACAATCACCTGATGGACCAACGATTTAGCCTCTCTATCCATCTTGTGGGTTTTACCTTCGTTTCGCAATGCCAAGGGACAATCTTTGGCGAGGTGTTCTACGCTCGAACAGAGTTTACACGAGCCACCTTCTGGATAGACACCTCGACCAGCGTTGTTGGGACATTTGGAAGACAAGTGACCTTTGGAGTGGCAAATGAAGCAAGTGGCGTACGGGAGAGCGTCGTCTTTGAGGGCTGGCTTCCGGCATTTCGAGAGGGTATGTTCGGTAGATCCGCATCGGAAGCAGATGCCGACTGCATCACGACCGATCATGGGAGTATCAGATCCAGCAGCAGCGTCGGTCTTGAGCGCAATCGATTGAGCATCGAGAGCGTTGGGGCAGTCTTTGGCAGAATGACCCATTCCACGGCAGGCGAAACACTTGAGTTTGGCGGCACGTTGATCGGCTCGTTCTTCTCTTCGTGCATCTCTTCGATCCATCCTTCGCTGCTCGTCGCTCCTACCCCAACCAGAATCGCCGCCATTATTGTAGCTGTTGTTGGAGTATCCCGAGCCGTTGGCGTGGCCACCTCTTGCTCCCCAACCACCATCACCCCCCATGGCGCGCGAAGAAGAGGCACTTGCTGACCAATCCTCTCCCTTGTGCCGTGATTGCCACATAGTGTCTGATTGCGCTGCACCTAGCCGGATAAGCTGACCTTTGGGTCCGTATTCGAACGAGCCAAACATTTGCTCGACTTGGCGCTCGATGTCGCGTGTCATGCGTTGGAATCTCTTCTTGCTCTCCTCGTTCTTGGCCTTCTTTGCTTTCAGCTTGAGCAACTTGGCTCGCTTGAGAAGCTTCTCGACTGTGGGGGGTTCAGCGTCCACAGCAGCTGGTGCTGGTTCCGAGGTGGTCTCATCCTTTGCTCCAGCCAAAGCAGAGGTGGATGTGGATGCGACTGGCTCCACAGACTCTTCCTCGTCCTTGGGCTCTGCAGCAGCGTCAGCAGCTTCGTCCTTATCGTCATTGCTCTTGTCTTTCTTGCTTTTCTTGTCCTTCTTGCCCTTCTTCTCTTTCCTTTCTTTCTTCTTCTCGCCCTTTGAGGGTGTTTCTACGGAGGCCTCGTCCTCGGCCACAGTTGTCTGCAGCTCGACCTTGGCGGGCGTAGCAGGTGCGGTGGATTCGTGATCGGGCTCGCTATCCGAGTCAACGGTCTTCTTGGCGAGAGAGCGCCTTCCTTCCAGCTTAGTATATCTTGTCATGATGTTGCTATTCGAGTGATGCTCGTCGTTGCAAGTCAAGGCGTACAATAGGAAGGAGAGGCGGATGCCACCAAAGCGAAGTTTCTCTCCACAAAATTTTCTGGGCAACTTTACTCGGAAGAAACGACATCCTTTTCGCCAAAAAATTCTCAATTCTCTCTTCAGGGTCCTTCTCACATTTTCCCGCACCTTTCATCAAGATGTAACTGCGGTGTAACAATTATAAATTTCCATTGTGGTGGAGGTTCCAAGGCGAGTTTGGGCCACGTCGACTTGGAAACAAACGCACCTCAGACTCAGCTCTATTTGGACCTTCAGCTTAACCGTCGTTGCATTCTGCTTACCATCAATCCTTCCATCACACACACGTACCGGAAGCGCCAACAATGTCGGCGATGGACGAGATACGCAAGATACCGCCGGTGACGCGGTACATGATGGCCGCCACCGGCGCTGTCACCTTACCTTGCTTGCTTGCCATCACCTCTCCTTACCGCTTTGTACTCTTCTGGCCTCTTGTCATTCGGAAGTTCCACATACATCGTATCTTCACATCCTTCTTCTACGGTGGCGGAGGGCTGAAGCTCCTCTTCGATCTCTTCCTGCTGTATCGAAACAGCTCGGATCTCGAATTGAATCATTTCGGTCGCCGCACAGCCGATTACACCTGGTCTCTGCTTGTCATGGGAACCGTCATTCTTGCCGCCAATTATCCGTTGGGATCCGCCGTCTTTTTCGGACCTCTGCTGAATGCTTTGGTGTATGTCTGGGCCAGGGCCAACCCAAGTAGTAGTGTCAGCTTCTTTGGGATGGTCAATTGTCCAAGCCGGTGGTTGCCTTATGTGTACTTGGGCTTGGATCTCTTGCAAGGTGGACCCGGCGCCGCGATCGTAAATGGAACAGGGCTACTGGCAGGCTATGCTTACTGGTTGTTAGATCAGGTGCTCCCTGCGCAGCGTGGAGCAGGAGGCAGAGGTGGTGGACGAGGTGGAAGCTACGTTCCTACTCCAGGATTCATGGAGAGGTTGTTGCCGGATTCGCTCGATCCCAGTTTGGAGGGTCAGAATATGGGCAACAGGAACGCGCGACGTGTGGCAGGTGGCACCGTATGGAACGCCGCACGAGACCGCGGTAACAGGCTTTCGGATCGCTCGACCAGCAGCGCAACTCGTCCGACCAGTATCGCTTCCGCATTGGGAGCCGGTGCTCGCTCCGCTGTCAGTTCCATCAATCCCTTCCGTGGGTCCAGTTCGACTTCTCGCACAAACGCGTCCGGCGGACCGAGCAGGGAAGATCTACTTGGAGCTGCAGAGCGTCGTCTGCGCGCATCTCAGTCATCCTCTATCGTCGGGCGCAATGCTGCAGAGCGTACAGCGCCCAAGCCGGCAGGCTCCAACACCGCCGGTACGACAAGCCTCAATCCTCGTCCAGCAGCAGATTCGACAACGAGCAATTTGAGAAAGACTGCCGCAGCCTCGGGCCAGAGCAACACCTTCACATTTGGTCAGCTCAACGCGAAGGGAAAGGAGGGTGAGGCGGAGGAGGATCACAGTTCAAGCGGTGGAGCTGTTGCCGAGCAAAGATGGGGGACGGGGAAGGGGAAGGAGAAGGCCAAAGGCAGTGATGATGAGAGTGAGCCGTCGAAGGGCGCCGGCTACAGTTGGGGGTCTGGCGGTCAGCGACTTGGCGAGTGAGGAAATAGAACGCACAATGCTTGCCAACATGAATCTAGTTGCATTACCAATTCTCAGTCTACGAGTCTACAGATCCGTTTGTGATCCAACAGCCCGGATAAGCAAGCTGTAGAATTCGACCGATTTAACCAGGCCATAAATGGTTACAGACTCATCGACGGTGTGAATGTTTTCATTGCCTCCCTTGATCGGGAATGGCTTGTCGGATCCTGGGCTGAATCTAAAAATGTTCTTTGAAACTGCCCAATAACGGGATGTATCGGTGTTGCCGCCCATCACGTCGGGTGCGACAATGATGTCCTGCCACACAGCACGTACGACTCCCTGAAGCAGCTTCCAAGGTTTTGCGTCTGCGCCGATCGGTGTGAAAGGAGCCGGTTCGAGGCCAGACCCAAAGGCGTCCGAAAGGACGATTCTACTGGCGTTCTTGGCGCTGGTGGAAGAATGGATAAAGTTCCAACCTTCACCATCGCCGTGGATTGTGAGATCGAGCTTGCTTGCCACAGGCCGCAGTGTCCTGTAGATGTGACGGCGCACTTCGGCGACAGAAGAGGTTATGTCGATGCGATGGTTGATCACCGTTGTCGCTTGTTCGGGCAAGGCGTTGATCTTGACACCGCCAGAGACGAGGTCGACAGCTTGCGTCGTCTGGAAATTGAATCGCTGATATCGATCCATCAGAGCTAACACTTTGGCTGCTTGCTTGTCGAGTTTGCTCTCGAGCCACTCCCGAGCCCAAGATGCTGACTCGTGCTTGTTCTGCAGACGTTCGAGCTCCTTGAGTGCTTTCGTGAGCTTTGGATCAGCACCAGGCGCGTCCCGTGTACATTGGAGGTACTGTAGCGCTGGTGTGACTTGATCCTTGTCTCTCCCTGTGAGGTGGATGGCGGCGGTGTACGGGTTCGCCTCGATCGCAGTGATGAGCTGTGAGAGCAAGCCGATCGAGGTGTGATCTCGAGGAGCAGAAGAGTGACCGCCTGGCGTGTAGACCGTGACTCTAGCATCAAGGTAGCCTTTCTCAGCGACGGCAGGCGCAGCCACAGGAATGCCAAGATCCAGATCGATTTCTCCACCTTCGTCCACGATCATTGCCATGCCATCGTCGCCGTATCGTTTGTGGAGGAAGTTGGCAAGCTCGAGACCGCCTTGTGTGCCGGCGCTTTCTTCGTCAAAGCCGAACGAGCAGACGATCGTCCGTTGAGGCTTGTATCCTGACTTGAGCAGAGTCTCAATCGTGGCGAGGATTGAAACGATGGTGGACTTGCAATCGCCTGCGCCCCGTCCCCAGACAAGGCCATTTTCCTTGTCAATGAAGCCAGAGAAGGGCGGGTGAGTCCAAGATGGGATGGTCTCAGGCTCGACCGGCACGACATCTTGATGAGCCATTAACAGAAGCGGCGCCAACGACTCGTTTGAGCCAGGGAAGGTGTAGACGAGGCCCCATTCGTTGACCTTTTCGAGCTTGACAGGGGAGTCGGGAGCATAGATCGACGGGAAAGCAGAGCTGAGGTAGTCGTGGAAGGGCGCAAACACAGCTCTCCATCGATCAGGATCTTGTTTGACAGTCGGCCAGTCATCACCGACCGTGGTATCGACCTGGATGGCTCCTGATAGAAGTTCAGCCAGCTCGTCACTGGAAGGCAGTGCACCCGCGCTGCTGCCGTTGGCGGAGCCTAGCACCGAGACCTCACTCGGAAGCTCGAAGGGTGGCACCTGTGGACAGGCTGAATTGCCATGTTGAGGGGAATGATATCGATGAGGCTTCATTGATGGAAGGCTGTACAGGCGTGCATTGGTGTAAAAGAGCGCGACACAGATCACAACGAAAGCGCAGATCCGGACAAGTCTAGGTAGAAGAGGGCGGGAGCGGGCCTTATCGCACACGAAGCTTGTCGGTAGAGCGGCTTTGCTGTCTTCGACTTGACCCATGATCGCAAAAGGGAGGTCAGACGAGAAGAGCTCAGAGACCGTGGTGCAAGTATGGCGATGGCGGGAACGGAAGAGCCAAGCTTTCGAGTTGCCTCCTATCAATGCCGCGTGCACGGCCCTCAGCGTGACTCGCCAGGGTCTTGCAGCCGGAGTCGAAATTTGATTGTGGAGGACAACGAAGTCGAAGGTAGGACCCTGGAACCTGTCGGTGTCGAACCTTTGTTCTACCTTCTCAGAGTCGCATCCTCGAACCACCCATCCGATCCACGTCCGGAGTCGCAACTCATCCATGTCCAAACAAAGGCCGGATCCATTGTCAGTATGAATGGCGGTGGCCATGCAGGTGACAGGTCACCGGCGCTGCCTGCTGAGCTTCTGTCCCGGATCATTGCTTGCTTGGTGCCGGCAGTGGATCGAAACGCATCCACATTGCCGCATCCGAACGGCACAGACCTCGAATTTGCGCCTGCACTCCCAGCATCCCCCAACGGCGATCTCTTGTCGGTTTCTCTGTCCTGCCATCTAATGCATGAGGTGGCAAGTCAATCACTGTATCGCTCGCCCCTACTTCGTAGCTTGAAATCGTTGAATCTTTTGGCCAGGACCATTGTTGCGGATGTAAAGAGGCGGGACAGCAGCTGCATCGCCGATGGGATGGGTGAGAGCAGCAGAGCAGCCAGGATTCGGTCGATACATATGCCACCCGGCGATGGACTGCTCCAACCAGGAGATACTTTGGCAGACCAAACATGCTACATAGACAGCTTGCGCATCCTCTTCGATAATGCAGGCCGTCTCGACTTTGTCTCGCTGGACCATCGTCAAGCTGGTGCAGCGTTGCTGGAGTTCCTTCGACCTTCTACTGTATGTCGTCCTCGTCGAATCACATTGTCGAATCTCTCGTTCTCGGCACCACCATTCTCTACCACGCAGTCGCTTGCGCCGCTGTCGAAAGTGACGCATCTCCATCTCATCAAGATTGTACCACCGCCAGCTTTGATCTCGTTTCTGGTGGGCGAACAGATCAACACGGACGAGCAGGGCAACGTACCAAGGAGCATCAAGGCCGGGTTATCCCCGCGCAATACGCTTGAATGCTTACGACTGTCGCTGCTGCCGCCGGATGCATTGGTCGATTTTGAGGCATACATCGGATGGAGAAAAGCATGGAAGTTGTACGAGCAGCTGCCGGCCCAGCAGCAGGCTCATGAGCCTGCACCTCGTGCACCTCGAGGTCCCGCTCGAAGATTCGCTGTGCAGGAAGCTCTCTACGACTTAGCCGTCCACTCGTCTCGTCTACCGAGACTGAGGATGTTGTTGCTGGAACTGAGTCCTTTGGGTCCGCTGCCATCGCCGATGGAAGATGAATGGCAGCTCGACCGCTCTGCTGCGCTGACACGGTCCCATAATGCAAGGCTTACTTCCTCTTCTGGAGGCAACACACACGGTCGGAAACCACGACCGGCCGATGCAAGAGCTACGAGCTCAGATGTCAGTCAATTTTATGATGCCGTTCAGACGTCTCGAAGACCAGCGCAACCACGTGCGCTCTCGGATACGCCACTCAACGAGCAAAGCCATGATGACTCGCGGCAGGAGAACGAAGAGGCAGTGACAGCGGAAGAGCTCCGAACAGGTGAACGAGACACCTACTGGCGTCTCATCGAAAGTGGAAAGACGGCGCTCGTCAATTTGTGGATCGCATCGCGACGGGATGCCGACTTCGACGCCCATCGGAAATCACCTCCAGAAATACGCCTCGTCGCCGCCAGACACAATGGACACGATCGACGAGAAGGCTTTCAAGACTTCTACTGTCAAGCACAGCACGAAACACTCCACGCCACGCACGTCGTTCCGTCCGCTTCGTATTGCAGCACCTCTGCCTCGGCTGATCGAATCAGCGACGAGGATGGAGGATGTCAAGACGAAGTCGGCTGTTGGGCCGATCCCGACGTCTTTTCTCTTGTCACGACTGCGCCGTTTCTCTCGTTCAGATCCATCGACAACTCCGAGTCTGGCTGGTACTGGACCGGAGAGCTGCCTCGCGAGTCTCAGCAGCCTTCGAGCATCGTCATCCCATCACATGTCAAGCGACTGTGATGCAGCAGACCATGACCTTTGCGGCCTGACGGATCACAGAAGAAGAAGTGCGCAATTCAGTGGCCTCAAAGGCGGAGTAAGGTGAGAAAGCCGATCAAAAAGTGTTCGGCTTAGCCGTGGCGGGCCACCTGAACTTTTAGCCTTAGCTTGGTCTATCAATCGCTGATGAAGTCTCAATTACGCGTCCGTGCGCTTTAGATGAGTCAGGTGGGCGATTATGACGGAGGCGAGGCTGCCTCAGCAGTGACATTGCATGGCAACAAGCGATAAACGAGGCTTTCTTTGGCGGTGGAAAGCTACGACTGCGCTCAAAGTTACTGTCGCGGAAGCTGAGTTCACTTGACGAAAGCTGAAGCGTGCGATGCACATCGACGCGCTTCGACCAACTCAATTCGCACTTTCCGTCTTCACAGGAGGCTTTGCCACAGCCGGACTTCAGAATTGCGATTCCAATGCGATCAAACGTTGGAAGCTGAGCCAAAACAGCGGAGCGTTTGCATGCAAGGACTATGACCTTTCAGGTGCAGAGGGGAACAGACGCCCGCCGCCGAGCACGGGCCTCGCCTCGTACTGTTTGGTAGGACTGAGTCGCATAAAGCAGAAAGACGGGTCCTTCGAAGTACACTCTCTTCCATCGCAACTCTTTTGATCTGTTCCTCTTCTTCGGATTCAAATTGCAAGTGTCCGTCTCAAGATAGGATCGCTGCGCTCGCCTTTGCATCATTCGCTCTGGTCCGCTCTGGTACAGACGATCATTGGCGACTTGATGCTCCTTCTTGAGGCATCAGCGATCATGCACGAAACACTCGGCGCAGACACTGTTGAGGTCGATGGCGCAAACAGGAAATCTAGCGATACCTCAGCACCGATTGACCACGGACCTCATACAGCTAGAGCAAGTGGTCTTGCCCTACCAGTCGAAATATGGGATCGCATCCTTTTATTCACACTACCAACACCTCGACTCTCAAATTACACCGAAATCGGAGACGAGAGCAGGAAAGCTTTAAAAACCTACAACAAAGACCTCCTGTCACTAGCTCTGACATGCAAGCGCCTCACAGTTCCAGCTTTGGCGAAGCTGTACTTTGCTCCAATCCTGCGAGGACAAGGCAAGCTAGACAAATTTGTTGAAGCCATTTGTCGAAATGGGCACAACGGGCTGGTACCGAACTACTCTGAAGCCGCGGCAAGGATCCGCGTGCTCCATATTCAAAGCGAGACATCGATCTTCGACGCAGACAAAGACATCAAACAGTTTTGTACGTGCGAGTTGCACATCCTTTCTCTCCTCTCGAAGAATGTGCGACTTTTGTCAATCGCAACGTCGATCACAGACGATCGCGAATGCGTCTGCCGATGCTGCTGCGAGCAGTACGAACTGACGCGGCCAACAAATCATGCTCTTGCCCATTTCCTCTCAGAAAGCACAGCGTGCCGACCATTTGGTCTTCGATGGAGCTTGCTTGGAGACACAGCACCGCTTTCGTTGGAGAGTGCGACATCTTTTGGACCGCTCTCGCGACTTCGCGACCTCGAGCTCGACAACATGGCTCCATCGCCTCAGCTCATCGCGTTCTTGACGGGCAGCACCGCACCAGGTACGATCTCTCGCGTAAGTGAAGCTATCGCCGCCGGACTCTCGCCACATGAGAATCTCCGACGTGTCCGGCTCTCCTCTGTGCCACAATATGCGCTAGTTCTCTTTGGAGACTATGTCGACCTGGTAGAGCAAGGTTCTGAGGATGCCGATGACTTCGATTCATGGGGCGTTCTGGATGAGAGCCCTATGGCAACCGCTCTCTACGATCTTGCCGGCAAGTCCTGCAAGCTGCCGAACCTCAGACTTCTCATCCTCGAAATACCCGGCGTCGACTCCTCCCCTATGTGTTATTATTTCGACAAAATCAAGCAGAGTCTACGCAGAGACGTGACGCCCAATTCTAAAAAGCGAGTTGTCGACTCACAGTCGCTTGGTTATGCTACGGCCGATCTGGCGTCCTATTTTAGCGAGATACAACGCGTTGGCGAGCTGCTTGGTAGCACTTATCCAGCGGATGAAGAGCACTCTGACCGGGAAAATGAAGATTCGGAGAAAAATTGGAGTATCCAGGTTGCCAATCACGACGAATTTTGGAAGTCAATCCACCAGGGGAAAAGGTACTTGGCAAAGCTTTGGAACGAACCTCGCGTTCGAATGGGCCTTCCGGAGACAGAAATCAGGATCGTGACTGCTCAACCCGGCCGCTACTACGAGGATTGGCTGAGAAAAGAAGGAGACCTCTTCTGCCAGGCGGACAATGTTGCCTTGCTCGATGATCCGAAAAGACTCGAGTCTGGGTCGAGTCTGGACCGGAGTGACAGGTGCGTATCACGTGACTACGGAAGGTGGGCCGACCAAGATGTGTTTTCGCTGGTCGAGACCATGCCCTGGCTTTCTTATCGTCGATTTGACGACTACGGCTGCTGCGCGTGGACGGGAGAGCTGCCTCGAGATAGCAATCCAGGCGCTGTCGCTTCCGCGGAAGAGTCAGCACGACGCACCATCATTCCGGCCATAGTCAAGCTTGACAAGGTGGAGGAAGTGGAGGAGCCAGCCAACAAGATGCTCAGGCGCAATCCATCTCGACGTGCCCGAAAGAGTCTCGACCTGCAAGAAGGAGGATCCAGGCGGCAGCGAGCAGGCACAGCTGTGACGGGCCGAGCAGGTCCTTCTCGCACTTAGGATGTTTTTGAATTGCAATTGTGACTGGTTCGCATTTCTCCAAATCGTGATAAGGGTCACAGTATTGACTTGAGGCGCCATGTCCTTGAAATCTCCAAGATGAGGATGCAGGAAGGCGATGTGAGCGCCAGTCAGCAAGTCCGAAACATGAAGCCGGCTTTTGTCGCAGATTTATTGACGATTCCAGACAGATTCTGGCGACGCGAATTGACAAACTCAGGAAATTCCTTCGACAAGCATTTCACGTCTTGAAAGCTTGAACGGCCTCGCCGACCGACGACGCGAAACGACAGACAAAGAGGTATGCATTTGTTGAAGCCTCCGCAGTCGTCACTTCGTCTTCCACTCTGCGTGCCTTTGATCAAGAGCGTTCCTCTCAGAAGGCGCGCCGCCAAGGGAACCGCTACAGCACATCTTTAAAATCACGGTGCATGTTTGGTTGAGGGAGTGGGTTGAGGCAATCCGCCACGCAAGTTGACGCTTCATCTGATGCCTCAAAGGGTCCGACGGTCAAGCACGGGCCTCTGCTTTAGCCGCCTTCTCCTTTGACCTAAATGCCTTATTTTCATGGAACTCAGCCTTTTCTCTTCAACTGTGATCTGAACCACCACCTATAAGACGATCTCCAGAGGACAGAAAGCACCAAACTTTGCTGACGCGGCTCTTGTCCCAGAGATAAAACCGTTTTCTCGCAACGCATCATCGAGAATACTTCCTCCCAGTTGCGTCCGATTCTACACCATGCCAGACGTCAGAGCTACCGGTAATCTCTCAGACAACAGCGCTTCGCTGACACCTGAATTTGGCTCGCTCAGCGAAGTCAACGCTACCAGCATTCTGCCTTGGCTCAGTCTTCCTTCTGAAATCTGGGAACGGATCATCGATTTCCTTCGACCCTCGATTAGATTCAAAGACAGTGTCTTCCCACATCCGCACAGCAAGCGTCTCGAGGACCGGCCCTCCCGTTATACGAATCGCCACAAAGATCTTCTGGCGCTCGCATTGACCTGCAAAGCTTTCAAAAAGATAGCTGTGGCTGTGTTGTACCGCACGCCTTTCCTCCACACAGAGACTACCGTGAATATATTTCTCGAAAATCTCTGCCGCAACGATGAGGGACTCTTTATGACAGAGGCCTACAATGATGCTGCCTTGGTTCGAGCGTTGCATATCGAGGCTTCAGTTAACGAGATGGACGTAAAGTGTTCCCAGAAGCGATTCTGCTTGTGTGACCTGCACGTTCTCTTCTCTATGGTCACAAATGTGCGATATTTGTCGCTTAACATCATCGACTGCGAATGCGCGTTTGGGTGGGACGGCGAGGACTTGATGAATCATCCTTTGCTCCATTTCCTCGCGATTTCCACCAAATGCCGTCCCCTTCGACTCAAGCTAAGCGTCGGGTTCAGCGAAGGGCTTTCACTGACCGACGCAAAGTCATTTGCACCCTTGTCTCGCCTTACCCACATAGAGCTCATCAACACTTCTGCTCAGAGGGAATTTCTCACATTTTTGGCAGGCAACGTGGAAAAATCCGGCCGTTTCCCAAATATACAAGACGCCATATCGAAAGGGCAATCGCCAAATCGGACACTCGAGTGTCTCCGACTCGCCGTAATGCCGTCTGATGCTCTGCATCATTTTGGATTCTATGTATCTCAACGAATTGCATACGATGCGCGTGATCCCATGTACTTCGACACGACGGACCCAGAACCCGCGCTTTTCCATCCAAACCTGTCCTTCGAAGCCGCATCCTTTCAAGAAATGCTCTACGATTTTTCCATCAACGCGTGCAACTTGCCCAAAATGAGGCTGCTGGTTCTCGAAGCTCCAACGGAAGATACGACTATTCTCGAGGCGCCTCTCGATGAACTTGCCAAGCAGGGCTTCCTGGAAACAGGATCTCAAGATGTTCAAGATTTTCAAGTGGACCAATTGGCATCTTTGTTTGGTGCGGCTTTGCATAAAGGAGCAGCACGAGTTTCTAGTCTCGCTTACGGTCTCGACATCAAGCTGAGCGGGATCTCGGGCTCATGGCCCTCATGTCTTGCCCGTAAGGACGGAGAATGGCGCCTTCTTGACGAGGGGAAGCGAAGCCTAATGGAACTGTGGAATACTTTGCGTTCCAAAAATGGCTTGGGTGAGGTAGAGGTTCGCGTCGTTGCCGCCAAGCACCGACGATACTACTCTATGCTTGTTGATCCACGCGCCGAAGATTTCTACTGTCAAGCGGAGGAGGTTCTGGCGCATGGCGGTGGCACTCTAGCTCACGGTGACCGCGAAGCAGCTGTGAGCGAGACAGGGGTTTGGGCCGACCCAGACGTGTTCACGCTGGTCAAGACCATGCCCTGGTTGTCGTACCAACACAATGACAAGTACGGTTGCTTCTGCTGGACAGGACAATTGCCTCGTGACAGCGAGCCGAATTCGACTGATTTGACTGAAACCGACACACCGAGCCGCGTCATCATTCCCGTCATCATCAAGCCGGACACAGCGGCTTTGAGCGGGTCGAATGCAGATAAGGTCAAGCAGAAATTTTCTGCAAATGCTCGAGAGGATACAGAGTCGAGCTCGCCTGCACCAAAGCGTCGACGGCTAGACGTATCTACGGCTGATCAAGCAAGTCCATCTCGCACCTGAAATGGAAACACACTATGGTCTTGAACTGGTCGAGTGCTACATTGCGTGTTAGAGATAGTTCTTTTGCCGCCTGTTGAGACCGCTAGCGATATGTTCAATGTGATCGTTACGGCCCTGAAGGTCGAACTGTGAGAAGGAGGATGGAGTCCTCAACCAAGCCTTGAAGCTGCTCCCCTCCGCTTCGATTGCAACGACCTCTTGGCCACCGTTTCCGTCTTGTGTTGCAGTTGAACCGTCGAAGGGTCCCGGGTGATCTGCAGCCCTGATCGCCGTACGATCCCTTGCACCTGCCAGGAACTTGTCAACATGCTTTTGCGCTTCTTCTTTCCTACCAAGCAGCTCCGCCTTTCTCTTCCTGTAAGCTTCGGTACCTGGTCCTAACGCTCCTTCTTTTGCATCGTCATACAACAGACTTCCAACACTGGTTGAATCGTTGCCCTCATTTATCACGCTGTATGCATTGATGAATGATTGGAAGTAGTTGAGCCGACAAAGACTGGATCTAGCTGGAGGCTTCAGCGGTTCTGTCTGCCCAGTTTCTTTCGATTTGGACCTCTTGGTAGGTGCGCCCATTCTTGTACCACTTGCCAGATTCTCGACTTTTGCTCTCTCCGATTGCAAGCTTGGATCGCGAATGAACAGAACAGAGTTGGGACAACTGACTGGTTCGTGATCTTTAAACTGTGCTATTTGTACTGCGACACTATCGCCTGTGTTTGCTTTGGAAAAGATAGACCAGGCGTATTCCAGCTGAGCTTCTTTGCTGTCCGGGAAAACAGCATTTGACCAGCCTACGAGAACCGAATTTGAACCTGTGCCAGGACGAGCTCTCGCTCTCTGCAGCGCCCGACGAGAATCCTCTGCAAGGATGCGTTTCAACTGCTCCCTCTTCTGCTCGTGCTGCTCTCGATCGTCGGAAGGAAAAGCCGGAAAAAGGTGTCGTGTCGGATGGTCACTGATTGTCACCGAGTGGATGTAGATCGGCTCTATAAGGGACGCGAGCAGGCTACCTTGTAAGCCGATACCGGGAGCGTTCCAGAGAGCGATTTTGTCGGAGCAAGACATGCAAATGCTAGGTGGAGAGTCGGGCCGGCCCGGCTTGGTGCGAAGGCCGCCTGAGATTGGTGTTTGAGAAGAGGAAGCTCGACCTCTGACGAGTTTGACTCCCTGGATAGTGCCGATTGTGGGGCTTTGACGTGAGGATAGTGTGTGTAACTCGAGCAGCTGTGTTGGAGTGAGAGCATCTCGACCGGCAAGTTGATCCTGTGCTGCCCTTTGGTATTCCAGCAACTTGCTGCTTGCATCACCGCATGGCAATGTCGATACGAACAGATGCACTCTGACGCTCTCTTTCAGTCTCCAACTGCTTTGCTCTCCACTGCGTTCGAACAGCTTTAAATCTGCTTCTGGCAGTGACGCAACTTCCTGCTGTAGACGCTGCAAAAGCCATAGCCTCGCGCCTCTGCGTGCAAGCACCTCCGCATGTTGATCGTGCAGTACATCTCCATGAGCTGGCAGCGAAGTGTAAGGAAGACACTTCAAGCCCGTACCTAGCGAAATAAGTGCATACTGTCGTGAATCGTTCGAGGGATAGGAGAGGACAAAAGCGGCGAGAACGGTCCATTCGAGACGGTTGTTTGATTTCAGTCCCGGTTTACCACCTCTTGGCGGCAGTGTGTGGGTATAGGTCGACAAGGCGAGGTTTGCTATGCTTTCGTGATCGACTGTGAAGCCATGCATGTCGGCCCTGCCGTCTTGGCTGTCGACGATCGGTGCAGTCAAGGTCGAAGAGGTGAAAGAATCATGGCTTTGTTCTACATTCAGGGTCCAACTGAAAATATCTCACCGTGTTAGGCTGATGAGTGCGACAAAGTAAGTCAGCCGAAAAAAACCCACTGCGGAACTGCGAAATGACGGTGATGTGCAGTGTCGATCCTCTTTACACGCGACACCCTGCCAAGCTGTCGTTGTAAGCAGGCAAGAATTCAAACGAGATGCCAAGACTTGGTGGCTGCAAGCGCTAACTGACTTCGCAACGCTGTACGACGTAGCAATTGCAGGCTGACATCCTTTCGCTCGGCCCTCCACTGGCTCGTCTATCTTCCCGTTCGACCACGTCCACCGATACTCTGAGTCCACACTGCTCGACATACCTCGGCCTTGACTCCTCGATACCCACTAGACAAAACATTGGAGTTACGGAACGATACAGCAAATAGAATTGCCCAAGATGGCAACGAAAGAGCAACACGACGCCAAGCTTGCGCATCACGAACGCCATCACAGGACCATAGGCGAAACACTAAACGGCACAGACAAACCGGATGGGGCCGAGTCAGTCTCCTCCTCACGCTCCTCTTCTTCGTCCGACGAGCTTGCGGCACAAGCCTCCACTGGCGACACTTCCCACGCCCATGAGAATGCGTCCGCCAAGACGACCTCGCCCTACCAACTCAAACTCCAATTGAGATCTTCTGATCCAATAGCAGACGCGCATACGCTGGATCCGGATGAGCTACCATCTCACTGGGTCCCGACGGTCGTGTCTCAAGTCGCACGCGCGACGTCTTCCGCCTTTGGTCAGCTACCCACTCCCACCGACGAACAACGCCGACAGCCGCCAAAGAAGGAGGAAAGCCACATACTGGATCGCTTGACATTCTGCAATCCTTGGGAGCAAAGCTTTCGTAAGCCGGGCATCAAGGGTATTCTGGCAGGTGGATTGAAGTGGGGTCTACCGGACAGCTATGAGGAGGGCTCTGGAAAGGGGAGCAAGAGAGCGAGTGGGTTCAAGTCGAGCAAGAAGATTCAAAGGCAATTGCAAGCGGCTGAGAAGGAGGATGCAGAGCTGGGGACGGATTGGGATCATATTGATGTCGTAGAGCCGGAATGGGGCTGGCCGTCGAGGCATTTGGAGAAGGAGGTAGATGAGCTCCGGGAAGAAGACAAGGTGGAGCATCCTGCAGTACAACAGAAGGACGAGAAGAAGAAGGACAAGAGAAAGGGCTCCGACGCCGACTATCAAGCCCAGGAAAAGCCATTGCGAGATTGGCAAGATCCAAAGAATCACGATAGCGTAGCGGCCAGAGTGACTTGGTTGGGCCATGCCACCACCCTCCTCCAACTTCCACCGCTGTCATCATCCAGCAGTCGTGGACAAGCTGAAAGGAACGAGCAAGATGTCTCGTCCCGATCGATCAACATCCTGTTTGATCCCATCTTTTCCGAACGCTGTTCTCCTTCGCAATCAGCTGGGCCACAACGATTCACCCCTGCACCATGCTCGGTCAGCGATCTCCCACCCATTGATTTCGTCGTCATCTCGCACTCTCATTACGACCATCTCGACTATCATACGTTTAAGCAGCTCCATCATCATCGCCGAGACAAGATTCATGCATTCGTTCCTCTGGGTGTCAAAGACAAGTTGGTTGGAAGCGGAGGATTCGGATGGAAATCAAACCAGGTAAGCGAATTGGATTGGTGGGATTCTGCTTCGCTTTCGATTCCTGGAGCTGGTCAAGCAGAATTGAAGATTCACTGCACACCGGCCCAGCACGGCAGTGGTCGAGGAGCTGGTGATAAAGATGCGAGTTTGTGGGCCAGCTGGGTGATCGAATGGGCAGGTTCGCAAAGCAGGTTCTGTGCATTCTTCGCCGGCGATACGGGACTCAAGTATCACCATGACAATCCTCACAAACGGAGCAAGTATCCGGCTTGCCCTGCCTTCGCAGAGATTGCTCGCAAGTTCAAGCCTTTCGACTTGCTCTTGCTGCCCATCTCGGTGGGATCGAGTCTGAGCTACTTCCGATCATGGGATCCTTTCCCACGCGCTTTCTCGCCTTTTCCTCGAGTCAGCAGCACGTTGACATCCAGCATCCATATGGATCCTCACGACGCAGTGGAATGTCATGAGATCTTTGCAAAGCAAAGGGAAGGAGGTGCGAGAGCTATGGTTAGTCTGGCAGTGCATTATGGAACGTTTGTGAGGAACGATGCGCAAACGAGAGGGGATGTTAGGGAGTTGAGAAAGGCGTGCAGGATGAAGGGGTTGAAGTTTCATCGGGTCAGGGACGAGGCTTGTTTGTTGAAAGGCGAGGAAGGGAGCAAGGGGAAGGAGGATGGAGAGGATGTCTTTTTGGTTGCAGACCAGGGAAAGACTTTTTGGCTGCCCATTCGAGCTCCTTCGTGATTCAAGCATTCATGCTTCTGCTCATTCTGTCCGACGCAAGACGCACACAATGTAGAGATCAAAGCAACATTCTCGAACTCGCCCAAATTCAGTGACGAAGACCTTCGCGTGAGTGTGGCTAGGAACACGGCATGAACACTGGAAAGGCGTGGTGCGCATCTACGTCTAGATGTTCTTGTTCTTGTGAGCGTTCTGACCGATCCTGTGAATCTGGAAGATCCTACCGATGATCCAATCCTTGACCTTGACGGGCAGGTAATACGAGATCCAGACACCCAAACTCTTTTTTCCGGTGAACAGATAAGCACCTGGTCTAGAAGCTGCTACCCACAACCTGACGTTCTTGGCAAACGTTTCGCTGGGAGTGGGCTCGCCTTGCTGGCTGAATTCTGCTCGGAATTTGACCAGATCCTCCACGTGTTTGTAGAGCGATTCTGCAGGGAGGTAGCCAAGGTCACCGTCGGAAGGAGCTTTGCGGTTCTTCATGGTGTTGTCTGCGATTGAGGATTTGATGGCTCCAGGAGCGACGACGACGACGTTGACACCAAAGGGGGAAAGTTCGAGTCGCAGCGTATCGGAAATGGCGTGGACGGCGGATTTGGAGGCAGAGTAAGGTCCGCCGAAAGGCATGCATGCGATGGCGGCGACAGAGCCGATGTTGACGATGGTTCCCGAGCGACGTCGAATCATGTATGGTGCTGCGACTTGGGTTACTGCCACCAGTCCAAAGAGCTGTATCGTGAGTCAGACCAAAAAAAAAGGTCAGTTAGGGCATGAATTAATCGGAAGCTCGTTTGCAAATCAGGAGCGGAACTCACGTTGGCCTCGAAAGTCTTGCGGATATCATCGACGGGCGTCTCGATCAACGGACCAACGGCGAGATTGACACCTGCATTGTTGATCAGCAGATCAATCCGATCGTGGGTGGTCTCGGTGATAGTATCGAAAGCTTCCTTGATCGAGTCTGCGTTGGTGACGTCGAGGTAGACACGTTCGATACCAGCGGGCAAGTCGCGCAAAGCTTCGAGATTGCGTGCAGTTGCAAAGACACGGTATTCGGGTTGCTTGTCGAATTCGATCGCCATGGATCGACCGAGGCCGGTAGAGCAGCCGGTAATGACGACGACTTTGCGCGGGTCGTTGGCCGTGACAAGATTAGCCATTGTGATCAATGTTTTTGAGAAAGGAGTGGAAAAGAGGTTTGAGGAAGCCAGAGGGTGGAGGATGAAAGGAAGGAATGGACGATGAAGCAAGACAATGAGAATTTGATGGTTCGAGAGATGTTGGCATGACCGTGCTGGTGCCACCACACTTGGACAACCTTCTACTGTAGCTTCTAACCCACTAAAATTACACGACGCCTTTCGTCAGCGGTGA
The DNA here is from genome assembly GCA_928722275.1 of Ustilago vetiveriae. NCBI lineage: Eukaryota > Fungi > Basidiomycota > Ustilaginomycetes > Ustilaginales > Ustilaginaceae > Ustilago > Ustilago vetiveriae. Next base: position 891,663 of record CAKMXE010000004.1, read on the forward strand.
ATTTCTTTCACAGCATCTATCTAGAAACATACAGCAAGGATGTCAATCTTTCTCAGTGAAGGACGACGCTGAAACATGCTCTGTTTCGCTTTCAGAAGGCATTGCTCAACGGGAAAACAACGGTTGTACCTGATACTGGGAGGTAGCATCATCGATGACGAACTTTCTTCTTGAAGTGCAAATCCAGCCACGCTTTTGACTTCCGGTCGCTTGTGGAACCTGCACTTGCCGAGACTCGCTTTCGGATTAGCCCCACAAAATCCATAGGAAATCATGAAGCTGAAAATGCCGTTTCGTACCAGAATATTCAAATAAAGCCAAAAAAAATTGAGGTCGAAAAAATCAAAATCAAACTGTCGTGCACGGAGCAATCGCCGGCAGTCGAAGAGAAAGACGCCTCCACACGCGACAGTCAGCCGCTCCGGTAGCATCAACTTTTGGATCGCTACTCGCCATCATATGTCACATTTCGAACAGTAGTCTCGGCCAACACAACAATGCCAGAGACTAAGGGTTCTGCTGTATCTAGATCGAATAGCTCCGGCTCTGCATCATCAACCAGCGACGTCGAAAACCGCTACTTTCCGTCCCCACACGGTCCTACCCTCGCAGGAGTAGCTGCGTTGCTCTCTGCCCCGACTACACGCAATGTCATTGTCCTAGCTGGAGCCGGGATCTCAACATCTGCCTCTCCACCCATACCCGACTTTCGGTCTCCAGGTACTGGACTCTACTCCAACCTCGCTGCTTACAACTTACCCTACGCAGAGGCGATCTTTGACATTGGCTATTTCCAACGACATCCACAACCGTTTTTCACGCTCGCCAAGCATCTCTATCCGGGCAACTTCAAGCCTGCACTTGCGCACTACTTCCTGACCCTTTTGCAGGACAAGGGTAAATTGAAGAGGGTCTTCACACAAAATGTGGATACGTTGGAAAGGATTGCTGGTGTGCAAGCAGACAGAGTGGTTGAGGCGCATGGAAGTTTCGCTACATCCACATGCATCGCCTGCAAACATAGAGTAGATGAAGATTGGATCAGGTCCAAAGTCATGACTGGTCAAATAGCAAGGTGTCCAAGGGACAAATGTTCGGCCAAGAAGAAAGGAAAGGATGGTGGAGGCTTGGTCAAACCAGACATTGTCTTCTTTGGCGAATCGCTACCAGCAAGATTCTTCCGCAGCATTCCAGACCTCAAATCAGCCGACCTGCTGATTGTGATGGGAACGAGTCTACAAGTACAGCCCTTTGCTTCTCTCATCGATGCTGTCCCAGACGATTGCCCAAGAGTATTGATCAATCTGGAACGCGTGGGAGAACTCGCTTCCTCCGACGGATATTCCGGAGGTGGCATGGGCGCAGGAATGTACAACGAAACAGGTTTCGATTTCGACGGCTTGACATATGGTGGCAAGCACAAGACTCGAGATGTGTTTTACGAGGGCAAAGCTGACGACGGTGTCGCAGAACTGGTCAAACTCGTAGGTCCAGAATGGGAAGCAGAGCTGGCGAAGCTCAAAGAACAGGGATACACCCAGCTTGATAAGGGCAAGAGCGTCGAGACAAGTGTCAAAGAGCCGAAAGCGGACCCGAAGGCGAAGTCGTCCACCAAGGAAGAAAAAGATGCCAATCAGAACGTGGATAGCCTTGCGAATCCGACGATCAATAAAGACAGCAGCAAACTTGATCAGCTGGCGCGCGATCTGGAGAGCAAGGCCAAACTCGATGATCAATCCAAAACACTCGGAGCGGATAGCACAGATGTAGATCCGAGAAAGGGCTCCTCGTAAGCATGGCTTGAAGCAGATACAGTGAAGCGAATACAATGGTATCACACGAGTGAACTCTAAGGCATCAAGCAGGGTATATCGGCGACACCTTGAACGAGCTTTCTAGAGTTGCTGAGGCTGTGAGTTAGACTCATTCGGCAAAGAGGATAGAGCTTGAGACGGTGGAGCTGCCGCTGCTGCAGCAAAAGAAGATGGCGGCACCTCTTGATCCTGAAATGCCTCGGTCAGTGAAGCTGCTGCAGGACTCTGCTTTAGTGGTGATTGTCTTGGCGGGTAGGGTTGATGCTGGTGATGAGGTGTATATACTGCGGAAGCCCCCCTTCCGCCTCTCCCTCTGAATCCTCCTCGACCCCTTGCTCCACCGGTTGCTCTCCCCGGCGGTTTGTCTGGTAGGATCCCTTCCGCTCTCGTCTCGCTTTCCAGACGATCAAAAAGGATCTCCTTGACTTCAGTCATACTTGGCTCCCTCGACATTTTTGCCGCCGGATACGTGATAGCATAATGAAAACCTTCCTCGACCGTCGCCTTTTGATATGTTCGCAAGAAATGTGGCAGAATTCCCAACGCCTGTTCCGCCGTCTTGATGGTCTCATGGCCCACTCTCACCTGCAGACGCTCTTGTGCGACTACGGTCGAGATGGTCAAAGTCAACGAGACTGTGACAATCTTTCGCGGCGGAGCGCCCGATTCGCTTGGATCGTTCGACGATGTCGGTGTGGATAGCTCACGCGCGAGCTCAAGCCATGTCCTTCGTTGCTTGGCGTCGATGTTGGTGCGGTCAATGACAACGTTGTGCCCCGCCAAAAGCGCTGTACGAGCAGCATAGACAACTGAGTGCCTGTCTCCTAGCTCGTCCTGATTGCAGCGCCGCCAATCAGTATAATGTTGGCACAATGCTCGTGCGAAAGTGGACTTGCCGCTACCTATGAGACCGGATAGGACGACAAGATACTGCTCTGGAACCTCATCGCCACTGTTTGTGCCCGGTTCCGGCTCGGATGGTATGTTCGTGGCTGACAAAAGTGGCGTGGGTACAGGCGCGATTATCTCGGCTTCGTATGCAGCAACAACAGGTGTTGGCTGCATGATCGCCCGGATCGTCTCCTAAGATATCGGAAGGATTCTTGGTGGTCGAAGATCACCATGTGCCACCTGCAGTTTTATCGGCTTTCTCCGCGGAGCAGTTGAGGAAATTTGACCAAATTTTCTCGATGTTAAGATATCTTCTGCACGTGATGGAAGAAGAACGGTGCGGCTTTCTGGCTGCGACATTTCTTCCTGAACGTCGCCGCTGAATTTTCGACACTGCCTGCATCATCCCTTGCCGTTCGTCTCTACCACGCATACCTCTGCCGCTTCTGCTCGCGAAGATTCCTTCACAGCTCCAGAATCTGCGCTCCACTGGACTGCAGTCTACGAACCGTCATGTCTCTTGCCACAAACATGGGATCGTCCTTGAGGACAGCTACTAGCAGCGTCAATGTAGCTTCCTCTTCCTCATGCTCAACTTCTGCTGCTCGAGCCTTCTCGGTCTCTGCATGCGCGTCTGCCAAGCCAAGGAAGCAGCGCAATGCAAATGATCCAATGTCGCTTCGCAAGATGCCCAAATTCAATTACGACGACGTACCTACGCTGGGACATCAGATCCTGTCACGCAAGCGCGAAATACTTCAAGTGATGCGAACAGTCGAGTTCGAGATCCCCAAACTCGCCAAATTCCGTCAGGAATACACTCCTCCCAAGCCTTCTCAATGCTTGCAGTTCCGATTCCAGCATTATCAAGGAGAAATTCACCCGGCTTCGCGAAAAGTTGTGCTTACTATGAACGTCGATGATTTGGTCAAAGCGGGTGCAGTCAAGGACGCAAAGTCGAAGCACAAGCTGCTCTTATTGGCAGGTAGTCGATTCCACCCGAAAGCGAACGGGGCCGCAGAGCCGGGACAGGGGGAGATCAAGATTTCGTGCGAATTTTTCCCCAATGAACGACAGAACATGAAGTGGTGTTCGGATACTCTTGACGCTCTGGTCAAGGAGGCGAATGTCAGGACGCAGGAGGTAGACGAGCTGCCACTGGACCTGAGGTCGTCATTGATCAGGCAGGACAAGAAGCGTCATTATTTGAGGGCGGATCGACCTTCGTTGAAGGACTTCCCAAAGGAATGGTTGTAACAGTCATTGTCCTTGCATACATAGAGCATAACAGTACCTTTTCTCGCTTGTGCAGCGCCTCCGAGCGAATGCGAGCTAAATTGTGACGCTTGCGTGTGACTTTCAAACGGTGATAGTGCTTCTGCAAGGCAGCAATGTTGTGTGACGACGGAAACACTTCTTTTAGAGATCGGCAGTATCGGGGGCCGATTGAATCTGATATAGCATTTTGTTAGACTGGCGTTTCTCTCAGGTTCAATAAATTCAGACCGCCGCGAGGATAAAGACGCGTTCTGATTGGCTCCAGATAAAAATCAGTCGCCCTACGCTCAGACTGAGGGTCGTTCAACACGGTCCTCCAGAGTCAAAGTAGCTATTGCTCGCCGCCGTGTCCCGTTGGTTGGGTTCCTCTCACAGACTCTAGCAATCCGCTTTGACCATCATCTGAAATATGTGTGACTCCTGTAGTCTCTTTGCTAAGCCGAGTGGCAAGGTGATGACAGATGCCGAGACCAGACAAGGGATGGATTATATATCTGCACTTCGTGTTTGGGCAGTCGACATGTTCGGATTTGTTCGCGTGCTTGTCGCCAAAGGGACGAGGGCGGGGTGCGAATTCGTTGACTGCTTATCTCTCGACCCGCCGGAGAGCGATGTAACGAATCCTCGTACAATGGAGGCGCTTGGTGGAATTGCGTGTACCGTTGACCGGATTCGCAGATTTCCTTATCTCTGCGAAAAACAAATCAAGGGTCCGCCTACCACGCGGCATGGGCGTGGCTTGCTCCTTCACTGCTTTCGGCACACAAGCGACATGTCGAAAAAGGTGCTTATCTGGCGCAGTTCCTGATGGATTTCAGGAACCAATATCATAGAGAGTCAAGTTTCGCACCAACTGATAAGGACAACCTCCTTCTTCCTCTCGGGTCTCGCATCCAGCTTTGCCAAGATGCTTGTCGCGTTCTTGTCGCTCAGCTTCAGAAGGATGCATGGTAGACAGCGGTGCCAACATGCCGGTCATGAAGAGAAGCATGATGCCAAGATCCGCTAAACAATCGTTGACGATTCTTTGCATCTTGGCTTGGGTGAATGGAAATGAAGAAGTGACTCGAGTGAAAATGCGAGGTGTTGACATCTCAACCAAGACTCTTGGAGGCTGCGCTGCAGGTGTGTGATGAAGTGTCGTAGCCGGTGAACTTTCCACACAATCACAGTGGGGGACGCTGCCGCTCTTCGAGTTCAACACAGCAACGTTATTTCAACGCCAACTTTTTCATGTCAACGATGATGGCATCCGGATACTGTATCATCGAAACCGACCAGCGTGTCAACAACGAACTATCAACGAAGGCAGGCACAAGTGAATGACAGATGCTTCTCTCGGCTTGAGACGGGGATTGGCAAGAGCAAAGAGGGGGCCAAAGAGATCTTGTGAAGCGACAAGACGCGCAGCCAAGCCAGGAACGAAATTCGATTCGAGGTCAAAGATAACGAATCACTCTTTGCCGAGGCTATCACGCTCCGAGAGACCCTGTCTCCCTCATCTCGTTTCTGGACGATCTCCCCTTCTCCGCTTGCCTTTCCCCGGCAATTTCTTCTCAGCTGCGCTTCCTCTGACGAGCCGGTCATCGATTGACGGCACGAACTCATTTCGCCCTCTTGGCTAGCCCCGCCTAGCGAGTCGTCGCGTTTGATTGAGCACAATGTCCGTCGTACCGTGTCTTGGCTTGAGCGATTGCCGACTCTCGGTCCATTGTGGCGTTAGCTGGCAATCGTCTTGGCAAAGCTCGAGCGCTCGAGAAAGTTGATGAAAGCAAGAAATAAGCCAGGCTGACAAGATCGCGGCGAATGAAGGGCATAAACCTGGTCGTGGTGGGTCAAGGGAACCGCATCGCAGCAACAGCGCGACGGAACAGGCGGGAAGGCGTTCTTCTACTTGATTATCTTCCGTTCTGCTCCTATCAACCCACCTGCAGCGGCGGCAGCGAAACAATGCACATTTGCATTGATTTGATTGTGTCCCACAATCAATCCACTGAATCGGTCGGAATGCGAATTTCCCCCTCCCTTGTCGCTGCCACGCTAACGACGATAGTCGTGCTCTTCTGCTTCTTCTCGCTTGTTGATCTGAATGTGCTTACAGCTGCGAACGCACTGCTGGTTCCTGAACCGGGCTGATGATTGAATCTGATCAAACCCGTGATCTCTGACCCGTGTGTCGGTGTCCGTGCAAGTCAGCACCGAATGAGGGTGTTTGTGGGACGCAGAAGCCACCTTCCAAGCCCACAACGCCTCCGTGCGCTTGCTTCTGCTCATTCTCGTCTGCAACCCTGTCCTCGTATAGCCACTATAAAAGCCTTGACCGTTACGTGGACATCCCTTTCCATCCGACTCTTCTTTCCTTTGAACATTTGTCTTCTCCACCAACAGCGACGTTCCCTCGTTGTCTTCATCTAATCTCGACTTGGCTTGCAGCCGCGCAGCTCCCCTTCTTTTGAGCATCGGCCCACCCACTCTCCCTTTACCCCTCTCCTCCCTTCCTGGTATCGCCATCAGCCCGCAGCAAAAATGGTCGACGCTACTTACACACCCAGTGGTGACCTCATCACTCACTACGATGTCGATGGCACATCCACCGAGCTCATTTACAACCTAGGCAACATGTCGTGGATCATCGTCTCGACCGCCCTTGTTTTTATCATGATCCCCGGTCTCGGTTTCTTCTACGCGGGTCTCCTCAGGAAGAAATCGGCTCTCTCGATGATTTGGATGTCGATGACCGTTCTCTCTGTCGTCACGTTCGAATGGTTCTTCTGGGGCTTCTCGCTCGCTTTCTCCACTTCCTCCTCCAACAAGTTCATTGGTGTAAGTACCATAGCTCGTGATCTGCGTTACTGATGGAAATTCTCGGTTGGACAATGAAGCTGACTTCCCTGATACATCTTTCTCCGACCGCTATTCGCTCGCTACAGAACCTTGACAACTTCGGTCTGATGAACGTCGACATTGGCCCCTCAACCGGAGGTACTGCGGTTCCACAGTTGCTCTACTGCATCTACCAAATGATGTTCGCCGCTATCACCCCTGTCATTGCCTGTGGTGCCTTCGCCGATCGCGCTCGTCTTGGTCCCGTCCTCATTTTCGCCTTCTGCTGGTCCACCATCGTCTACAACCCCATCGCCTACTGGACTTGGAACGTCGGCAAAGGTTGGGCCAACATCATGGGTGGTCTCGACTTTGCCGGTGGCACACCCGTCCACATTTCCTCCGGTACCGCCGCTCTCGCCATCTCGATCTTCCTCGGCAAGCGTAAAGGATACGGTACCGAGCAGCTCGCGTACCGTCCTCACAATGTTGCCTACGTCATCTTGGGCACTGTCTTCCTTTGGTTCGGCTGGTTCGGTTTCAACGGTGGTTCGGCTCTCGGTGCCAACTTGCGCGCCGTTCAGGCTATGATGGTCACTCAGGTTGCCACGGCTGTTGGTGGTTTGACCTGGATGTTCTGGGACTGGAGGCTGGAGCGCAAGTGGTCCGCAGTCGGTTTCTGCTCCGGTGCCATTTCCGGTTTGGTCGCCATCACCCCGGCTTCCGGTTACGTTGGAACTCCTGCCGCTGTTGCTTTCGGAGTCCTCGGCGGTACCGCTTGCAACTTTGCCACTGGCCTGAAGAACCTTTTCGGCTACGATGATGCTCTCGACATCTTTGCCGCTCACGGTGTCGGTGGTATTGTGGGTAACTTGCTCACCGGTATCTTTGCCGATTCGCGAGTCGCCTCGTTCGACGGTTCCAGCCCCATCCCCGGTGGTTGGATCAACAAGAACTACATTCAGCTGGCTTACCAGCTTGCCGACTCGGCTTCCGGTTTCGGCTGGTCGTTCGTCGTTACCCTGATCCTTCTCTTTGCCATTGACCGTATTCCTGGCTGCCACTTCCGTGCCAGCGAAGAGGACGAGACTTTGGGTATCGATCTCGCCCAAGTAGGTGAGGAGGTCTTGGTCATGCCCTTGCTGCACGACTTTGTTCGTCCCGAGGAAGGCGCAGAGGTTCACCACGCAAGTGCTTCCAACGACGTCAAGTACTCGCCCGCCAGCAGTGAGAAGGATCTCGAAGCTGCACAACCCCAGCCCACCGCTGTTTGATCGCCATCTCTTGTTTGACTGGAGATTCAATTGTATTTCTGTTGTTTCTAGCTTTTCCACTTTTATCTACCTTCAATCGTTTCGAGAAAGTTGTTCGTCAATACCACGTCATTGTTTTCATAAGCCAGTCAGAGCGTGTCTATGTGGTCGGGAGGACTTCGAGGCGAGGTAGAAGCGATCCCGAATCCACTATGACGAAGGAGGAAGGAGCGCTTGACTTGAGGCGGACAAGACCAAAGTGATGGAGTGAGATGCAGTCGATGAGTCGGCGATCTGCGCATGTCCACGCACACGCTCACAGCCCAAGTGGCTTGACATTGTTTCCAATGCGATTGCGTTTCTCGATACTGATACAAAGGTTCTAATCCGGCGAATAATCTTGGGGGCGCGGATCAGCAGAACTTCCACTTGTGGTTGCAATTGGTACAGGTTACAAACGTCGTCATCGGCTCATCAGCCGATCTTGTCTGCATCTGGTAATAGCGCGTCTTTCTCTGCTTACATCTTCCGCACTGGAAAGCGTCCGTCTCGGCTTCCTGTGCAGCTGCACCCTTGGCCTTGAAGAGGTTCTGCATCTGCAGCTCTTCAATCTCCCTCTTCCGCTTATCGCTCGCCAGCTCTTCGTTGGTCATCGTCACGAGCTGATCGGCAGCAATGTCCCCTTCTACGACGCGTACACGCAGATCCGGGTTATTCTTGTCCTTGATGTTGAGCGAAAGACTGCGCACCTTGTTGCGGTAGTCGGCGGTGACAGAGCCTTTGCCTTGGTTGGAGAGGATGGCAGCTTCCACAGCGACAGCAGCGTCAAAGATCTGAGAGTCGTTCCAGCCGTGCGCCTCCTTACCGATCTCGAGGGACTGGTAGAGAAGCTTGAGACAGGCGTTGCGGACTTTGTCCTTGAGAATCTCAAAGTCGATTTTGGTAGATGATGCTGGTTTGCCTCCTTCTGCTGGTGCCGGTGCTGCGCTTGTTGTCGATGATGGCGATGCTGCTCCGTTGCCGTTTGCTGTGCTGTCGGACTTGGATGCCGCTGGCGCTGGAGAGGCCGTGGAAGAGGGAGCTTTACTGCTGGTGGCGGACGACTGCGCCCTTTGCTTGTCTACAATAGCCTTCCAATCCTTCACCAACGATTTTGCCTGATCTGCCACCTTCTTGTCCGTGTGCGAACGCATCTTGCCAACCGCTACACCGATCTTGCTTTGACGAATGACATCTTCTGTGGGTGCTGACAGCCCAGACTTGAGCTTGGAGAAGATGGAAAGGATAGCTTCTGAGTCGGAAGAGGTTGCAAGCTTGGAGAGCTGCTTCTGCAGATCCTTGAGCTCGTCGAGCGACAGATCTCTCGCAGACATATTCGATCGAATGAAGATACGAGCCGATTGCGATATCTAGAGAGTAAGGTCGTTGCTACCGAACCTAAAAGACCAGCGCAGGGTGACGTCTCCTTGTGCAGCACTGCGATGTAAGCAGCCTTGGAGTGAACTTGCGGGACCTTTCGCTGCTCGTAAGCTTCGGAGTCGTGGCTGTCGAGGTGTGAGCGACTCAAGTGCCTATCAGGAACGGTCTCTAGTTTGAATGTGGGGTTTGACTCGATCGAAGCGGCGCTGAACGACTGGTGAAGCAGATGGCAGTTAGCTGCAAAGTTGTTGAGCCGACGAAGCGCGGATGCAAGAGCGTGTCGGGTGTCGTCTTGAGTCTCATTCGTTCGCAAATACTCAGCCAATGTCACGCGTCGTGCTAAATTGAATGCGACTCGTGATCCACACAAGAAGACCTCTATCGAGGATTAACGCGCTTCAAGACTTTTTGTGCTTGCCTGCAGGCCTTTTTGCGATTGAACTCGTTTGACTGCCGAATGCCGAATTCCAGTTCGAGGTTCTTCCTCACCTTGGAAGAGAGCCCCGCCATCATCCCCCTTCGACCAAATTGTATATCACAATTATCTCAGTAAAAAGAACGCAAGTTTGCTTGCAAACGAATGGTAGCGAACATGGCCGCCGCATCGACATCAGCAAATCCCGCAGCAGGACCTTCAAGATCATCTTCGAGCGGCCAACATAACAGCTTGCCTCCACTATCGGATCTGTTCGCACGTTCTTCCAAACGAGCAAGGCTTCTCTTTCACATCGACGACGACTACGATTTTGACAACTTCGGAGATGTCTCGGCCTTGGAGCCTGCGCGAGCTCATCTCTCTTCCAAGATCGGATCTGAATATGCGGATGCCAAAGTACTGCCCGCTGCCATCCTGGCTCAACAACAAGCTGCTGCCGGTCCTGCACGACCAGGAGCTGCCACCACACCGACAGCAGTGGCGCAAAGACCGAGCAAGCGAAGAGGAGAGGAGACCCATCTCTCGAGGCTGATCGACCAGTTGGACGGCGGCTCTTCCTCCTCGTCAGTGACAGCAGCAGTCGGGCCGGTGGCTCCTTCGTCAAGCCAAGCCCTCACCATTCGGAGCAGTAGCGCCCCGAAAACCGCAGGAGCTACGTCATCATCGTCATCAAGCTCCTCGGCGCTCGCTCTTCATCGAGGCGGAACGTCCGGTCTGCTGTCGCAAGCCCTCATTCAGAAGAAGGAGATGGCAAATCGGAAAGCCAAGCCGGCCTATCATCCCAACTGGAAGCTCTCGCGTGTCATTTCGGGTCATCTCGGGTGGGTGCGCTGTGTTGCCGTGGAACCAGACAACAAATGGTTCGCAACAGGAGCTGGCGATCGCATGATCAAAATCTGGGATTTGGCCTCGGGTGAATTGAAGCTTTCGTTGACGGGACACATTTCGCCGGTTCGTGGTCTCGCCGTCTCTGCAAGGCATCCATACCTGTTTTCAGCGGGTGAAGACCGAGTCATCAAGTGTTGGGACTTGGAGACGAATCGCGTCATCAGACAGTATCGCGGACATCTCTCTGGCATCTATTCGCTGGCGCTGCATCCCACGCTGGATTTGGTGGTGACGGGAGGAAGAGACTCAACAGTGCGTGTATGGGATATGCGCACACGGGAGGTCATCCATACATTGACAGGACACCGCGGCACGGTCGCTTCGGTAGCAAGCCAAGACGCGGAGCCGCAGATCATCTCGGGCTCCATGGACGCCACTGTCAAGCTGTGGGATCTAGCAGCCGGCAAATCGATCACCACGCTCACACACCACAAAAAGAGTGTCCGTGCGCTGGCTATCCATCCGACGCAGTACACCTTTGCATCTGGCAGCGCCGGCGGAAACAACATCAAGACATGGAGGTGTCCCGAGGGCACTCTCGTCAACAATATGGCACACGACACGATTGTCAACACGCTCAGCGTCAATGCAGACGGTGTCCTTTTCAGCGGTGGTGACGATGGAAGTCTCAAGTTCTTTGATTACGGTACAGGGACGCCATTTCAAGTGGCCGAGGATGTGCCACAGCCAGGCTCACTGGATGCAGAGGCAGGAGTCTTCTGCTCGACGTTTGACCAGACCGGAACGCGTCTAATCACCGGCGGTGCCGACAAGACGATCAAAATTTACAAGGAGGTCTAAGAAGGCTCACTCCATGTTCGATCCACGCTGCCTAATCTCAGCACAGCATACTCATACTGAACTTTTGCATGGAACGAGCGTTGAAACAATGAGTCGTTCGTGTGATATTTGTCCCTTTGCAGAAGTATGTGAAAAGTGTCGACTTGCTTGTGCGAAGAAAATCCGAGGAGTGGCCTTCCTCACTCGTACGACAATTGTACCAGCGTGACGTGCAACTCAGCCCGAAAATCGGCCAGAATGCACACCTTCCATCTCTTCTGAATTTTCGATATTTCTTCAAACGCACACGAGCAGGGCAGGAACAATTGCTGAGCGCTTCTCAGCACGCTTGGTGCTCCGCGCACGAACGATAAACAGAAACGACACTCTCTAGTCAGGTAATTGGAACGTCCGCAGCGGCACCTGGCCTTAGCCTCGCAGAAGAACGAGTCAAGCAGCCAGAGCAGCTCAAACGACAGTATTCGAGAAGCGTACCAGCGAAGAAGTTGTGGGGCAATCCTCGCTAGCTAGAAGACGAACAGCGCAGCGCTCACCAGGTCGGGCAAGGTCGACCGAGGAGACATGGTGCAGCATGGAAGAGATGCCAGCTCGCATCCTGACGAGCCGCCAACCAAGCGACGCACACTTCAGATCAAGCTAGGTCGACCACGGCCATCGTCCGAAATTCAACAGGCCGAGCAAGCGTCTCCGTCGCTCAATCGCAGCCGGTCCGGTAACTCGCTCGGCATTCGCATCTCGCTCAAGAGGAAGCCATCGGTTGCAGAATCGCAAGCCACTCCACCTCGATTCGCCGAACTGCATGCCGAGGATCAAGACGACGAGGACGCAGATGAAGAGGACGATGAAGACCAGCCGGTAGGCACGGCTGACGCATCTGAGCACGAAGACGAGGACAATGAGGATAACGATGATGACGACGACGAGCCTGACGAGTCACGAGATGGTGGCGACGACGACGACGACAATGAAGGCGAGGAGGACGAAGAGGGCGACGCCGGAAAGGGCGTAGAGGACGGCGGAGACGGCCATGCCTCGAGCAACAGCAAGAGCGCCCAGGACGGCGATGCATCCTTGAGGACACGGATTCGCGGCAAGGATGGCGCATTTCGTACTACCTCTGCCAACACCACCAACCCTTCTCGTCGACCTATCAAACGTCTACGCTCCAAAGGACTGTACGAGGCGCTTCCGAAGCTCATCGAGAATCTGCAGCGTCGCGACAGCTACAAATTTTTCTGCGAGCCCGTCAACCCAGACGAGGTGCCCGGCTATGCTGACATCATCAAAACGCCAATGGACTTCGGGACTATGCAGCGCAAAGTAGATGAGCGGCAATACAGTCACATGGACCAAGTCAAGGCCGATTTCCAGCTCGTCATCTCCAACGCCATGACCTTCAATCCTGAAGGCACGCTCTACTACAATGAAGCCAAGCGTATCGCCGCCTGGGGTAATCGCGCTATCGAGCGGGAGGGCATGGCTGTCAATGACAACGGACGCGCAGGGATCAAGGGTGATGAGATCAGACGGCAGAAGAAGCTTGCAAAAGAAGCGGCTGCCACGTCCTCAGTTGGTGGTCTGGAAGGTCTATCGTCCAGCGGAGATGGTCGACGGCAGCTTCGAGCTTCCACGGCCCATCAACAACATTTGCTCGACGATGCTTCTCTGCAACGCTCGAACCACCAGCAAGCAGCCGACGAACCCACCACTCGGTCACTTGCCCGTGGATCTCGCTTTGCCTTCAGCGCTGGAGTCGAGGCGTTAATGGAAGCTGCACGGGTCACATCTCAAGCAAGGCGACGAGCGGCGATCGCACTCGGCTTGGCAGGCGGCGTACTGACACGCGAAGACTCTGTGCAGCCAAGTGCAAGTATGAAAGCCGAGGGCGATGTCGATATGGACCTTGACGAAGACGAGGACGAGGACGAGTCAGACGAAGAAGGCGGTATGCGTGCCAGCGTCACAAGAGAACGGTCGGCTACTGTCGATGGACCAGCTGGCATCAGCACCCGTCGATTCGGCTCGTCGCAGCCAGGTGGTACCCCGACGACGCCGATGGGACCCCGACAGGCCAGTCCGGGCGCCCTCAGGAGACGACTGGCAGCCGTGACAGGGACGCCAATACAGGCACTGAGTAGTCCTATGGGGCCGCTCGCAGCCGTAGGGGGCGCTACGACGAGCAGGGCGTCCAAGCATGCGAAGCACAAGCAACGTCTTGGCGCACCGGGGACGCCCAAGCGCCTGCTGGTACGCACAGGTCCCGCCGGCTCTGCAACGCCGCTGGCGGCAACGGCGGCTGCCGATGGAGCAATTGACGTCTCTGCTTCTGCACTTGAGACCACGTCGGCTACGGCTGCGACAGCTCAGCTCATCGCTCATATGTCTCACAGCCAAGTGCAGCCAGCGGCAGCTACGTATTCGTTTGAAGACGACGGATCCATCAATCCAGAAGACATTGACGATCTGCAGGCTTACATGACGCTACACCGCAGTGACAGACACGTACTGATGCCGACCGTCGAATCGCTTCTCCCGATTCCATTCATTCCTGGCGACTACTCCACCGGTAGCGGCGATGCCAAGGACAAGGACAAGGACCAGGACAAAGAGCAGGAACGCTCCAAGGAGAAGGAAAAGGCAAAGGACAAGGGCGGAGCAGATGATGCCGACGATGACGATGAGGATGGAAGGGCTGATACCAGGGAGAAAGGCGACAAAGATCCGCTTTCAACGCTCCCACCTTCGCGTCCTGGTGCGCCCGATCCGCTCTACGCGGCCATCGCGCCTGAGTCTGAGCATCTGGCAAGCAATTTCAGCCACGACGTCGAGCCGCTCCCGCCACACTTTCGCAACCTGCCGTTTCATGCCCCTAGCTTGTCGGCTAAGTCGGCACTGCGACAAAAGCTCCAAGGTCCGCTACGCTTTTGGGACAATCCTGCCTATGTTGAAGCGCTAAAGAATGACAAGAGGCCGAAGAAGCAAAAGGACAAGGAGCGCGAGAAGGAACGCGAGACGCTGGAAGACTGGAGTTTCTTCCGACCCACTCTCACGCGTCTTCTTGAGATCACTGATCTTGGGCCGTTCGGAGGCTTGGTACCGCGCACGGAAGACTATCAGGTGTCTGCATCGGCCAGGAATCCGATCAAGGGCAAGACTGCCAAACCTGCCAAGCACGTTGAGGCGACGCAAACATCATCGGAAGCTCTCTCTACGGCCTTGCTGGGAGAGCAAGGTATCGAAGCGATCAAGGCCGAGCTCTCTCAGGAAGCGCAAGGCCTCACAGGAGCACGAGAAATCCTCACACGATTCGCCTTGATTGCTAGGGCAGGCGGAACAAAGGACTCAAGAGCTTGTCTGTCCCACGCAGAGCTTCAAGATGCAGATCGGATCGTGTCTGATACGGTCTACAGCGGTGTCATGGGAAAGGCTTACGTTCGTAGTTTGAGCGAATTTGTGGGCGGTGCCGTGCGTCACGCCATGCTGCTGGATGAGGTGGACGACGAGGATCATCAGCAGACTGTCGACGCCGAGAAACGACTGCTGTTGGCAAATGCAATGCGCAAGCTGAAAGAGACTGAAGCGACACCGGAGCCCACCGCCGCTTCACGACGCGGACCTTTCATGTGGCGTGATACGACAGAAGAAGCAAATGACCCAACCACTCTCTCTAGTGCCGGCGAGCAAGGGATGCCTTCGGCTGCTTCGACCACTGCTGTCGGCACACCGGCTCTTCAGGAAGAAAAGACCGCTGTCAATCCGGCCATCTCCGACTTACTGGACGACCTTGAGAAGGTAGAGGCACAGCTGGCACCCTTGCCAAAGCCTCTAGCACAAGTGGTGGAGGAAGAGATTGTTCGACCCATTACGCGACATGCACTCGACATTCTGCATCTTGTAGCTGTCCAAATCGAGGCACGAGGCTTCGAGGAGCTTGATGTTGAAGAAATTGAGGCGCGTCTGTTGGAGAAGAAGATCAGGCCACATCTCATCGAGGAGGACGACGCTCAGCCGCACGAAGCGACATCAGCAAAGCAAGTGGTGGGACGTGCCTTGCAATCTTTCTCAAATGCATCTCCGCAGCCTGCCGTTCCCTTTGCGGCGGAACTGGATTGGCTGAAAGATCAACCGGAACTCGCGGGGCTGTTGGACGAAGCACGAATGGACATTGACAGTCTGGGCTCCATCGTCAATTATGTTGTTCAGAGCGCTTGATCGGATCGAAAACTTGCCGACGACATGTCTTCACCACAATTCATTGATTCTGTTCTACCTGACTGCGTGCTTGAGTAGATGATCGCCTCAACCTTCTGACAGAAGATCGCGGTGGGGAGCTCACGCAGTAATGCAAAATGAGATGGATGTTAGACTATTCGGAACCACCGGCTTTCACCGAGAGGCTGCGTACAGATGAAGCGCCACCAAATAAAATAGGGTTTGGCGAGGTTGCTTCGTGTGTGTGGTTACGCTGTGGCAAAAAGACACGGCGCCGTAACGCAGCACAGCCGCCTTGCAGGCCGGATCACAAAATCGGGTGATTTCTTCGCAGCCAACGCGTCGGACAGGTTGATTGAATTCTGCGACACGAAGGTCAAAAAGGATGGAAATCCCCTCACAGTCTCTCTCACCTAAGCAGTTCAATTCGGCGTTCCCTTTTCACCCGCCCCCAAAATTTACATTTTAGATATTCCTCAGGAAGAAGTAAGAAAGAAGTCCGAGAGGGATCGACAAGGCAGCAGAGGGGCACAGGGAAAATAAACAAGTTGGAAGGCTGCGCACAAAGTGACACGTTCAAAAGTTTTAGACTGTCTGGGAAGAGCTAGGCAGCGCTTTGTGCGTGCCACAGCCTCTCGAGCCATTTTGTTGTTCGTGTCAGTGGAAGTGCAGTATGAGCGTGCATGCGTGAGCGTAAGCGTGTGTGCAGAACAAAAGATGGGCTGATCTTCTTCGGTTCGACGGTCCAGGACCCTCAGAGTTAAAGTTTGTCCAAAGCGTTTCCCATCCTTCCCTTCGGCCTTCATTCGCTACCACCATCGACACTATCACATATCTCTCTTTGTCTGGATTACGACCGCGCCTTGTGCGTCTCTTTCGCCCAGCACCAGGACTTTTCTACGACGCTATCAGGTTCAGATAGTGCCGTCTGATTCACGATGGAGTTCGTCTCCCAGCAGTTCAACTCGACCGTGGGGTCGCTGTTGAACCCTACCACCACACACTTTGCCTCCGAGCTGTACAAGAACACCGATTTCGCGTCGCTCAACGTCTTTGAGCGGGCATGGGCCAATTGGTACCTCTACTGGGGCAACCCGGTCCTTGCCACAGGTATCATGTCGTTTGTTCTGCATGAAGTCGTCTACTTCGGCCGTGCCATCCCTTGGATTATTATCGACGCTATGCCTAGCATGCGCAAGTACAAGCTGCAGGACGAAAAGGTGCCCACGCCAGAGCAGCAATGGAAGTGCACCAAGTACGTGCTGCTCTCGCACTTCACCGTCGAGTTGCCACAGATTTGGTCGTTCCATCCTATCTGCGAATACTTTGGTCTCGCCACCCACGAGGTACCTTTCCCACACTGGACCAAGATCGCCTGGCAGATTGGCCTCTTCTTCATCTTTGAAGACGCCTTCCACTATTGGGCTCACCGCGCACTTCACTGGGGTCCTCTGTACAAGCACATTCACAAGAAGCATCACGAATACTCGGCTCCCTTCGGTCTCGCCGCGGAATACGCTCACCCTCTCGAGGTACTGATCCTAGGCACAGGCACCATCGGTGGCCCCTTCGCCCTTTGCTTCTTCACCAAGGATCTGCACATTTTGACCGTCTACATCTGGATCGTCCTCCGTTTGTTCCAGGCCATTGATGCTCACTCTGGCTACGACTTCCCCATTTCGATGCACAACTGGATCCCCTTCTGGGCTGGAGCTGACCACCACGATTATCACCACCAGGCATTCGTAGGCTGCTACTCGACCTCGTTCCGTTGGTGGGATAGCTTGCTGGGCACCGACTTGTCGTACAAGCGTGCTCGTGCGCGTCAGGCCGAGAAGAAGAAGCAGGCTTTGGAGGGTGCAAAGGCCAAGGCGCAGTGAAGCCACAATGGTCCGCCACCGTTCCACTTTGCTCCATCTCTTATACCGGCTCTCCCTCCACATACCGTGGTCAAGAATCACGACCTTCAACCTTGGTTCCGGCACCCCTTTTTGACCGAGAATGATCCTCATGCATAATTGTAAATAGCCCCGCAGCGGCGAGTTTCGGACCAGTACGGTGCTATCCGAGCTGTCATGTCGCGCCGAGCCTTATCAGGTGCTCGTAATTAAAGAACAGTCAACTCTCACAATGCTTCGTGCCACGAGTCGAGTAAGCACCCGGCGATGTTTTGTCAGAAGGAAGTCTTTTCCTTGTGAGATAGAGCAGTCTCTTGCTTCCTCATGAACAGCAACAACCTCTAGAGCCAGTACGCAAGTAACAGCCGACTCGCCTGTGACTCGTCTGTGATAGGAAGCACAATCTACTCTCTCGTCGTCTTGTCGATGCCATTTAGTTCAAACGTTGTTGGCGCCGTGCTGGACTGGAAACCCGTCGCTCTGATTGTGAGTGTGAAAGTTAGGACTACTGAGGCTAATAGACAACATAGTGCGTTTGGTGCCTCTAAATTTTAACCTTTTTGGCCAATTTTCGATGCCTGAGAAGCGTGACTGACACACATGCACCCACATTCAATATAATCAGGCCGGTTTTGCATTCGGGAAAGCAAAGCTGGTGCAGTGCGTTGCGAGGGCGTAGTCAGTAATCTGTGGGTGTGTGTGAGCGTGCTTTGCCAAGTCAAGAGCAGAGTCACAGAATTGCAGCGACCCTGCCAGAGCGAGGCAGAGACCAACACTTTTCTTTTGTGTCACAAGGAAAACCTCGACCCACCGCAAAGCCGAAAAGGGGAGCTGCGTGAGGGTCGCTGCGTGTGCGCGTGTCACACACACACTCACGCACATGTCCGCGGTGCATCGTACATTTCAAGGGCCAGTACCAGTGGCCTCCTTTGCAGCCAAAGCCGCCAATCGTCTGCCTTCCCTGCTGATACCCACCTCTACCGTCAATAGACAACATACCCACCCGACTTCCTGCCAACTCGACGTCCGCTGGCGGCGAGGACAAACTCATCAGCCAGTCGATACTCTTCTCGTTCATGCCCCACCATCTTCGTAGCTTAGACACCGATTCCTGCGTGGCCCTAGACGCCGTCTATTATACCCAGTCAAGCGGTCGGTACAGTGCCGTTGATAACACCGCAAGTCAAGCTTGAGATTCATCTTTGCCGACATCGATTCAAACTCCACGTTCTGCACTGGCCTCACCTCCTGAGTTTGGAGCATCTCAACAACCGGCACAACATCGAGTCAGCGTGCATCGGAAGCGGAACGAGTCAAAGCACAACTTGCACAGCTTTCATCGTCTATTGGAGCAAAGCAGCTCAGCCGGAAGCTTTCCCTTGGAACAACCTCTTGGCACTGGATCGCGATGCCAGGTCTCTTTTCGAGAAGGTCCAAGACCAAACATCCGGCTACACTTGCCGGCTCGAAAGGCTACCCGGGCGCAGTGAGCTCGGCAGACATTGATCGCCTAGGGCTCTCATCACCTACACCTAGCACAGCCGATGCCTCTTTGCTGCCCAACGTGCCTACCAAGGACGACCTTCCTCCTCCGCCTCGAAGCAATACCTACGCGAGCCCAAGCCAACAGCCGGCAGCATTCAGCAATGTAGATCGATCTTTGAACACTCTGCCCTCATCCAATTCTCCCGTCACGCCCAGCATGGACGAATTTGGCCAGCTGTCCCCGCAAAACGGAGCGAGGTCTTCCACATTTGCTACCTCGTCCCATTCGACGGCCGGCCCATATCTCCAACCGTCTTCTGCTTCGACACTCCCCAACAGTCGCTGGCTCACGTCCGGCAGCTCACTGCACACTGTGTCGTCAAGATCGCAACTCGGTCGCCCATCATCGGCAAGTTCCTACTACGCTTCGCCTCCTGCAAGTGCTTCTGCCCCACCGAAACCTACCTATGTCTATGGATACACTCCCGAGCGATGGCAGGACCACTTGTCCGCAGCGAGGGTCTGGCCTCTTCTCGAGGCATGCGGCGAGCAAATTCGAAGCAGAGGTCTCGATAACCCCCGCATTTTCTCTTCGATGGCATTGGATCTTTCACCTCCCAATGTCACCGCCCTAATCAAGCTCTTCTCTAACTCATCACCTACACAACGAACGCTCCCGCCGGCGTTCTTAGAAGAAATTCGATACGCCAACCCGCACGATCTTGCAGCCGTCATCAAATGGGCTTTTGCCCGCATGGGTCGCGTACTGGCCGTTCCCGTACCCGTCCCGGGCGCAAAGAAAGGGGAAGTGCGCGAGGAGATGGTCTATGTGCAGCAGCGCGGCTTTCTCGATCTTGAGACTTACAATACCTGGCGCGAGCAGGAGCGCAGACAGCAATACCCTGCGACTGCTTTCCGCGATTTCTTGTCTCATCTTGGACCGGACAACGTCAAACTGCTCTGCTCGTTGTTTTCCCTGTTGTCTTCTACCGCCTGCTACTCGCTCAAGACTGGCATGATGCCTGCAAAGTTGTGCAAGCATTTCGGGCCATTGCTGTTCGGTCTGCCCGAGGATGAGACGTTTGCACGCACCTACGATGCTTATGTTCGGGTTAGCAACGCGACAGAGCACCTTTTGTTGGCATACATCCGCTTCCAAGCCACTACAACAGCGTTGCCTCCTAGACTCGTGCAGCACATCAACGGCTATCCCTCCATGCTTTCCGCCGAGATGACCGTACCATCCGTCTCATCAACCATGGTACCTCTCACCCAGATCGAGCGCAATGTTCGCCTGTACAGCGCTGATCTCGTTCAGTCGGCGTGTGAGACCGATCTCACCGAATCCTGTCCGGAATGGCAGGACTGTCGCGACACCAATGATGCACTTGGAAAAGACCCGCAGCTGTCGGACAAGTTCAGAAAGCTTGTGAATCTTCGTGGCGGTGCCCTTCAAGGTCGTCGTCCTGGTTCTGCTAAGACGCGTGATGTATCGCTTGAAGGAGGCGATGACCTATCTGCGCACGCTTCGCTCGTCAGCAAACAGTGGGGAGATTTCATGTCGGACGGTTTTGCAGCACCTGACTCCTCCAAGCTCGCGTTCGATCTGACCGAGTCGGCAAGACGCAACAGAACTGTCAAGCGCGAAACGATTCACTGGAATGATTTTTCCAAGGCTGGCTTTCAGGACGAAGAGAGCGGCACTCTAGCCGATGTGCTCAGCTTTGACGACGTGCTCAAGCAGGATGTCCAGAATTGGCCTTCGGAACGGGAACAGCTCAACGCGAAGCTCAAGCAAAGGCAAGACAACCTGCCTGCTTTCGACTATGACACCACTCCGAGGTTGTTGACCAGCCCAACGCTGGCAGGCACGGCCAGAGGCACCTCGGACAATCATCCTATCAGCCGTATGGATGAGACTTTTGCCGATGTCTGGGCTGACTATCTCTTGGGAAGTGGGTGGAGTAATCGCGACGAGCTCACGCATCGCAATGCCAATTTTGTGGTCGTGCAATACAAGTCTCGACCTAACGCAAGCACGGTAGGCTCGCAGAGCGCCGGATCGAGCTTATCGGCACCGACGAGTTTCCAGGTATCTGCCAGGAAGGACGAGAGCATTCCCAAAGACGAGCGTGTGGACGCCGCGTGGTTCGTCATCCAAGAAATGGTGCCGGCTCAGTATCGTGCCGATTTGGAAGCTGCAGGTCGTGGCACGTCCAAAGGTCTCGCTATGATTCGCAAGTTCGCTATCTTCCGTTCGCGCAAAGACAAAGAAAAGTCGAATGGCAACGGAAGCGTGCAAGAAGAACTGACGACTGCATCCGATGACGTTTTCAGACCAGGTCCAGGTGGATCCACCAAACGCATCCTCCTGAGCGACCAACTCAAGCGCAATGGATCCAAGAATACTTCCCATAGCACGCTCCGAAGCAACAGGACCAGCATCGATCGTGAACGCGAACGTCCCGATAGCGCTCTTGCCGCGTATCGTCAGGAAGATGTGGGTAACGCAGACCCAACTTCAGGTCACGTTCAGTTCCGCAGCGAAGGTCATCAGATGGGAAAGAGTAAGCTCATATCGACTTTAAGGGCAAAGAGTATTCGTGCCGTCAAATCAGCTCGTAGAGGGGCTTCAAGTCCCGCGCTGAAGGACGCTGCCGCCATGGACGAGTTTGGCGCTCAGTCGCCAGAGGCCAATGAAGTGCGTCCGCAGCATGGAGATGTGAACGTCGATCGCTCCTTCACCAGTGCAGACTTCGAGACGAGAAGCGTCGACGCGCGTGACGACGACAATATCAGCCTTGCGTCGTCGTCTGGTGTCGCGCCCAAGAGGAAGCCTAGTCAACCCAAGGCGAGGGACGGGGCAAAGAGACCAACTGGTGGCGAGGACGATGCTTGGATCGATATTTTGGTCAAAGCCAACGGCAACCGAATGAGTGGGCAGGATGCGCCCATCGCTGGGGTGAGAAAGACTTCGTTGGGCTTGGCATCCCGTCGGATGGACGATACAGCTCAGTTGTCGGTAGTCGAGCCACACACCGGAGACAGCACGCCTAGGACGGGCAGGACACGTCCGTCGACGGATTCCTATCAACCCTTTGACGCTGAAGACGGCGGTGGTAATATTGGACCGAGGTCGTCAACTCCTCCTCTCAAAGCCACTGCGCATGACGCTCTTGAGCTGGATGGACTCAACCGTATCGATTCGAGATCGTCGGCTCACGCAGAGCCGGAAGTCGTCGCCGACAGTTCAAGCACGATCAACGCTGCTTCTCGCACGCTCGACGCATCCACCGCCGACATCCCAATGCGCGACGCCTCGCTTCGAGACATAGCGCACTTTCAACCTTCCATCGCCGGCTCTGCCTCTGCATCGTCGCCACCCCTCAAAGCAGCGCCACCAATCGACCCGGTCGCCGCGGCACGTGCAGCGCTGAAATCTCGCAAAGAAGCACCTGCACGACCAGCTGCTCAGATCGACACCAAGAAGTTGGTCGAGTCGCTGCGTGCTGGACTGTCGCCGATCGAGGCTGTTCGAGCGAGCAAGGAGCGTTCGATTTCACCGCAGTTGATTGTGGGTGAGAGTGGGAAGGAAGGAGAGAAGGGTGGATATAAGAATGTTTTTGCGAAAGATCCGGTGGCGGGAAGGGTGGCGGACGTTGCCAGTCGCTTTGGTGGGAGGGCAGGAGCTGCATCGAGTGGGGTGAGTGGAATCCCGGTGGCCAAGAAGAAGCCCATCGTCGGTGGTGGAGGGGCGCGAGAGAAGGAACTTCCTTCTGCTCCCGTTGCCAATGCTCAGACTGGTGGAGGAGCACTTGCAAACGGATCCAACGTCGTCCTCCGCGATTCCGTTGATTCAGCGCGCATCTCGGACGAAATCTATCCCGAAGACGCAGCCAGCAATTTCGATCCAAAAGAACTTGCTAGTCGAGACAGCCCTCTACTCCCATCCAAGACTCTGCTCCCAGATGGCGGCGAAATAGAACAGCTCAGTCACCTAGAGAAAACGTATACATGGCGCAAGAACGGATTTGCCTCCGACGGCCAAGCGATGGACGAGCAGCGGGATGGACAAGAGGCTCCCACCAGGTTCGCTCAACCTTACCAACCAGGCATGCCGCTCGACAATGTCTTGGAGGAAAGCGAGAGTGTCCTGAGTGGATCCAACAATCTTTAGTAATGCAGCTCACTGCAATCTCCGTCTCGTGAAATGATCTCAATGTCATGCAAGCTTTTCAAGACTGTGCAAGCAAAGTGTGTCTGACTGAATCTGAAATTGACCGTTGATTGACGGGCGCGAAAAAAGGTAAAGCATCAACGTGGCAAGACAAGATCGTGCAACCATAAGTCGAACGGGAGACGGTTGAGAACCGAACAAAACAAAAGGTAGAGACGAGCATTAGCAAGAGCACAAAGTGAAGATGAAGCTAGTTAGGATTAGGCGAGATGGTCAGGATGAATGAAGTCAAACGAGCCGGACCAACGGTCTTTTTGGTCAAAGCCTTGTGCTCCGTCATCTTCGACGCCGTGCTGATGCATCCGAGATTGATCATGACGGATGAGGGCGGCTTTGGAGAGAGGACGAGGAGACGATGCACGCGGAGTGCGAGCCTCGTCCGAGGTATCGCTACCGCCACCAACGCCCAAGAAGGCGTTACTGAGCTGATCGTCGTGGACCAAGTTGAAGTAATCGTCCTGGTCGATGGATTGGGGAGCGGCTGCCGCGGATGGGGTGGCCATGGCCTGGGATCGCGACCACTGCTCAAAGCGCTGGTTGAGCGCATCCATTTCCATGTCAAAGGCGGCTTCGGCGGGTGTGGCGGCGATATCCTCATCGTCGTCGTCGTCATCATCATCGACCGACTTGCTGTCGTCTTGATCCAAGGTGGCGTGATCCACGTCATCTGTGTGGCCTTGCTGCTGGTCAGCAACAGGAACGTTGAGTGACACGAGGGCGAGCGGTGAACGACCCGACTTGGGGGACGAAGAGGCAGATCGTGAAGAAGAATTTTGGAAAGTATGCTGGTGAATGCTAGGCATATGCTTGTTCTTCATCTTGGGCGAGCAGCTGGAATGTGTCTTGCTGGAGCGACTGCTAGGGCGCGACGTTGCGGTGGAAGACGCCGATGCGGAGGATGACGAGGCAGTGCCGGCAGCGGCAGCAGGAACATCTGCGATGGGGGTCATGACGTTTGAAAGCTTCGACTGTGAAGATCCGCGGCGTTGACCGAGGAATGCAGGTGGTGCAGGGCTGCGATGGACGTGTCTGTGGTTGACGCCGCCGGGTGAGGACCATCCATACTGCCACCAAGAGGTGTTGCCATCGTAGCGGCCGACGGGCGAGAGACCGAGCGCCATGATGCGCTGCTGCTCATTGTGCTCCGCCTGGGTAGCAACGGGAAGCGAGTAGCTGCGAATCATGCCGGCAGACTTGCTGGCAGTCGGCTGGGCGCTGCGATCGGCGGCAGCAGGAATGTCGAGCCGAAGGGCAGCCTTGGGGCCGAGGGCATGGACAAGAGAGGACATGGCAGTGCTGCGGTTGGTCTTGACCTCGTTGGCATGGGCCTCGTAGCTGTCGGAAGCTCCTCGACGTGCCAGGCGTCTGGCAGCAAGAGTGCTCGAGCTGGTAGGACCGGCATGTTGAGCAAAGATAGAGGAGGGTTCGAGGTTCTCGGTCTGCTCGAGGTCAATCAAGGCAGGAAGACGAGGAGCGAGCTTGGAGGAGGAGGAGGCGGGTGGAAGGGGCAGCAAAGGCGAGTAAGGCAGCTGAGAGCCAGTAGAAGTGTGGGCACCACTGGCCGCCTTGGATCCACGCAAACGCGAGCCCGAGTGAGGAGCGGAGGATGGGTCGTAAAGCGGAGCTTGCTCTGAGATGGAGCGATGCCCCAGAGATGGCCTTGACATGATTACAGAAGGCTATAGATGCGAGTCGGCTGCTCAGCTAGATGCGAGCCGCTGGACCTGAAAGAGAAGGAGAACAGAAGGTCTTGAGGATCCCTGATCGGAAAGATCAGCAGAATGATGTGCAGATGCGGGGGAAGTTGAGGTGAGCTAGGAGACGAGGAAGGAGATACAGAGCGTGCTATACGTGCATGGATTGGATGCTTGGGAAGGGTGACTATGCGATTGCGGGATGCGATGGGAGGACTATGGAAGGATCATGAAGGGGAAGACGGGTGCTTTGTGTGATGCGAAGACCAAGATCGGGACAGCGAGCTTTGTAAGGTGAACAAGATGCAAGCGGACTGCGTCGAGCCAAGTCAGGCGAGGCTTGGCTATGCTATGATGGAGTATGCCGTGCGATGCGACAGTCGACTGCCTTGGACTGGGTCTCGGAAGGGATGAGGTGATGGCTCCGGGTGTGTGTTTCGAATGCATGCGAGATGCGGATGGCGCTGGAAAAGATGGATGAAGTGAGGCGACGAGAGTCGGTGGTCGAGGGCGTATGGGTAGGTGAATGCAGTTTGCGGGCAGGGAGGTAATGCAGGGAGCGGTGACGGGATGATGGGCGTAGCGGGGAGGAGATGACCGCGTTGCGAGTGGTGTTGAATTGACACCCTCGTCGAACGGAAGGTCTCTAAGTGAAGCACGTCTCAAGGGAGGACAGGAAGACGATGGAGAGGATCAAAGATAGGAAAGTGTAGCTCATATGTACTCTCTGGGCATATGGGTAGATGAGGCTACTGTATTTGCCATACTGCGACAAAGGGAACTGGCTGCTGACTTGACCAAAGGCGTGACGACTCTCTGAAAGGGAACAGAGTAGGACAAAAAGTTGACAAGGCTTTGTTGCTTGACAGCTCGTGGCGTAGGATCAGCTGCAGTGGTAAGAGCAATTCGAGCCAGCAGAGCAACGGTCACCGTTGCAGGCGAACAGCCCGTTGGCGGTAAGAGCTGGCCAAAGCTCACACCAAAGGCATTTGCGAATCCAAATTCAATTTGAGAATCACTAGATTGCAAGCACGAGTCTGTGTGCGTGTGTGCATTGATTCAATCATTGTCGTAATTGCTGTGCTTGCGCCATTTGGCCAACTGGCGGATGGTCTGGGGAAAGAGAGGAAAGCAGTCCGAGATCACACTGCACATCTGCTGCAATCTGTACGTTGCAATCCTCTCTCTATAACTCACGAATCTCGTTTTTGTTTTTAGAGAAAAAAAAAATTCCAATTTCATTTCGTTGCAGAGACCAACACTCAAGAACAATACAAAATTGAGGGGGCAAGCACGCCCCGTGAACCTCTCTCGCCCGCCGACCGAGACAAGACAATCAGCGAGGCAGACAGAACTCGAAAGATAGAGAGATCTGGGGCGAACCGAGACGTGCATTGTTTCCCTCTGTCCATCCCATTGTGGCCCCTTTGCCTTTTTGCTCTCATCGCTGTCAAGGAAGATGCACACGATCCGAGGCCTGTACATCGCTGACAGAGGAGGTTTGAGCAAGGGCTAATGCCCAGAAAGAGACACCGTTCGAGCAGCTATGCCGGGATCGATTTTTCACCAAGTTCTGTACTTCCAAGCAAATGGCTCAACGGGGAAGCCGAGTCCTGTGTGAACTGCGATGGGCCGATTGCGAATGACCCATGCACACGCATCGAGCTCACATTCGTAGACACACCTATGAACCTGCAAAGAATAATGAAGGCTTTGTGACGAGTTCTAAAAAGGTATGAATGTCTCAGGAAGAAATCACCTTTTCGACGTCTCTGGCTGCTTGCACCACTTATTCCGGGTTGTGCGAGGCTGCTTGGTATTATTAGTGATACTGTATGACCGCGGTCTGAGACTGGCTTGCACCTAACCGAGAATGGGCTGTGAGAGACCGCTACCTCTTTGCGCAAGTCGCTTAAGCAAAATCGTGGTGAGCACGATTTGGGCTCCGCTTGATCGTTTCCATATCCCTCGGCGCTGCAACTCTTGCTTGCAAACAACTCGGTCGTGGAATCTGGCTCTTGCGCCCGCCCTTGGCAGCGAGTTGTGCGACTGTTCCCATCCTGTCAACCGTGCAGCCACCCCCTGATCATCCAATCTCCCCGCGCTGTCAACCATGCAACACGAGAATCGCGGCATCGATACCTCACAAACGCCTCACACTCTTTCCTCCCTGTCAGTGCCTGCTCTCGGCGCTTCGCGGATCTGAATCCTATCAAAAGGGCCTTGCGGCTTGAAAGGGCGTCGCCATTGCAAAGGCCGAAATGAACGGCTCGATGACTGGTCACGGAGCTCTACCTCGTCTCTACGCCAGCCTCGAAATTAGCAGGAGTTCAGCAATGGTACCATGCGAAATCACGGGCGCGGTAGTCTAAGATGGCAACGGACACTTGTCTTGAAGGCCCAGAATGAGAAACAACTTCGCCGGCCGTACCCACCCCGACTTGTTCAAACCGATTTCTCAGCTGGGCAGAAGGACGCAGGGTTTCGTTGCCGAGACGCGTGCAAGGCAAGAGACAGTCTAGCTGGCTCGACCAACCCTTTCGGAAGCGACCGACCAACCAGACGATCCTTTGCATTCTGATCCCGTTTCGGCTGCTGACCGAATCCAGCTAGAGCTCTGGCCTTATCGCAGAGTGCTTTTCGCGCACTCACGATGCTCGTATGGAAAGCGATCGTGCGGTCTGCTGCCAGACCCAAGCCGATTCGAAACATTACTACAAGCGTAAAGGGCCTTGGGGTCTCGAAGAACGTTGCCCCGCCCTTGCTTCGATTTCGCGCTGAATTTGCAGAATGCAATGCCGGCGCTCGCGCTCTTACCCGTGTCCTCTCCATAGCATTCTGTAGCCTCCTAGGTGGATTGCAGTTTGCTCCCATCTCTCGAGACGTCAAAGATCTCGGGAGCGTGACCAAGTTCAAGCCACCCGGCAGGACAGACGTAAGCAATGGTACGTAGCTTGACACTGACACACACCGCTGGACGCCTAGCCAACTGCAAGGGGATAACCGTAGCCGCTCCTCGCTTACCTCGAATGGCGCGTAGCTACTTGATAGTCCGCCTTACTCGGCTAACCCTGGACGGAAATCCACGATACTCTATCCTTTTGGTAGCCCGTCTCATGGCTCACCGTGTCTGAAACTCTAGCGTATAGATCGATCGCCTCGAAGCAATGTTCGGTCATGGCATTGTCGAGCTACAGTAGCAAATTGGCCAGAATTGCTTGACTTAAGAATAGACGTCCTATTCGAAACGAACGAACGCGATGCAGTCTCTTTCACAGCGATTTTCTCCGCTGCAGACGGTGCGTCGATTGATCCATGCATGATGAACAACCCTCTCACAAAGAGCGGAACTTCGTTTGTCCGTTACTTTTCACACGTGGTTCACAGCATCGTGCATCGCAGAGCGGTCATAAATGCTACAATACGCCTTCCTTTGGCGCCTTGTCTCTACCGGATGAGGGAGCCTATCGACGCGGATTCTCGGACCCCGGCACGATGGCATGGTTCGCCCTCGCTGACGTCGATCAGAACTCCTGCTCGCCTGCCTCGACCTTTCCCCCTTTCCCAAGCTCGTCAGCGTGAGAGGAATTGTCAGGATTGCCGTCTCCTGGACCTGTCCGCCGAACATGGAGAGGTAGAAGGTGTGATACTGATACAGGCGAGAAACGATCCCACGCCCTGTACCCTAAGCGAGCTTGCTTCCTCGCACTGAGGCAAACCCGACGGTCCCAGAAAGTCGAAAGCCGTTTCAGTCGGCTCGCATCACGCTCTCGCAGACTCCAAGCCATCGGCCGAGGATCACGACGAGTGTCGACGTTGTCAAGATCGTGGACGAATCTCGACAACGATCTTGATGATCATCATCAACCAATTCGGTATCCTTGCCAAGAACACTCGGTCCACAGAAATCCGACTCCGCAGGTCAGCGCGGCGACAAGCCTCCTACAGTATTTGGTGGAATCGGCGAATATGCCTGCCCGTCGCAAGGAACCCGCTGCATTGCGGACTTTTGATCGTGAGCACACCTCGGAGCATCCTGGCAGGCCAATGGTTCCATTCTTCCCATGACGGCGTCTCTTCTCGGCGACAAAGCGAACTTTGATCGCGAGATGCTGCGGCCGGTTTGGATCGACCCTGCCATCCTTTCCGCATGGCATGGCATGGCATGGCATGGCGTTTCACGGTACCCCACCAGGCACGTTTCTTTCTTTTATCGTCTCTGTTTGAAATGCCTATTCGGTCAATAACCGAGACGCACACAGATACGGGGTTCAAGGGTCTCTGTTACCTACTGCACGTCTCGATCGCCAGACTAATTTTGGATTTTCCGATTATCGACCTGCAAAAAAGGCATTTTCCCATGACCGCCTCTCTCCCGAAAGCTACTGTAGCTGGCTGTCAGGAGCAGGTTTGATTGTGTCTCACCTTTTTCGCATTCTCATTTGGGAGCTTTCATGCCCTCTACAAACAGAAAATGCGGCAGAGGGCAGCGAGCGACCAGTCTAATTTTCAGCAATGCGAGTCGGCGAGGTGCGACTTCCTATCTTTTTGTTGATTCTTTGGGTTTTTGACAGGCCAACAAGCGAGATTAATGACAGCTTGGCGAGCTCTTCTTCTGCTTCTCTCTCTCTCTCTCTCGTCCGTGAACTGGGCGGGGACGCGTCTTAACTTTAATTTACGCGACGCGGGTGTTTCCACGGTTGACTTGGACATGTAGCTCGCGTGCCAGATTTGTCGTTCTTTCGCGAAACCCTTTTTGCCTCCCTTGAGGCGATACGGCTATCTACCAGTATATATGACAGGGGGATGTACCATGGATTCTAGGATTGACTTGCTCTGATTCGGTCTTCCCTTCGTTTCGGAGTGCCTTGTTTCAAAGATCACTTGGAATGTTGAATAGGCCACCGCCATTACTTTGACTACCTGCGTGTACGGATAGTGCCTGCGGAAGCAAATCGTACCTGCTGTTATCCTTTCTACAGAAGCCATATCTCTCAGTTCTCCGCATCCGTACAACCTTCTGGTCGCACTCATTCCTTCCGCCCGACATCAAAGTCGATCCTTTGCCTCGGTGCAATGTGAAACCAAACCCCACTCCGTTCTCTACTCTCATATGCATTCATTTCCTCCCTATTACCCTACGCTTGGTTCACCTGAAACCCCTTTCCAAATCCAAACATTGACCTCTTAGCAATTCCTCATCCAGACCCCTTCGGCTCTATCCAAGACGGGTCAACACCGCTCTATCCCCTCACATCACACACCGAGCACATCAGCCAGATTGCTGGTCGAAAAATGATAGTAGTCTGCGCGGACCCCTTGTTTTACGCTCAACGCTGACCAAAGAATGTGAGGAACCTATCTAATCTCTACACGCGCAACCCGTCATTCCACTCGCGCAGCCAGAGGAGTCATCTCGTCAATCGCCGCCTGCAAGTGCTGCTTTGTCGCCTGAACGTACACCAACAGTCCAGGCATCGCCTCCGGTCTCAAAGCCATCTTCTGCACCACAGGTTGGGCGCTGCTCGTTGTTGCGGCCGCTTCAGCCGAGCTGTGTGACCGGATCGGAGCCATGCGGGTCGAAGATGGCGGCGGACCAGCCGAACGATGCTGAAGCTGAAGCTGGTGCTGGCGATGCAGTGTGTCGACGGAAGTGCTCGCACGTCGTGGATCTGGAGTCGCCGTAATAGGGGTTTCCGCGGGTCGTACAGCGAGGCTCGGACGGCGGTACTGCGACGGTTGCTTCTGAGCAAAGGAAGGTGGTCTGTGCAGCTGATTTGAATCGGTCTTCGAGCCAGATTGGCTCACTGACGGCAGGTCGACCGACTGGCGCTTGACGTTGGAAGCACCGAGAGCAGCTTGAAAAGAAATGCGTCTCACCGCCTTTGCTGCCGCTGAAGAAGGTCGTCTCGGCTCAATTTCACCTGGTGATCGATTCGTTGACTCGACTTCCCGTGCGATTTGGAGCGAACTCTTCCCTGGGGATGGCCCTTGCTTGTGTCGGTCGTTCTTGAACAGAGAATGCTGGGTATGGCGTCCATCTTCGGGAGACAGAGGCAAGGGTGGCGTAACTTCCGGTGCAGTCTGCCCTTCGGCGGCCTTGGCTGACACGCTTTCCAGTGAGGTTCTGGAGCGCAAGAAGGATCTACGCTTCAAGTTGAGCGATCTTCGTTTCTGCTTTGAACCCGTAGGCGTAGCCGGACGGCCATCGAACGAGTTCCTGGATGATTGCTTGGCTTCGTCCGAGATCGGGTCATCTCCTGTCATAGCCATCGTCTTTTGGCTTGGATTACCAGACTCGTCGACGGGACTGCCCTTGAAGACTCTAAGCAGCTCTCGAAGACCCTGCAACCCGGCACGACTGGCGCTCCGAAGGCGACGTTTAGCGCTGCGGTTCACGTCGCCAGCGTCACCGATTCCATCAATGGCACACTCGTCCGCAGGGTTTGGTTCGGCATCGCCGACGACAGAGACGGTACTGAAAGTTCGCTCGGATGGCTTGGCCCTAGCACCCATAAAGCTTGGCTTCTCGTAAAAAGCCTCGCGATGTGGTGTGGTCAGCTGCATCTCATCCAGCAGCGATGTCCGAGCACTTCCTTGTGAGACAGCAACAGAATGTAATGCATGTCGGTGCGGCAGACTGTCGCGCGAATACGTCTCAGACTGGAAACGGGCGTGCGACCGACCGTCGCTCTGAGGCACAGCAGTAGGCGTTTGCCCTCCCAGGATGGCAGACAGTATGTCGATCTCTCTGTGCACGTCGACGCTTCTAGCACCGTCCACGGTAGATGTGGTCCTTTGGCTCGTGCCGCTGGTACTTCTTGCCCCGGTAGCCAGCATCTGACGGGACGCTAAATCATCCAATGGAGAAGCTGGACCGGCATCAGCCGAGGCATCGGCATCGTTGGTATGTGTACGCTTGCTGTCGACATGCACCGAGAGGGGAGTATACGAAAGCGTGTCCACCCGTGCAGTTGAGTCCGATTCGCTTCTTCCTTCCCCTAGTCCAATAAGGACGTCGGCGCACTCGAGCCAGTTACGAACTTTGCCTTCTGCGTCTTGGCTCATCAGCGGAGTCTTTACCTTCAGGTCCAGGTAGCTCGTTTTGAGCGACTTAAGCTCTTCGATGCCCTTGGCAAAATCGCGCACTAGATTGATGTTGTTGCGGATGCCCGTCTGAGCTTTGCTGATCCGGCTCGGGATCTTTAAATCACTCAGACTGTTGCGTCGGGCTGCGCTTTTGCGTGACGAGGAGGAAGCGACAGATGATGACAAAGTCTGAGTCGACGGGGCTAGACTCGAGGCGCTTGTGTCCGCGATCGATCTTGCTGGCTTGTTTGTCGTTCCTTGCAAAGCACTCATTGGCACCTGGCGACTGGCTATTGTGGGAACTTCGGGCTGAGCAAACGGACCGCGAAGCAGTATTTTGTCTTGAGAATGAGACAGTGACGTGTCTGGGGCAGAATGCTTTCTAGCGCTATGAGGCAGGGACATTCGAGGCGCGCTGTCAAGTGTATGATCGAGAGCACGAGGCGAATCTGGTCTGCTGTCCGAGCGGCTGTGATGACCATCACGGCTTGTCGATAGATCGCGTTGCACTCTCATATCAGCATAAGCCGGCCAAGATGCGTCGCGATCGTCAACGACAGCAGCACCACTCTTGTCGGTATGTGCCAAGGAACTCCGACGAGGAAACCCGGGGGAGCTACCCACACTGGTTCCATAGGAGGTCTCCGAGTCGAGTGCGTCGGCGCCACTTGACACAGAGATCTGCTTTCGCATACGGTAGCCGTACGAAGACTCAGCGCTGGTGTGACTATGAGCAGTGGATGCCGAAACCGATCTGCTTGCCGAGCCACGTCCTTTTGGGCCTCTCGACATCTTCTCACCACCTTCTTGGTACGAGGCTGCTGAGCCATCAGGCGAAGATGCGTCTGAGCGGGGGTGAAATCGTGCACCTAAATCCGGGGCATGCCATTGTCTTGCGTGACTTTCTGCGGGTGCTCTGGAACTTACAGGTTGCGTCGTTGTCGACGCATCCCCTTGTCGAGCTCGGAGTGTGTTGGAGCTCGAGAAATCACGTCGAAGACCAGCAGCCGAGGTTGAAGTCAGGACTTTTGGCTCAACCGTGAAAGATGGATGACCAGCGCTCGAGCTGCCTTCATCGAACGACCTTTCAAAGACGGGCACCGCTGTGTTATTGTGCTGCGCAGCAAGTCTCAATGGTATCGGAGACATGCTCGGACTGCTAGCTGTGTAGCTGACACTCTGTCCCGGCGAACCGTGTTGAAGATTATCGTTGCCTGTCAGGCTGCTGTTGGTCTTGTGACGCTTAGGCGTAACCTCGATTGAGCGTCGGAGTGCGGACATCAAGGATGGCGGCGACCTTGATCGATCGAAGGCAGAGGGCACTGCAGCATCTCTAGCAGGGCTCGAATTTGGCAACTTGGACAGGGAGGTGTCAGACCCACGTCGAGTCGTCGGACCCGGGTGAATGTCGCGAGGTGAGGCTTCCTGTGATGTGATGATGGCGACCTTCTTCTCACGTCCAAGAAGTCGGCGGAAACTGGTACTGCGGAGCGCCGTGTAGCTCCTCTCTAAGCTCGAGGGACTGATGGCGTGTCGCGAGCGGTTCGAAGAGGTAGACGCTTGGCTGAGCAGAGACGCCCGACTCTGGTTGCCGTGACCGCTGTACAACCGCTGGGGATTGTCTCTTACTTCGGCTACCTCGTCGACGCTAGTGCTGGACGCATTGGCGACACTGAGGCGAGAGCGCGAGAAGCTGATTCTCTGGAAAGCGCCCAATTTGGACTTTGATTCGGATCTCGTATGAGACTTCTTTGTGGCAGCGTTGACGCTGTTTCCGTCTGGAAGCACGGGACGAGAAGGAGAGCCCGAATTTGCTGAAGCACCTTTCGCAGGCCCTTTGCGACGTGCGTCGAATCCGAGCGCGGAGCCCAGAGATCGACGAGCAGGGCGGGCAGAAGTGGTGGTAAACGCGTCTTTTGACGGCGATTCCGTCTCGGTCTCGTCTCCGCTGTCGTTGAGTGCAACGCCTTTACGCGCGCTATGGACGGAACCAATAGCACTGCGATCCGTAAAACGTGTAGAACGCGGTGCAGATAGGTCGCCCTTGTCCTGCGAGAGCCTCAAATGCGATGCTGTCACATCAGACTGCGCGTTCGTACGGGCCGGAGGATCGATTGGATGGCTCCTCAACGACAGCTGTGTGCTGTCGGGCTCCGCGCTAGTACCAATCTGAGAGACCGGTCGATGACCCTGCAACATCATGGTCTGCCTTAGCTGGTGTTGAGCACTGGACCGTGTCATGTATTCGAGCATTGAAGAGGAGTTCGAGGCCGATGGCGTGATCATTGAATCTGCATTCCAAGAAAATGCATCGTCCCAATTTTCGATGTCGTCGTCGCTCTCTACGCTTTGGACGCTCTGGTCGCTATGTGACTGCTGAGGTCTCGATGCGGAGCTTTTTCTTGACCCGTCCAGTGGGGTGCTGTGGCTGTCTCGACGTACGGACTCAGGCGTTTCCTCGTCATTTTGAAAAAGGAAATCATCGTCCCAATTTTCGCTGACGTCAGATGTCACGCGGATTCCCCTGAGGTCGACGGTGTTGATGCTTTGGACGTGAGATGGGAAGCTCGGCGAGTTGATCGTGCTGCTATCGGCTGTAATGACAGGCGAGCAAGGAGTGGGTTTGTCGACCGTCTCGAGACGGGAAGAAAACAGCGCATGCTCTCCGGGCCGGAGAGAAGGCAGTCGCAGAGGCTCTGCGGGGTTCACCTCGGAGATTCCGAACTCAGCATCCCAATCCGCATCGCCAGAGTCTGCTGGTGTTTCGTCTAGGGAGGCCTGTCGTGACGGTGATTGGCCACGCAGAGCGAGTGCAGTGTGACGTTCTGACGCCAAGTTTGACGGCGCCATCTTGTCCTGGGCTCGCCACGTGTCGCGATCAGAATGACTCATCGCCATCGATTGAAACGAGTGATGCTCGAGGGTTTCATCGTCGGAGCTGGAGTGGTATCCGTTGGATATGCGACTGCGTGTGAAGCTGCTGGCACTGCCTGAGCGTGCTCGTGTTGTGAGTTCGGGCGGAGCCAGGGAGCTAACACTGGGAGCTCGTAGCCGCGTAGCTGTCGAAGCGGTGGAGGCAGACCGAGATCGATCGCCAGGAACAGTCTGATCTGCATTGAGCGGAGTAGTGTACGGGGAAGGGATCGTATGTGTACGAGCGACGCCGGTGGTGGCGGAGGAATGGTGTGTGGGAGAGCGAGAGGGTGAACTCATGAGCGGATGAACAGAGCTAGGTACGGGCTGCTTCTCTGGTGTTCGAGGCAGCGGTGCCGGTTGTTCAAGCAACCATCGTTGCTGATCACGCTCGTAGAAGCGGGCGCTACTAGAAGGCGGTGGCCGGTATGGGCGATCTGCTGGAATAGCGCGCAGCGAAGTGCTCGCAGCAGAGTTCGGGCGAGAAGGCCATGTAGGTGGTATTTGCGATGCTGCTGAAGATGAGGAAGAGGCCGGATGAGGTGCAGAGATGCGACGTCGATTCGTCAGTGGCTGTCTTGATGTTGGTGAAGAGATTCGATTCGGCAGAGGTTCGAGTACGAATTCGCTTCCATCTGCCACGATCACTTGCGCTGTCCGAGCTGGTCGGTCCAATCGCACCTGATGTCGGTGCGCTGTCCGAGAAGGACTTGGAGCATCCGTCGAGCAGGAGGAGCGACTGCCGCTTGCAGCACTGTAGGGAGAAGGGATCATGGTGATCAGACACGTCTACTACGCCATCCATGAGGCGTCGTTTCGCATTTACAACCTCATCGGGTCTGCCGAAGCGAGTAGACAGCACTTGTCGAAATCAGCGACGCGCGCAAAGATGTTTTGAGGAGCTCGTCACTGAGGGTTTCTTCCGATAATCTGAAGATCACGCTATGCTTTGAGTCGAATTCGGATCGGTCCTTCCGAGTGATCTTTCCGAGTGCTCCGATGAGTGGTATATGCTGCACTACAATGCGTGCCGGCAGACGATTGAGCTTCGACGAGCTACCTTTGGCGCTGACCGCTTAGAGCGCAAGTGATGGATCAGGGAATAGAGCCGACGATGCCAGCTCGACCGAATGAGAGCTTCGAATAGGGCGATGAGAGTGGGGAGAGGATCAGTAGTTAGAAATGGTGATGGTGACAAAATTGATGGATGGCCGCGACAGATGTGAAGCACGTTACGCCCTGCGTGCGGAGTTGTAGGGCCATAAAATCGAGAACAACACTCTTTCGGTTTCAGGAGCTGCGCTTGCCATTTTAGCGAAAAATCATGCAGGCCCTGCCACTCTGTTTGGTCTTGATGAGCCAAAGCTTCATCGTGCAGCGATCGGTGCGTCGTTGACTGGCAGCCGCATCGGAGGCGTCTGATATAGCGATGCTTCATAATCAACGCACTGCCCACCTTTCCACGACCAGTTGACCCGTGGTCATCGTTAGCCCGGTGTGAGTACCGTAGTCGAACAACACCCATTCTTCCTTATGTCCAGTATTGGTACAGTGAGACTCTGGTCCGAATTGCGACACGCGTCGGACGCGAGATGCAGGGATTTGCGCCTTTTTCCTTTAGGCAAGTGGCTCGTTCCGTCTGAGAGAGGAGGCGGACACGAACACAGCCCGAGATGGCGCACCTGCTTCTATGCAGTCGGGCGTCGATCCCGTCTGTATCCGCCTTTCTTCGATTTTCCTTCCGAAGCACCATGACCACAACAAGACGCCACAGACTCTGACATAGCGTCGAGTGATCATAGCGCGAGATGCTCACACATGGATGCGAAGCACCGACAATCAGCTAATCAATCCCTTTCACGAGCTCTGTTGCAAGTTACGAAGGAATTCGAAAGTCACTCACTCTTTGCAACAAAGTGTCGGACTGACACAGACACTTGCGCGATGCGCTTGCGTCGTGTCTCCCAATCGCATTCATTGACGCAGCCGCATGAAGCCGGCGTCGACCGTCGTCCATCGACATCGTAAAAGGAGCCCTTTTCCATCTCATCGTTCTTGCCCAACGCCCACCGCTTGGCGATCGACACACCGCAACCTCGCTTAACACTTGGGCGTATCGTTGAGCCCACTTTTTGGAATGCAGCAGCACGACTGAGCGGGCCCTTAGCCGTCCAAGACTTCGTGAGCTGATCCCCGGCGCTACCGCTCCGCACCTGCTCTTCTGGCCGAGTGGTGCAAGATGGGATACGATCGCGAGTTCAGAAAGACTTCGAATGGATTATTCAATGAATACATGCATGCCGTGACGTGATGGTGAGTGCTCGGTTCGAAACAAAGTTGATCGAGGTTCTGCCATCCTTGAGGCTGAGCCCTGATCCTCTCTTGCTCATATCTCACTTCTGCTCGGATGACGCTTCTTGTGCTATCTCCTTCTCGACGATCCCATCGGCGATCTTCTTGATGCTTTCCGCGGCGGATCCCTCGGCACCCGAGACCGTCGAAGAAATTCTTTCGGTAGATGCCGATGAGCTCGAACGTTGCAGTGCTTTTGCCTCTTCCATCAATT
Source organism: Ustilago vetiveriae (assembly GCA_928722275.1). Taxonomy (NCBI): domain Eukaryota; kingdom Fungi; phylum Basidiomycota; class Ustilaginomycetes; order Ustilaginales; family Ustilaginaceae; genus Ustilago; species Ustilago vetiveriae. Next base: position 929,360 of record CAKMXE010000004.1, read on the forward strand.
TACTTCCCACTCCCAGCTCGTGATATCTGAAAAGTTCCGCCTTTTGCCCGACGCCGGGCAAAGCATGGATGCGCAGAAAGTGCAACCAACGGTCTACCACCTGTTCGTTGGCATCGTACAGCTTGATCGCTCTCGAGTGCGTTTTTCTCCAGAAGTTCTCCTGCGACTTCTTGTGCACGAATGGGGATCGCGGCACGGTCCAAAGCGATGTGCGGGTCGGAAGGTGAGCAACACCGCTAGCAGGAATGCCGATCGAAAAAGCCGCTCGACGTGCAAAGTCGGCGAAAAGATCGAGATTGTAGCGACCATCCTCGTAGGATCGCAAGTGAAGTGTAGCAACGTGGATGCCATGCGTTGTCGGAAGCGATTCGGTTGGGAGCAAACAGTTGGGCAATACGAATTGTTCTTCCTCCTGTCCGGCTGGGACAGCGCCTTGTCCTGATGCCACTGATGTGTTGCTCTCTGAAGACTTTGGAGATTGCGATGGGTTGCGAAACTGATCCAGAGTCACGGCGGATGAAGTGGACGCATTGGAACGGCTGGAAGCGGAGGCGAAACTCCTGGCAACGGGAGTCGCAGTCCGTGCTGGTGCGCGCGATGCTACCGGAGCAGCCTTGATGAGCTGACGAGCCACGCTGGTCGATCTCGAAGCCATGTTGGATGTATATCCCTGGGCGCTTTGAGCTCGGGTGAAGTCAAGGGGGAGCTGACGCAGATGTTGCCGCGTAAGTGTTGGTGGTGATGCTATCGACCTTCATCCATGGTCAAGATAGCGGGAAGAAAGTCGGAGTTGCCTTGGAAAAAAGTCGCATCACGTGAGATTCATCCACAGGATAGAACTCTCGTGCGATTGAATTTTCGGTTCGCGAGCTCACGAACAAACACACATCTTACTGCGTTGTTATTTTTAATAACTGTCTGCGTAGCAGATGCGGGCCTCGGAAGACTCAAGAATGGCCATGCCACATCGAGATCTTTGGTGTCGGCGGTCTTCTCGTGAGCTTGATGGCAACATAGCTCATCTACACGGACAAAGAACACGCACGTAAAGTGCTACATCGCAGCAGATGGAGGTGAAGTAAAGCGTCCATGTTAGAGAAGAAAAAAAATAGCACGAGAAAGAAATGAATGGGGTATAGAGCCTTTAGAGCTTAAACTTGCATTGCCTCACTGGCAATCTGGAAGAGTCCGTTGAGAATATGGACGGAGATGACAATGCTGAGCATCAAATCAGGCTCAATTCCAATGTCCAGACTCTTCGTGCCCAAACTCGCACCTTCCTGCCCTTTCCTGATCGGAGCAGCTCCACCTCCTTTGCCGTCAAGCTGGCATCACTCAAGTCGTCTGGCTGCACTGCCGAGGCAATCTCGGTGCTCGAGGTTGGCAAGACGATGTCGATGCCGTCCCACCAGCACTTTCTGGCTGGTTTGCGCCAGAAGAGGAGCAATTTTTGCGCCGTTGCAAACTGCTGGTGGTCCACGCGGATGTTGTTCATCATGCTGGTTTGCCCACTTGGATCGTGGTACTCGGCTGCGTTAATCGAGTCGGGCTGGATGCCCTCTGCCTCGAGCTCTCCAGCGTGCGTGATACCGGTCTTGAGCAAGACGAGCGCAATCGAGGTGATGCAGCAACGGTTGGGCTCGAGCGCGCGGAAGCCCCAGGTATCCTCGCGGTCGAAGCCACTCATGCAGAGCATATCGATGAGATGCTGCTCAGCCAAATTGTTCTCCTTGTTAACGTTGCGCTGCAAAGCAGTGAAGATCTGTTTGCGATCGAGCAATGCATCTCCACATGCGTACTTGAGTCGGAACAGTGCAGGCGTCGGATGGCCTGTGGCTGGATCGGTGCCTTCGAAAGTCTCGGGATCAACTGCGGCTGGCTGCACGCCACCTACACCGGCGGCGGCCTTCTTCGGGGGAATGGCAAAGTACTCGAGCTCTTCGCGCAGGACAATGATGGGCTGTTTGTTCATCAAGGGGATCTGTGACATTCCGGCCTGGTTCGGGTCGCCCCCTTCTCCTGAGGCCTGTGCGTAATGGTACAGTCCGGAATTGTTGCCGTATGATGAACTTGGTCTGTACTTGCCAGAGAGGTCGTTCGTTCCATAGAATTCGTCTTGAGCCGTCTTAAAGAAGCTGAGAACATACGAGAGACACTGAGGATCAAAGTCGACCAGGTATAATTCTTCCTCTTCCTCGACCTCTTCACCTTCTTGATCAAGCAAGGACGGAACGCGTGGCTGTCGAGTCAGGATCAGGCCGTTGGGGAACAGACACAAGAGTACCGATTCGGGGAGATTCATCATTGTTTCGCGTTCAATGGTGAAGCGGGTGCCTCGCAGTTCGAGTGTGAGATGTGTACCGGGGTCCTGCCCCGAGATGTCGTTGGCATCGTCCATCATTGCGAAGACGTCTATGAGCCTGGAAAGAGTAGATTCGATGCTGCGACGGGGTCAGAGAAAGAGACAGCTTTGCTTGCTCGATGGAATAATGTGGCTGGATCGGTGATGGCAGTAGCGGAAGGAAGCTGATGATATGATACGGATGGAGTTGGCGTTAGCACTTAGGCGCAAAGATGGCGGCGCCAGTGCATGAAGTGACCCCCTTTGCACCGCTTGTGTATGATGATGATCGGAAGCACAAGGTGTAGATGATGGAACAAGTGGATACTGTACGTTGGCAGGAAGAGGCTTCGATTGATGCAGTGCAACAGACGACTCTCTGCGGGCGCTGCTCGGTCTGTGTGTCACTTTCCTTTCGTGAAGTGGGGAAATCATCAAAATCGCCCTTGGATTCGCGACTTGTGTGAGTAAAGGTGAGTTTGAGTGGCTCGCTGCTGCTCTCTCGGCTTGGTTGCTCTTGTTGTTGTTGCTAGATCTCTATTTCAAGACAGCAAGCTTGGTCAGGGAAAGAATTTCGCAATGTCAGATCGTCAGGATTACATTGTCATCAAAAAAGCGTTCCTCCACGTATTGCAGCTAAGGTCGACAAACCACGCAAAATCTGTGTGAAAGATGTGTGTGTGATGTAGTGCATGGCTTGACCGCATCCTCCTTGACACATTTCTTCCAACCACATCTCTCCTGCGCCTTCACTCCTCTCCTTGTCGGACACATCGCAGCACCTTTCTTTCAGAAGTGCCTTTCAGCATTCAACCGCGGCTAGCGACGTTTGCCATCGAAGTCGTGGAGTCGCAACATCGCTCGCTCCAGATACAAGTCCCTCGAACACGGTTCCTCGACGTGGCCAAGCCGATTCTCGCTGCTGGACCGGTCAACGTCATCTACTGCCATGCCGCTCTCAACACAAATAGCAAGAGTATCAGATGGCTTGCCATTGGCACAGAGCGTCGACGATGGTAAGATTGAGACGGATCTGTCGGAGCACAAGCAGCAGGCCAAGCTGATCTTCCGACGCATCACACCATCGTCAGAGCAGCGGTGCAGCATCGAGAGCGGCAAATATACCCTGCACTATCTCATTTCGCCACCACCGGCCATGCCTTCCTCTGTCGTTTATCTCACCATCGCCGAGAAATCGTATCCACGCAAGCTCGCCTTTTCGTACTTGGATGAACTCTCGAAGGAGTTTGAGCGCAGCTATGGAAATCAGGTGGAGCAGAGGACCCTTCGACCGTACGCTTTCGTAAGCTTCGACACGTTCATGCAACGCACCAAGCGGCTGTACGAAGATTCTCGCACCGCACAGTCGGCGGCTTCCTCAAACCTTGACCGACTCAACGAGGATCTGCAGGATGTCACCCGTATCATGACCAAAAACATGGAAGATCTGCTCTGGCGAGGTGACAGCTTGGATCAAATGTCGACCATGTCGTCTTCGCTGCGCGACGAGTCGCTCAAGTACCGTAAAGCCGCACGACAGATCAACCTCGATGCCCTGTACCGCAAATGGGCACCGGTCGGAGCGGTGGGCTTCATCTTCTTATTTATCATCTGGATCAAATTCTTCTAGTAGCCTTTCCTTACCAGTCACAAAGCTTCTAGGGAATGCTGTGCCGCCCTTTTCGCCAGTCTCGCCTCTGTTAGGCTGCAATCCAAGCTGGCCTCTGACGCACCTGTACTATACCTGTTCAAAGACATTCGTCTGATTCGCTCAAAGCATCGTTGCGTATAACTGCCGAGCATCGCTCACTGATCTGACGGTCATGAACATCTCCTGCGACAGACTCTCCATCTATGCAACCGATGAACGAACCTGCGGCTAAAGAAAAAAGTCGATATAGTCTCACCCATAGAGAGACATCGAAGCTGCGATTGATGGGCGCTGCTGGTCTCCTAACACTCTGTGACTCAGCTAGCCCGCTAGCAGTCGAGGCTCGAGCTCAAAGTCTGATCATCACTGCGTGTGTCGCGCAGCGGTTTTGCGCATGCCCTGCTGTGCTGGCCGAGCGCTCTGCTGTGGGTCGCTGATTGGACCCCTAATTGGCAGAAGAAAATCGGGGCCAAGGCTCTAGAGGGTGTGTGTGTAACCGCATCCAATGCACTGGGCAAGGGCAATCAGGGCCTTCGCATTCGGGGTTCAGGCCGGTCGACGTGTCCGCTTCTGGGCTCATGCGAGTCGTCGTTTCCAAGGCTTTTTCTTTCTCTCTCTCTCGTCCACGCACTGCGCGACAGAAATTCTTTTCGCTTCCCTCGTCAACGCAGCAAGCGAGCGATACTGGAGACCAACACTCTTTGCGGACGCTGTGCCTCTGATCTCAAAAGCTGGGTCTGGCAGCGTCGCCATCACCATCATTCGGATCGACCATCAACTTGCCAGAAACAGCCTCTTGCACACTCCAGCTATCCACTGCCAGCAAGGAGGGCTCGTTGAAGGGAGCGAACCATTCGCCACCGTGCACTGCTTTGCTTCCATCGGCTAGCCCCTGACCGTGTCGAGCGCTGCTCTTTGATCGCAGCAAGATTGCACGGAACACCGGTCGGCTGCCTGGCTTCATCTTGAATTATGTCGGTCTCGCCGTTCCTGCCGGGCAACAGCATATGGTCCAACGCCTCGTCTCAAGTAGCCATGGGTGCGTCTGGCGTGGACCAACACAACAGCCACGGTACGGGTACACCCCTTTCCGCTCCACCACCAGAGAAGACGGAGTCTTCACGAACCGGAGCGCACCCGTTGCCTAACAAGCCAGGTGGACCGGCTCGCTCCAACTCTGCCCTTTCGGCAAGGAGCACTGGTAATGCTGTCGTGGAGGATGCTGTTCGATCGGTAGACTCTGCCATGATGGGCTCGGCCCTTCGACCGGGTGTGATTGGAGGCACCAGGTCCGGCGGTGGCTCCAGCGCTCGTGTGCAGAAGCAACCGGAGGTGAGTCGATCCAACAGTCTTGCTACTTCGACTCATAGCTTCCGTTCCGCCAACTCTGGCTCGCCCTTACCTGCGTCTGTACAGGCACAGAGCGGCCTCTCACTGCCTGTTCGATCACCCCTCATGCAGGAAGCTGGGGCTGCTCCTCATGATCGCAGTCACCACGCTAGTGGTGAGACCGAATTTGGTACGCCTCGACTCTTTCTCGACGCACAGCACACTTTAGACCAAGACGATCATTTGGCGGCTCTGTCTTTTGGCAGACCACCCTCTGCTCTAAGCAACCATGCCTCGGGCTCGAATATCAACAAGCCACGACCGAATTCTTGGATGCATCCTTCCAGCCGCACCGTCTCCGATTCTTCCTTAGGCCGACCTCTCAGCAGCCAAGGGCACCACACAAATGCCCTGCCCGTGCAGAACGTCGATACAGATACAGCATTTGGCGGCTTAAATCTACCCGCAAAACGCTCATCCTCGGCTCAGTTCGCACATGGACTGATGGATCCTTCTGTGAAGATAGCGTTCGACGCTCCCGGGCTGAGCAGCGTCGGTCAGCTTGGCTTCGCAAGCAATCCTACCTCCCCGGGCATCTACTCAGGCTCCTTGGGGCGCGGCAGCCGGCCCGACCTAGCCTCGGCAGCGGCATCGGCAGCAACAGCTGGCCGCGCCACCCCGACTCTAGCCGTGCCGTCCTATATGAACCTGTCAGGCGGCCTTCTCTCACCCACGGCAGCCACCATCGGGAGTGGCGGCCCTTCCATCGCTCATTCACCCGTCGGGAGCCCGCTGACCGCGTCGGGATCTCCGAATCAACAGCCTCTTCGATCGGTATCTGCTGGAAACATCTTCGACAGGCCAGTGAGCCAACAAGAAGAAGCAACAGGCGAGTCGGCTCTGATCAAAGACATGCTCGACCGTCTGACTCGAGTTGAGAGCGGTATGAAGGACTTTTCGCGACAAATTTCGGGCATCTCGCGAAACGTTTCACTCTTGCTGGAACGCACCAAAGGTCTGCCACCAGCCAGTCTTTCCAACAGCGGTGCCGCCAATGCACCTCGGAGCTCGATCGCAGCGGGGGCTGCGGGCGGAAATCCGGCTGACGAAGTACGCTCGCTCAATGCTCAAGTCAATGCCTTGGCCAATAGTGTCTCTCACCTGCTCACGCTGCAAGGAAACGGTCTCGGCAATTCGGCACCTCCGCTGACTGGTCTCGGGCTCGGATCATCCGGCGGGATGCTTAGCACACCACAGCTCGGTGGGCCAGGCAGTCTCGAGCGAGCTGCATCGCCGCGTTCGGGTAGCATCCCAAATGGCCAGTTCAATGCAGGTTCTGGTGGTCCGTTCACTTCTTCGACGAATGCTCTGAGTCCCCGCCCTTCGGGCAACAGCCGAGGCTGGAGTGGATCGAACGTGCGTGGTCAAGACCATAACGTAGATCGACGCTGCCATGCACCTGGCCAAGGCGGTAGCGGCCGCGGTCAAGGGGCACATGCAATCGGCGGTGGCGCCGGAGCAGGCTTCTCGGCCACCTCGAACGTCGATGAGGGGGCGAACGGCTCGACGATTGCAGCGCAAGCTGGGACCGGACTCATCCAGCCCAACGCCGTTATCTCGAAATGGGAGCACCTCAATCTTCACCCTGATCTGCTGCGGTCCATTCTCAAGTATGGTCTTGGCCCGCCCAACAAGATCCAGCAGCGCGCACTACCGTTCCTCCTGCGTGGCAGCGACATCATCGCCCAAGCACCACCCACACAGGAAAGGATCGCATCCTACGTCATCCCCTCGCTGCAACTGGTGCTCAATGTACTCAACGAGACCGGTGGTCCTGGCCAAACGGCCTCCAACCGCGGTCCCGTCTCTTTGATTATTTCAACCACAGTGGATCAGGCCACGCAAGCTCAGCGAATGGCATTAGGTCTTGGCGCGCCTCTCGGCATTCGCGTCCACATGGTCGCATCTGGCAGCATTGACGTGCACCAGGAAGCTCAGTCGCTACTCCAGGCATGGCCGCACATCGTGGTGGGAACACCTCAGAAGATGAGCGAACTCTTTACCTACATAACCAACAACACCGCCTCTGTGCATGTCCATGAGAAAGGATCAGCAGCGCCATCTACATTCAAGCCCAGCGAGGTGCGACTCGTGGTTCTTGACGAGGTGGATCAGCTGATTGCACGAAACCTGGCTGACCACGTGAGCACCATGCTTCGAGTCTTGCCCTTGCCCTCGGCTCCCTCAGGCGCATCTGGCATTGGAAGAGGTGCGAGCGGTCTCAGTCCGGGTCTGCCGCAAGGCTCCGCCAACGCCATCTTTTCGCCCTTCGAGCCTTCGAGCGAGAATCCTGGAAGCCCCGCAGATTCATCCAACACAATCGATCGACAGGTCGCGCTTTTCTCCAATACTGTGCCGCAAGACGTGCTCAATTTTGCTCAATCCATCCATCTCCGCGAATCGGTACGCGTGCTCGTCCGCCGTGACGGTGCAGGAGGCAGCAGCGCGATGCAGACCGGTCTAGGTGGTCCCTCCATCCTCGGTGGCCCTCATGGTCAAGGCTCGGCCACGCAGACAGTAAGCGGTCAGCGCGAGCTCGCGCAACCGACCAACGCGCTTGGTGCCCATCCGGTCAACTCGAGCATCAGCACGGCCAAAGATCCCGTAATGTACGCATTGAAAGGGTTGCGTCAGTATTATCTATATGTGGCCGTAACCTCCAACAGCGGGATGGGCGCAGCCAGCCCTGTGCCGGGTCTTTCTCACAATCCTGCTGGTGAAATGAAACTCGACCTCATCTCGGACCTGCTCGAAGACGTCGACTTTGGTCAGACCGTCATCTACTGTGCAAACGTGGCCACGCAAGAAGCTCTCATCTACAAGTTGTCAGCCAAAGGCACCGAAGCATTCGGTCTCAACCGTGAAATGAACTCTTACACGCGTCAACAGACGCTCGCCAAGTTCCGATCGAACACCTCGCAATTCGGCAGCAATAACAATATGATCAGCACCGCCACCTTTGCTGCTCCAAGCGGCTACAATGGCGCTACCAGCCGCCCCTCCAAGGCTTTGGTGGTGTGCGATCTAGCTGTCAATCCCAAGGAGGTGCATCAAATTCCATTGATCGTCTTTTATGACATGCCACGCTCGGTCGAGGAGTACAAAGACAAGATCAGCTGCGCCGCCGCTGGAGGCATGGCGAGACCCAGCGTCTGTGTCAATGTCGTCACTGCCTCCGGTGGGCCGAGGGGCGACGTCGAGATGCTCAGGACGCTCGAATGCCACCTTGGATGTAAGATGGCCGAGCTGCCGATGGATCCGAAGCAGATTCTCAACTTTTGATTTAGAACGTCGGACGTGGAGCATGGGACATCGACGTCGGTTCCTACACACTCCGTACTTTATTCGGCCTCTGTGCTTCTCCGACTTCTGTCGGAGATGACATCGTTCCTCAATTCACAATATAACTCGTATACCCTTCACTTACTCAGCAACATCAATCTCTGAAATTCGCCCATAGTCCGTCGCATCGTCTCATGCTGTCGCTCAGACCATCACTGTTTCCCTAGCATTCACTTGTCGCTAGACTTCTCGCATCAAAGTAGCACTAGACTCTTCAATTTCTTCGTAACAAGTCAATCGGCAAGTTTGCATCATTTGTCCCCAAACATGCTCGAGCCATGCACTGTGCTGTCTGAGCACGATGAATGAGTGGACTAGCAACGAGCGATCAAGAGACCGAACGAGAGCCGGCAAAGCGTTCGAGCTCGGCACATTGATACAAATGCGACGTGGTGTTGACAAGACGGAATTCGGAGAAATGCATCTTTTCACGCGGGACCCAAGCTTTCGTTTTCTCAGGGTCCGAGTAGTGTGGAGCGAAGCTTCTGTCCTACTATCCATATCGTCGCCATCCCTTATATTCTTGTCACGATCACTGCCTGCATCGACAACTTCAAAATAAGATGGCAGACGACTCCAAAGGGAAAGGAAAGGGCAAGGCGTCATCTTCCCAGCCGAACGACATCGAAGCGTCACAGTCGACATCCTCTGGCAGCAATGGTGGTAGCAATGCAGCTCAAACACTAGCATCGGCTCTCCGCACTACGATGGCTTCATCACAGCTCAGCTCGGTCATGCAGAGTATGGGCGCTGGTGGGAAAGAAGGGTTTCAAGGTGCGTCGTCAAGAGCGGACGGAGGAGGAGAGCTTAGAGATTGGCTGGTTCAGGATCTTCGGTCCGCACCAGGTGCAAGTGGTGGGATCGGTTCTGGCGGGGCTGCAAGGCAAGGATTTCGATCGCAAGAGCCTGTAGCCGGGGCAAGAGAAGGAGAAAAGATGTTCGAGGACTTTCAGCGTGGACTGACGATGAACGACCATGCTGGCGCAGTGTCGGCGGCGGACGTTGGGGGAAGCTCAGGAGGTTCGCAGCAAGGCTGGAAAGCACATCAGCAAGCGCAGGCTGGATGGCAGGGCTTGGACCCGACAACAGCTCGTCCCGTCCATACGTACCGCGAACTTGATGCTCCTTTACATGCTTCTGTTCGCGATGATCACTTGACCGCTGCCACATCAAATGCGTTCGCCGGACATCAAATTCGACCATCACCATCAGTTACAGCACCGCTCGCCCAATCTGACGATATTTTCGCTCTGCTCGACGCGGAATCCCAACCCGAACCTTCAAGACACCCTTCGCACCAGCCTGAAACCGAGCTTTCCAACACTGTACTTACCCAATTCGATCCTCTTTACCGACCCCCTTCTCCCTCCCACCCTAGCTTCACCCGTGAACAAGCCGCACTGCACCTCCAACTCGCTGAGGCACAAGCATCGACTCAGTCGCAACGAGACCTCCAAATTCCACTTCCCGATAATCCAAGCTTACACGAAGGCGTTTACGCGCCTACTGCCGAAGCTGCTCTGCAACACATCTTCAACGATGGACGGCAAGAATCCAGCGATGTCACGCAGACGGAAACGGTAGATGATCGAGGTCGAGCAGTGGTCAAGAAGATCACGCGTTGGTTTGGTGCAACCAGCTACATCGATGATGTTTACGGCACAAGCCCAGTGCTAAAAGAAACTATAGAGGAGGTGCTGAAGCCGGATAATAGTGAAGAGAATAGGGAACGGGCAGTGAGAAGGCTAGAAAGTCTTTGGCGGCATTTGAGTAATTCAGGGCCAGCACCAAACGAAAGTAGGGGTGCGGATTGGGTCGATGGTTGGCTTTTGAAGAACACGTGAGCGACACACACAAGAGAGCTAAGTTATGGTGAAATAGAAAGTCCATTTCTTACCCATCTCGGTCCGATTGATCACTACAAGCCTCTTCGGGAATCGCTTCGGAAGAAAGACGAGCAGCCTTCTTGTCAAAGTACACTTTACGCATCACCTGCTTCACCATTTGCAAAGCATACGATTCCAAATTCGCCTCGGAGGTCTTCAGCAACGTTTTGACCTGTGCAGGGGTCCAGACGAGATTATATGAGTTGCTGAACGGCGATGTGCTCGGATCGTATTCTGGATTCGTCGGGTTTGGCAACAAGGGACAATAGATCAACCAGAAGGTTGAACCATCTCCGTCTCGTGTACCTTGCAACACACGCGCATACTGGTCTAGAAACTTTTCCTCCATCGCCCGATCCACTGGAGCCTCTTGAATGCTGCCGTCGAGGGGCGAAATCGGCTCGAAGAGATTTGTCTGATCCATAAGTGTGATCTGGCAATCATCGGCAAAATTGTGGATCCGTCGCATAGCCGAACCAGCTTGGACGTCGGAGGAGGCGTCAAAGGCAATGATGATGTCTGCACCGCGTTCTTTGCGTGCGAGAATATGGTTGGGCAGATTGTTGGACATGCCCGAGTCCATCAGTCGGATACGACCCTGCGATTCCCACGAGGTGTCAACCTTGCTGCCTTCTCGTGGTGTGTGTGACTGCTCCGCGCATGTGCCGGCGGGATTCAAAACTGCTTTGCCACCAAGCTGCAGTCTGCTACCATCTTCGAGCTCTTCCGTCTCCGTATCACGAGCCGGCAAGTGGACGCTAGGACCGTTCCATTTAAAAGGTTTTCTTGTGACAGAGGTCGTCGAATCAGGCTCCTCTTCGGCTAGGACGTTAGCGACCACATACTCGCCATCATGAGAAAGGCTCAGATGTATTTTGGGCATCGACGGGATATCTGGGTGCTTTGACCGCCATTCACTAGAGAAAGACAGCACAGGCTTCTTGGAGCGGAGGCCTTGTTCTTCCAAGGTTGCAATGGGACTGCCCGCTGAGTCCGGCTTGAGCACGCAGAGATCCTTCCAAGAGACGACGTACTTGGGATACAACGCCTTGTATGCAGCTTCTTTGGCGCTCCATCGATTCGTAAGATACTGCTCGAGTCTTGGGTCGCCGTCTGAGTCACTAGGCTGTGCTCGTGCGAGCTCTCTATACTCGAGCCGTTCTGCTTCGCAAAGGATCCGCCTCGCGAGCCTATCCAAACCTGCTCTTTGGTTAGGCCCTGATTCTCCTGCGACTTCTTCTGCTCGATCATTTCTCCTCCGGACGAGCCGTCGCAATCGTGGTATGTGAAGAATATCGACGCCGATACCCAGAACTCTTGGACTGCCCGGGCTTGGATCGCAGGGCTTGGACACCGGGGAAACATTGAGGCCGTAGAATGGATTTGGCTCGTCACCGGCGCGGATGGGATTGCCCCATCTGCGTTCCCACCGCTTCATACGTGCAAAATTGTTGAGAAAGTGAAGGGTCCGCGACATTGCCGTGCCTTTTGGTAAGGAAGCCAGGAGCGCCGAGATGTAGCCGGTGAGTGGGCCGGCAGGTGCGCTTGTGCACTGACCCAAGAGAAGGGACAGTGACTCCTCCGGTCTGCGATCAAGTGAGCGTCCAGAGACGAAAGGTCGACCCCACGCCCAAGTGGGAATGTAGCCTTGCACATCAGCACTGCCGACTTCAAGTGGCGTAGCTTCGAACCATTGAAAGTAGCCTTTGTCCGCAGGAAGCGCATACACATCCGTCCTGTCATCGATCTCCGTCTGCGAGGGGGAGGGTGTCGTTCTGGAAGAGCTTGCAGCACTGTCCGCTGTAAGCACGTTGGACGCCGCCGACTGATGCTGGGTAAGAGCGCGTTTCGGCGGTTGACCTTTGCTGAGTGATGAGTCGGAATGAGATCGAACACCTGGTGCATCGCGAGGCGCAACGCGTACCGCGGTAAAGATGGGAAGTGGCTCGTGTCCCGAGCTGATTCCGGAACGAGACCAAACTTTTGAGAACTGGAACGTAGCTCTGCTTAGCCTTGCTGTCGGCTCTCTCGAGAGAAATTGGTAAGTGGTGGTCAAGGTCGCGTAGAGATCCATGATGCCGAGACCGACAATGCCAGCCTGAGCTTTGCGGATCAGTGGTCCGAGCAGAAAGTAGACCCCACGACTGCTTCGAGCGACCGTATCGAGCGCATGCACGCTCATGGGATGGGCTAGCTCGCTTGCGACAGCGAGATAGTGCCTCACCAGGCGGCCAGCGTCCTGGTATGCTATGGTATAGTAGGCTGCCAGTGTCCAGCAGCTCCCGCTGACTCCACCAGCCCATGCGATGCAGTCCCACAGTTTCGATCGCTTTGCCGCAACGATTAAGCCTGCAAATCCGTACATGGCACGGTAACCGCCTCCCGAACCGCCCACAGCGATGAGAGGAACATCGCGAGGATCTACTTGCTCTCCCAAGGGAAGCCCAAGAAAGCGCCTCAGATGATCTTCACCCTGAGACGACAGGATTTGTTGCCGTTTGCGCAAAAAATTGACCTCTTCAGGATGCAGTGCTGATGACCTGCGAACGATTGCATCCCAGTCGAGCTCGGGGTAGGCTTTCTTGTCCTCGCTGTCAGCAGCAAGAAAGCGCTTGACATGAGTCAAGTCTCTGGCTCTGCCAGACCATCGTCTCAGCAGCTTTCTGATGACCGAGCCTGGCTCGCCTTGTCCGAGCACTTCGCTCGAGATGACGACCTCATCCGGGGTCTGCAGGTGGTCAGCTCTCACTGACTCTGTATTGCCTTGCTTGAACGATGAGACGGCCTCCTCTATAGGTACGATACGGGGCCCGAGTCGTGTTCGAATGAGCCTGTACTTGCTAAGTTGAAGTGTTTGTCCTAATTGTGGGATGCGAGAAGATACGGGAGCCGCTTGAAAGAGTGTTACTAGCGCACACAGGCAATAGACCTTGAGGTAGAGATAGGTCGGGCTCTGCCGCAAGGATGTCAGGATGGGCATCACCGCCTTCCTATGTGCCTCTCGAACTCTGGACCGCCGCCATCTGAGCAAGAGGTGGTGATGGTGAAAACCGTTCGGTGGTTCGTAATGCCGCAGAAGGAAGGAAGACGGCGTAAGCGAGCATTGGTAAACGTGGGCCGGTCAGGGAGCTCATGCAGGTTCAGCGAGACATCCGCGGATACACAAGTTTAGGCTCCACTTTTCTTTTCTTAATTTCAATTTTCGTCAAGAATCTTTTTCGGGAGACGGCAAGAAGATGATGGCCACCAAGAAGATATCTCGAAGTGGCGTCCAGCATCTTGACATGCTCACGCCACAGACTTTGCTCTGAGCCCAACAGCTACGTCGAGTATGCCTACATTCGAATCGAAACCGCTGCGAAAGTCGAGTTCGCTGCTGGCCAGATTGGCACCACAGGTCCGACGCCGGCCGCTGCTCTTCTTCGGACTCCCATTCCTAGCGACCATCGTTGGCGCTAGCTTCGGCCTAGCCAATCTCACACAAACAAGGTACGACTACAATGCGACCAAGGTACAGACAGTATCCAAGGAAGAGGAGCTGCGTATGAAGAAAGACCGGAAGCGGATCGACATTCGCGAAGAGTACTTCAAGTTGCAATCCAAGGAGGACGAGCTGGATCAGTGGGAGCCAAAGAGAATCGATCGTCCCGACGGGGTAGCGGAATGGGGAGTTGCACCAACAGCTTACAAATCCATCGAAGCCGAAGCATTGTCGGAGTCAGATGCTGCGAACGAGAAAAGCAATGGATTCAGCGCCGACAACCTGCGCTTTTCAAGCAAGCAGCCGAAAGTGGTGCTGAGGCCGGACGGGAAACCATGTCGTGCCTGCAACTCGAAGTTGGCCTTTGCTGCAGCGATGAAGGGTACCAAAATTCCTGCCAGTGTTAGCAGCTCTAAAGGCGCTCCTGGCTCAAAAGAGACACCAACAGCAGCGGCAGCGGCAACGGCAGCGGCAGCCGTTGCAACTGCCTCGGTAGCGACACGAGGCTGCCCCCCGGATGGCGAGGAGCTTGGTCGATCCGCTTGGACACTGCTGCATTCCGCCGCCGCCTATTTTCCTGAAGAGCCATCAGCACAGCAACAAAGCTCGATGCTTGCCATGTTTCGTGCCTTGCCGCACATTTACCCCTGCCACTCTTGCGCTGACGCGCTTGGAGAAGAGTACCGGCGCGAGGATCAGGAGGGCGGATGGGAAGACCGCAAGCTCAAGCTTACGAATGCTATGAGATCGGGTCCATCGCTTCGCAAGTGGCTCTGCGGTATTCACAACGAGGTCAATCAAAGACTCGGAAAGCCTACGTTTCCATGCACCGAGGACAAGCTCTCCGAAAGGTGGCTTGAAGGACCTGCCGACGGCAGCTGCGACTGATTCAGTCGGCGTCTGTCAGTCCGACTCAGTGCTCGCAGTCACATCGCATCACACCACTCTTGTTTTCCTCTATCATTCTGTAATTGTATTCACTCATGCCTGCAATGTCACAGACATAATCGTCCCGAACGATATGCCTGTATGGTGTCAACGAATGAAGATGGGAGGGATCGAGGATCGACTGCATCGGGCATGCCGATCTGGCTGTGCCTTCAGAGCGCAATTTCACGCGCTGTTCTTCTCGACAAAATTGCCGACCAAACCTGTTTTGATTGGTCCTCGACTGGTGACGCGAAGCTGCAGGTGGGCCCATACCCAAGAGCAGCCAACCGGCAGCTTGTACTTCCACTGAGCCGGTCCACGAAGAAACACCTTTGCGGCTGCAAAGAGAGACAACAGCGGTCGACGCTGTCAGTCCTTCCAATTGGCTCCAGCAGAAGTGATCGGGGCCCCACACGTGGCAAATGACCGGTTAATGCTCTTCTACGAGGAGATGCAACAAGAGCGGATAAGATCGGAAATAGCCTGGATACGGAAGACGCACAGAGATGCAAAAAGTGAATCAGCGGCCGGTCGAGAGGAAACGGAAGAGCCACGCAGAGAAGCGAGAGAATTGGAAGAAAATCGGTTTGCTAGCAGCTCGGAAGGGTCGTTCTCGGACAAAGAAGTGGTGCACCAGTCTAGATCCACGCCAAGCGGAGAGGCAAACACGGTGACAGGCAGAAGCCAGAATTGACCGACTTTTGCTACAAATACAAAAGCGACACACAAGATGTGCCGGATCTCTTGTCAGGGAGGCGGATTTGCAGAGAGGCCAGAAGCGGGGTAGCCAAAAAGAAATAGCCCGGTCGCGGTCGGTCGAAAGGAAAGAGTGAAAAGCAGTTCAGTCGGCGCTTCCTGGCTTGTTTTCATGGCCGGTAATTGTCGTCAGTGACGTCCGAGACTCGACGAGATTGCTGCAGACAAACTGCACTTCTGATCCTCGTACTGCCTTCCTCTTCTCACTACCCACCACCAACTCAAGTCTCCGCTTCATCGTTTTCATCCGTCCTAGTCGCGGCTTACATCCAGGCTCGCAAGCGGTAGCGATCGCACCACAAGTTCCCTCGTCTACGTCACAGTTCGCTCTCCTTTCTCTGCCCCGCAATACATAATCTCAAGATGGCCGACGATCAGTCTTCGGCCGCTATCAAGGATGAGGAGTTCGAGCAGAAGAAGCAAGCTACTTCGTCGGTCAAGTCGTTCCTCTCTGGTGGTTTCGGCGGTGTTTGTTCCGTGCTCGTCGGACATCCCTTCGATCTTACCAAGACACGTCTGCAAACTGCAGCGGATGGCAAATACACTGGTGGATTGGATGTAGTCAAGAAGACCATCAAGGCGGATGGAATCAAGGGGTAAGTAGCTCTTGCGCGCTTTTCAGGCAGCTATATGCGTGCATGCTCCAAGCGCCGAACCACGATACTGACCGTCGTTCTTGTTGCATCCAAATCCCTGGAATAGCATGTACCGCGGAATGGGACCTCCTCTGATCGGTGTGACACCCATCTTTGCACTCTCTTTCTGGTCGTACGATATGGGCAAGAAGCTTGTGTACGCCATGACCCCAAGCCGTACCGATCCCAAGCTTTCGATTCCCGAGCTGGCCTTTGCCGGTTTCTTCAGTGCCATCCCCACAACCTTGGTGGCAGGCCCAGCAGAGCGTGTCAAGGTTCTCTTGCAACTGCAAGGACAGAGCGGCAGCACGGGTCCCACCTACAACGGTCCCGTCGACGTGGTTCGCCAGCTGTACAAGGAAGGCGGACTCAAGTCGATCTTCCGCGGTACCGGTGCCACGCTTGCTCGTGACGGTCCCGGCTCGGCCGCCTACTTCTGCGCTTACGAGGCTTCCAAGCGTTTGTTGACGCCCGCAGGACAAGATCCTCAGCAGCTCAACTTCCTCAACGTGCTCACTGCCGGTGGTCTGGCAGGTATGGCCATGTGGGCGCTTGCCATCCCGCCCGATGTCATCAAGTCGCGCTACCAGGGCGCCCCTCACGGTACTTACAGCGGCTTCCTCGACTGCGCGCGCAAGACGGTCGCCAAGGACGGCATGAAGGCGCTCTTCAAGGGCTTCGGTCCCGCCATGGCTCGTGCCTTCCCTGCCAACGCTGCCACTTTCCTCGGTGTCGAAGTCTCGCTGCAGGCCATGAACAAGATGTTCTAGAATTGACGCACTCGCAACCGCATTGTCGTGTCAAGACTGGCCATGACACTCTATTGCTCGGCTCTTCGGCCCCACCGATAGCTGACGCAGTCTATTTGTCACGCTTTTGTGTTTATACTTTTGCCCTTCCTAGACGTAATGCATTTCAACATAGATGACTTTGTCGGTTCAGAGCCGATGGGTCTTGTCCTTGAGCGGAGAGTGCACTGCAAGGCCGAAAGCATCATGATCCTGTGATGATGAACAATCTGTGGCTGCAAGTTGGATTCGAAATTTCTCGCGTCTTATTCGTCGATGGGTGCGTGCCGAGGATTCTGGACGCTGAGACCAAAGCCTGAGATTTCTGTCAAAAGCCATTTCAGCTTTCCGAAGGACCCTGCGCTGCCTGAAAAATTCAGAACGGCGGGGTGTCGCCTAATTGGAATACATCTTCATTTTGGCAGTTGATTCTCATCGGTCTTGACTGTCTTCCTTGCTATAAGCAGCACAAGCTTTCGTCACCTGGATCTCATCGACTCAATCACCATACTCGCTTGAGGCACGAATGCGAAGATGGCGGCTGCTGCTCCAGCAGAGGCGGGTCCTAGCTCGGCTCCCGACCTTACACTCCTTCCAGCCAATGTCCTGACCATCTTTCTGGCGCAATTCCACGTTCGACACGGCAACCAGATCGAGTTCCAGTATCCACCGCCCCCAAATAGCGGCAACAGCGACAAAGCAAAGCTCGTCGACATCGATCAAGATGAATGCAAGCAAGCTCAGCATGATCAAGCTCACGGGGTCGACCTCACAGGCGTCGAATGGAAAGTGCTTCCAAGTGGCGGACACCTTATCGAGAAGGACGTCATCTACTTTCAGACATCTCGCAAGGGCAGTACTGGTGTTGCTTGCTTTCGCAATATCAAGCTCGACGATGCTAGTGTTCAAGCTTCGGAGCAACGTGGTGCTCGAATGGTCAGCGTCGGTCTCATCCTGCAATGCCAAGGATACGTCGGTCAGTACGCTTCCTCTTTGGCGCAGCAACTCGCCATCGTACCTCATCTTTCCAATCTCGAAACGCTCGCAGACACACTCGCACGTGATCCAGAGGACGTATCACCACTCAAGACCTATTACGAGATGCACAAAGCTCGCAACAACAACGACAGCAGCAGTAGCCTTCAGACCGACAAGATCTTGGATGGAAAGCGGATGAAGCAGTTGCGCATGAGACGTCGTCGAGATCCACGCAATCTACCGCACGATCCCATCTCGCACATGCCCGCCCTCTGCGGCTCGCTCGGAGCGCTGCTCCCGCATCTGCTCAAAAAGCTTATGCTCCCGCGTCATCGCTTGCTCATCTTTTCTCCCTCACCTCCGGTCGTCCACGCAGCGTACTTGGGATACAATCTCGCGGATCTTGTCGCGTTGGGTATCGCTAGGTCAGGCAAAAGACACGAAAATCTGCAGGCTTTTGCTCGCCGATGGATCGTGCAAGTCAGAGGTCAGATTGGCGTACATGATATCACAGCCTTGGAGGATGACGAGAAGCGACGCAACAAGGACGCAGCAACATCGACCGAGCCGAGCTGGATCGCTTGGTCGACAGACAAGATCTTGCTGGAAAAGCCGCATTTGTTTGACAGTGTGCTCGACTTGACACCCCTGATCTCGCGCGATTCGAACGGGTTATTGGATGAAGCTTGCCTGGAATATGCCTCGACCATGGCTCGCTTGTGGACCGTTGTTCGTCCGTCGGCATCAGCGAAGGACGGTCCTGGTATATCAAAGGCGCGCCTGAAGGCGCAAAGCTGGACCACCCGAGAGTTCGCCACCTTCAACGAGCTCGATGTTCAGGCACAACGCAACGCCGAACGGACCGATCGATTGGGTGTCGGCGCCTGCATCAGCCGTCGCAAGTCGAGAAACAAGCTGGTCCGCTCGACCTCACGTCGATCCGAAGATCAGGTCGCAGAGCGCAATCGGGATGTCGAATATTCGCACGAGCAGACCGATGCCGTTTCGCAGTGGCGTGGCGGATGCGCGCGGTCTCCACGTCGCAGTGGTGCTGGAACGCTGAGCGCGGCGCTGGCGTTCCTGAGGTACTGGCTGGCTGGCTGGTGGTTCCTCCCGAGTCACTGGCGATACGGTCTTCCGGCCGCCTACGTGTTGCCGTTGGGGATCCGAGGAGACGGAGGAGTGAGGGCGAGTATTTTGGTCATGCCAGAGGACGAGAGCGACGACGACTCGGACGACCTAGATCACGAAGAGGATCGCGAGATCGCAGCCGAGGATGAAGAGGAGGAGGAAAGACGCAGCGCGCTAGCTGCTGATCCCGACGTATCGCTTGCCACGCTCAACGGCGGCGATGTCCACCCGCGAGCTGTTGCGATTCAAGACCAGCAAACGAGCACCAACAGCTCCTCTGACACTGAAGGTCTCGACCTCGCGCATCATCACCACCACCACCACCACCTCGTACCGCCTGATCCACTGCTCGCAGCTGTCGGCGCCAGCCCCGTCCGAGGTGCAGGTGTCTCCGAATCCGATCGGCTTTCCATGTCCCCAACCACCCTGGCTCGACGTCGAAGCACCGATCGCAGCCTCTACGCCCGCTCGTCCTCAGCTGGTGACCTTCTGTCCGACCCTTCCACGTGGCACGCCGACCAAGGAGAACACACTCGGTTCCGGTCCATCCTTTCCGACTCGTTGTGGATGGTGTGGTCGCATTGGACAACTGCTCTCGTCTCTGGGCTGCTGGACATTTTGGAGGATCGATTGGCGCAGATTGAACAAGAGGATGGCATTCAGGAAGATGACGTAGATGCCGATCAGAGCGAGCTCTCGCAATTGTTGGTCGCCAAGGTGCAGGCAGGCTTGGAGATTGAATTGGGTGCCAAGGATATGGCTTCACTTGGCTTGAGCGCGGGGAATCAGCTCGACGTCGAATTGGTCGAGACGTTGGGATCGCAGTATTTGGTGTTGCTGACAGCTACGCTCGTCGGCGACGCGAGAGGAGCAGAGGCCAAAGTGAGAGTGAACAAGGGCTGGTCCGTGTTCCGTTGGTTGTTGTGAAAAGGGCCTCAATCTTCTTGCATGGTTGTTGAATCTGATGCTGATCGAAGAGGTTGGTTCGGAGATATCTCCATTGGCTGTGTTGTCGTTGCGTTGTTATAGTCCTGCGTGCTGAGGGTGGTATTGCCTGCCGCGGGGAGTTGAGCAACTTCGGTGTGTTCCTCCTCCTCGTCATCCTCCTCTTCTTCCTCCTCCTCTTCATCTTCGTCTTCTTGGGCACTTGGATGCAACAAGTCTCTGGTCACTTCGTCGATCTTCCCTTGCACCTCCTTGCCCAACCAACCGTCCTGACCATTCAGCATACCCTTTGTACCCCCCACCCCTTGCGTGTCTCCTGCTGCGACGATATGTCGCAACAACAAATCATACACTGTAGCTTCTCCCAACTCGGCTTTTCGCGGATGGTCGATGTGTTCGGATTCAAGTCGTTTGAGCAGGGCATCTACTTGACCTCTTGAATCTGACATTCGGAGGTTGCTGTGTTCTTGCGTGATATGATGGGTGAGGAGGGAGGAGAGATAGGTGAGAAAGGCGGATCTTGTGCCGATATCAGGCGTCGATGCTGATGCTGATGCCGATGCTGTTGAGTCGCTGGTGACAGAGGGGCTTATAGTGGACGCCGGTACTGAAGTCACGATTTTCGTCGAAGATGCTCCATCATCTGAAGCTGTCCCGGCAGCAGCAGATAAAGGCTGGGAAGGAGCAGTGGTGTGAACTTCTCCGGAAATACCAGATTGAGACGGAAGGGAAGCAGCGCTCCCTACAGCAGCCGAGGTCCTCGTGGCAGCAGGAGAGACGAACGCATCATACATGCGACGTCGCAATTGGTCCACATATCCGCTCCTCTTGAGCTCCTGCATCACCTGGTCCGGCGTCAAACCCGTAACAGCATCGGCAGCTTCGTTCGTACTTTTCAAAGTGCTCGCCTCCGCGCTGATGCTCGATCGTGCAGTACCATCGTTCGACTGCTCAATAGGAGCTGACGAGGCGGTCGAAGGGAGCATGTCAGTGCTCATGTTTGTTGAGAAGATTGCAGGTGGACAGGTAGAAAGAGAACTTGGACACCCGAGGACGAGGAGGACCCTGAAAATGTGTTTGTCTGTGCCCGCCGTGTTCCGAGATGCCAAACAGTCGTGCGCAAAGAAGACGCGCCGCTTGTGCGGGAGTCTTGATGAAGGTGGCACCCATACCTCTCGTGTCTGTACGTCTCAATGCTTTCGCAACGAGCTGTCACGACCACACACAAAGGTGACACGAAGACGTTCACAAGAAGCTGCACAGTACAGCGGAATCACAATTTGATCAACGACATTCAGACAAATCTATATTGGCGTAGCGGCAGTGGTTGGACAACAATCGAGCAAGTAGGTTCGAGTCAGCGTTCTGCACATTTTCTTGCAGTCACTGTGTGCTTATAGAGGTCGCAACTCGTTGGACCAAATCCCGATTTGGCATCTGGCTGGCCATGGCGGTACAAAGACTCAGTATCCGATGTAGATATCAACAAATGCCTGGCCCCTTTTTGTTCACAACGACCGTGAAAGCCGTTGCGTCTTGACAACCGCCGCTCAATTTTGTACACTAGAGCTAAGCGAGAAGAAGAGAAGGGCGCAGGGGTGTTTTTGTCCGCCCATCGGGGTAGATATCATCCCAGTCGATGTGTGCTTGGTCGCCAAAGGTTTTGGTGGCTGAGGTGATGCGGGTTCACGAGGGAGAAGACGTATGCGAGCGAATGAGGGCGTGAAACTTACGATGAAAGTGATGCAGCCAGCGATGTGATGCTGACTGGTCAACTGGAGAGAGTCTCCGAGTTGTGGTTGAGAAGAAAGATGAATCGTTGCAAGTAAAAATGTGGTAGAAGAACTTGCTTCTCTCTTTCTTCCTTTTTGCAAAAAAAAAAAGTTGGACACGCGCGAGAGATACTCGAGATAGAGCTTCGGGTAACGGAATTCAAGACCCTTTTTGGTCGAAGCAAGTCATCTTCCTCATGGCCTCGCTTGCGAGCTTCCGGCACACAGCAGTACAGACAGGCCTGAACATACAAATTGCGCGATGTTAGCCACAGCAAGAAGATCATCGGCCGTCAAGGCACTATACGAGAATGTTCTGAAGGAGGCAGAACGAACAGTAAGTTCTCTAATGGCAACAGAATAAGTGATGGCGCATTGACTGACCCACGAGCTTGAACTTGTCGATTCACACAGGCAAAGACTGGTCCCCTTGTGACATACTTGCAGAAGAACTATCAAAACTTCGACTCCTCGACATCGTCAGATTCTCGAAAAGCAACGCAGAGCAGCTACCACCCCTTCATTGCGCCATCCAAGACACAGGCAGAGATCCGAGAACAGAATCTGGAAAATTTGCACGTCTTCCTTCAGAACAAAGCATTGCACTCCGAGCTACTTCAAAGATACAATCCCACCGTCGGCATGTCCGAAGAAGAGCGTGTAAGGCTCACTGCACGCCGCGTCGGTCTGGACGTTCCCATCACGCACGACGGCAGCTCCGATTCCTCCAGCAGCAATTACCGTGAGAGCGCACAGATCGCTCAAGATCAGTACAAGCAGGACAAGGACAACCGTGAAGATCAATTGTATTCAGGCAAGGGTGACGGTCTCAATGTCGGCGGCCCGCTCCGACCCCCAGTCACGAAAGATTGATTCGAATCTACCGATTACAATCCATATTCTTCAAACTTGGCTGCAACTTTTCCTACTTCTACGTTGCCTCCGCTCCAGATGATTCCGATACGAATCTCGGGTTGATTGTCTCCAGCGCCAAGCCTTTGTTTGGCTATGTGTCGCACCCATTGTTGAAGTCCCCACAAGGATCGATCCGTCTCGTCGGTGGCAATTCCACCAGTCTGCTCCTCTGCTGCTTCGTTGAATCCTTGCAGTACGGTGGCAAGGCTCACGGCGGCGCTTGGCTCGACGAACTGCTTCTGCCGGGTCCAATGCAGGTGCAAAGCCTTGAGCACGTTTTCCTCGCGGGCGGTGACGATACCATCAACATTGTTCTGGATGTGCTCTAGTGTGAGAGCCGAGAGCGAAGTTAGAAGGCCATCGCAAATAGTTTTGGGTGGTTGAGGCGGCAGCTTGACCGAGCCTGACTGAAATGAGTGGAAAGCATCGTTGACCAAGTCGGGTTCAGCTCCGATGACGACGATTTCGTCATCTGCGCCTTTAACGGCGGTTGAAACGCCAGAAAGCATTCCTCCGCCTCCGACAGGCGCGATGACGATGTCCAGTACGGGTTCAGAGCTGTTTCTCTTCTGCCATGCTGCTTCTGCTTTCGGTCCTGCCGGAGGGACATTCTTTGCTACATATAAGGAATCCGCACTCGACGCAGATACTTCGGCTGCATGCGAACAAGCAGCTCGAACTTCAAGTTGAGGGATCTGATCCAGCAGTTCGAGAGCCATCGTTCCCTGACCAGCAATGACCAATGGCTC
The DNA here is from genome assembly GCA_928722275.1 of Ustilago vetiveriae. NCBI lineage: Eukaryota > Fungi > Basidiomycota > Ustilaginomycetes > Ustilaginales > Ustilaginaceae > Ustilago > Ustilago vetiveriae. The sequence goes on from CAKMXE010000004.1 coordinate 953,049, forward strand.
GTCATAAGGATGAACAAACTTGACCGTGTATCCCTGCTTTTCGTATTCCTCCATGACCGCTTTTGCCGTCGATTCCCGTGCTTCTAGCGTCGGCTTGCAAAACGTGATCTTGGCACCATAGCCAGCAACGGCCTCCTTCTTGGGCTTGGGCGCATTCTCCGGCATCACTACAGCCGCAATACATCCTGCTGACTTGGCAGCACACGCCAGAGCAGCTGCATGATTGCCGCTCGAATGCGTCACTACGACCAACTGTTCCGGACTGAATTCGCCTTGGGTGGTGGAAGCATCGTGGTCCGCTTTGGCAGCCGCGAGGTGGACCAGCACCGAGTTGGTAGCTCCTCGGTACTTGAATGCGCCTACACGCTGAAGGTGTTCAGCTTTGAACGCCAGACGTACGCGAGGCTTCGAGCCTGACAGTGGTCGGTCGCCGAACAGTGCCTCTGTTGCAAGTGCGTCGACTGATTGGTTGGTGAGAACGGGTGTGTAGTGGGTGTACGGCGAGATGCGGGCATGTGCCTCCTTGATATCCTCGAACGACACCATTTTTGCCCAGGCTGCTGCGCTGTCTTGCAACAGGATGGTCTGTCGATAGTGTTGGAGACGAGCGGCAGATAGAAAGGTCTTGTCTACCTGACGAGTCAAGAGTGTGTTTCGAACAATCACGCTAACTTTATGTGATAGCGAGATCTTCCGAACCCTAACTCCCCCACGCTAAGCTCCGCAGCACAGTCGGTTCTGAATCGGCAATACAGAACGCCACGGTGCTCCTTTCCGCACGGTTTGGCAACTAGACGACCAAGCATCATGGAGTCCACTTTGGCCAGGAGATCGCTTCCCGAGCAAGCAAACGCGAAATAAAAAAGCAGGAGAGAAACAAAATTTAAGGCTTAACAATTCACACCTGTACGGTTTCTTGACATTCGGCAGCACGATGACGGTCCGATTTCCTTTTCTCGCTGAGAATGGCTAGGACGAGCCTTCTTGCTCAGAAGAGAGAGAAAAGGGATGAAAGAAATTGGAAAAAAATGAGGCGATCTCGATTTCTTCGTGCAGCTTCTTCTGCTTCTCTGTCCCTCTGCCGTCTCTAGCCGGGGATTCCGCGCTTGCCCATCAGTGAAACGTCAGTCTCAGACTCCACACGAGCGTACCTCTCTCAATTCTTCTTGCTTTTCACCTTGTCGTCATCCACATCGCTTTCACGATTCCGTCCTCCCTCAACGAAGCCGCCGGTGAAAATCGCCCCTGAATTGGAACCATGGCGCCTATTCCAAACGCACAGCAGGCCTCGCAACAGGCAGCACAAGCTGCCGACCGCGCACAGGTCGCTGCCAACAACACAACCAACAAACTCTCCAAATGGGTCGAGGAGAATCGAACACTCGTCATTGCTCTTGTGACCGGTACACTGGCTCTTGGAGGCTACTACCTCTACTCGCGATCTTCAGCCAAGGCGAAAGCAAAGGGCACCATCAGCGACAGCGATGACGAAGAGAAGGCTGGCTCAGCCGCTGGAGCTGCTGCAGGATCAGCAAACAAGAAGAAAAAGAAGAAGGGCACAAAGAAGAAGACGACCGGTGCAGCTATTGGCAGTGGCTCTACATCGACCGATGCTCCTTCGCAACGCGCCGATGGTCTGCCCTCAGATCCGTCAGGACCGTTGCTCGACGAGGCTTCGGATGACCAGCTGGCCGAATTGCCCGAGGCTGAGATCCTCAAGCTGCCCCAGGCCAAGCGCGAGAGCTTGTCGCAGCACCTCAAGACGTTGGGCAACAAGGCCTACTCCAACCGTCAATTCGAAAAAGCCATCGGCCACTACACCAAGGCCATCGCCGCTCACCCTATGGCCGTCTTCTACTCCAATCGCGCCGCTTGCTACGCCAACCTGAGCAAGCCTCAGCAGGTGGTCGACGACTGCGACGAAGCGCTCAAGATGGACCGCGTCTACGTCAAGGCACTCAACCGACGTGCCGTTGCCAAGGAGCAGCTCGGCAACCCCAAAGAGGGAGAGGAAGGAATCGGTGAGCAGAGGGCAGACTTGCTCTTCGACTCGCTCGCCGATTTCACCGCCGTGGCCATCTTGGGTCAGTTCAAGGATCAGACCGCCACCGAGAGCGTCGAGCGGGTTTTGCGCAAGCTTGCTACCGGCAAAGCGCAGGACATCCTCAAGAGCCGCGAGCCCAAGCTGCCTTCGCCCACCTTTGTCACCGCCTACCTCGAGGCCTTCCGTTCCAAGCCCAAGCCTACTTTGCCTGAGAAGCCAAGCCAAGGCGACGAGACGCTGCTCAAGGCCTACGGTGCTTTGGAAGCCAAGAGCTATCCTCACGCATTCACGCTGTTCAACGAGGCTATCGAGCAGGGACTCAGCAACGAGGACCTCGAGGCCAACGCATACAACATGCGCGGCACCTTCAGATTCGTCATTGGGAACGCAAAGGAAGCACTCGCAGATCTAGAACGCAGCACATCGCTTCGAGCCAACTACGTTCAGTCGTGGGTCAAGAAGGCATCGGTGCACATGGAGCTCTCTGACAAGGAGGCAGCATTCAAAGACTTTGACAAGGCCATCGAAGCTGACTCGGAAGACCCGGATATCTACTATCACCGTGGACAAGTCAACTTTATCCTTGGCGAGTTCGAGGCGGCTATCAAGGATTATGAGAAGTCGACCTCGCTGGACGACAAATTCATCTTTTCTCAAGTGCAGTATGCCGTGGCGCACTACAAGAACGGCAACATCGGACACTCGACCGCTGCGTTCCGCAAGCTTTTGCGAAACTTTGACACTTCTTCCGAGGCGTACAACTACTATGGAGAGTTGCTGCTCGACCAACAGAAGTTTGAGGAGGCCATGGACAAGTTTGACAAGGCGATCGAGATTGAATCGACCAAGTCTGGATCAACCAATGTGTTACCCATGATCAACAAGGCGTTGGCACTGTTCCAGTGGAAGCAGGACATTACCGGTGCCGAGGAGTTGTGTCGCAAGGCACTGGACAAGGATGCAGATTGCGATGTCGCCGTGGCCACTTTGGCACAGTTGAGTCTGCAACAGGGCAAGATTCAGGACGCTATCGAATACTTTGAGAGGTCAGCAAAGATCGCCCGGACCGAACCAGAGTTGATCAACGCCTTGACGTACGAGAACGCCAGTAGAGCTCAGTTGAAGTTTATCCAGGAGTATCCGGAACAAGGTGCGGCTTTGGGACAGATGGCTGGTATGCTTTGAGGAGGATGGGAGAAGGAGAGGATTTGCAAAACGAGGCTACAGGCAAAACGCGCGTGCACATTGACTCACTACCACCTCTTTTTTTTCTTTTTCAGAGATTCACCACCAAACTACGGTTCGTCGATATCTTGTTGCGAATGTGCAGATGTGATTGCATCGAAGGCTTCTCTTGAGGGTATGACATCTTGGCTCGATAGCGAACATGATCGTGGTGTACATTGGTGATCTGCAATAGCTGGTAGAGAGCATGCCGAGCGAGAACGGTATCAAGGCTAGCAGGTCGACCAAACCGGCGGATACAGACGTATTTGCAGCTTGAGATCGGAATCCAGCCTGCGTGCTCAGAGCGGACGATGATGCAGTAGAAGAGGACGAAGAGAACATCTCATTGCTGCAGCCTGTATGAAACGGCAACACCCGATCGCCATCGGTCGGGTACTTTCCCTTGTAAACTATTTTATTTTTTCGGTAGGATACAAAAAAAAGTGTGATGACGTCTGTGAAAAGTTGTGGCGCTTCTGTCTTGTCACCCACGCAGACACGATTAGTGGACCCTTGACACGAGGATGGCTGAGAGATGGCATTCGGCAAGCTTTCTTGACTGCTCCAACTTTTTCGTTCTGAGGAGAGCCGCTTCATCCGATGATCAGCTCTCTATTAAGGACGAGTACGGCGCAGTGAGGGCGTGCAAGACGTGTGAATTGGCTCGGGTCTTCCGACCAGATGCAAAAAGAAAGGCAAAGAGGTGTGACCTTCGGAGCCAAAGAGGGGGAAGATGATGCCACTTTGCGGGCGGCGTTGGAAATAAAGCCAAAGAGAAAGTGACTCAGCCACGCGATAACCGCCTTGCTTTCTTGTTTCTCCCTTTAAGCGGTCAAGCGGTCAGCTGAGATCCCTTTTCCTCTCTCTTTCTCCGCAAGATTGAAAGACCATACTGTTCATGCACACTTTGCTGTCCAACAGAAGAAAGAAAAAGAAAAGAGATAGCTCTAGCCAAGCCTCTTTGAAGACGGGACGTCATACCTGTGCCCCTTTTCCGACTGCCATCCGACAGCTTGTGGTCTCTCTGCCATCTGCATTGGCTGCTGCGTGTGTGTGTGTGTGTGTTAGAGAGAGAGAGAGAGCGAGAGAGTCCGGCACTATGAGGTAGATGGTTGTCAAGAATCAACTTGTCCCGTTTGCCGAATAGAATACGGACATCGCACCCTATGATGCAGTTTCGGTTGAACCTGAGTGGAAACACAGGAACATGAGACATACACAGCCTGCTAGCCAAGAGAGACAAGCGTTGCCGAATCGAGACCCTCTCCAAACGTTGCAGAGGGCCCCTCTCCGGATGGATGCCGAAAAGTACTTATAGAGTAGCCTCGTCCATCATCATCATGGACTTATTACCCATCACATCCAGTGTCCATCCATCACCTTTCACCAACCTCTTCTGCTGGAACTCTTTTCATCCGTCAATATGGGAGGTAAGTTCAACCGTCAGGTCTCCGCACAAAGGCTCTTCTGAACAGAACCGTCTGCTCAACTTTCTCTCTACCCTTTGTGCGACAATAGCTGTAGCATCGTGTCTCAACAGCATCGTATCGGCCATCGCCGGCCTCTTCCACACCATCTTTTCGGCCATTGGAAGCATCTTGCACACCATGTAAGTCTTGTCCTCTTTTCACCTCTACATTTCTCTTATTGATCAAGATCACTGACACGAAATCCTCTTCCCTCGAACAGTGTCTCGGCAGTGGCTTCCTGCTTGACCGCCACATTCAACTGCATCGCCGACGTACTATGCTGCCGATGCGGCGGCCGTGGCAGACGCAGATCCAAAGTCTAGTCATCCAGATCCACTAGACGGGAGGAACGAGAGAGGCCAAACAAGATTTCCATCCCCCCACGCATTCACGATCGGCTGAAAATCTTGTCCGGAAGTTCGTCCATTATTTTCACTCTACCCGTTCATCCCAATCTGCTCATACGCACTCGATCCTTGCGCTACCTGATTGTCCTCTTCTCTGCAATACGATACCCAGTTCTGATCGCACCACATTCTTGTCTTGAAAACCACGTCTGACTGCTGAGTGCGGCGCACACGCTGAGAACATCCGTGTACGACCTTGCGACATGCATATAAGCTACCTCCTGCCTGGTCTCGAGAAACAGAAACAAATACATTTCGAAGATCGAAAAGGACATCGAGTACAATCGAGACATTGTGTAGCGGCTATTGCATCTGACAGCAATGTCAACATGGTGGCAGGGGAGATTGAAAAGTTCGGAGTGGATGCCGAAGCCTTGGAGAAAGGGATTCAGTGGAGGTGTCGCATCGTCGCTGTTCGGGCGAAGTGGAGAAGTGCGATGCGAGAAACTTTGATGATTGTTCTAATCTCGTCTGATAGCGTGGCGGATGGTGTGATGGATGCAGAGATGCGGGCGGAGATAGGAGGAGGGTATACGGGGTTGGATGCGATAGTGCGTCGACAGAACTGGTTAGCAGCCGCCGAGCTGCTCGATCATTGCGTCGATCTCGTCCTGATCCTCCATGTTGAGCTGTAGAAGGGCAATGCGAAAACGTCGATGACACGGGCGAAGTGAGATGATGAGAGAGTGAGATGGTTGATGTAGAGAGTCAGCGGTCTTCCAATCGAAACGCAGTTCGCGTGTGGAGCGATAGGGTGATGGAAGCTGAGCAGTAGCTAAAGGGAAGCTCGTAGGCTGCCAGTCGGTTCCGTTTCTATTGATACTTACAGTCTCGGCAGTGTCGTTATCACCAATTCGCTGACCGTCAAAGATGAAACGTACACTGTTCTCGGGCTTGCCCATCCTCTCGGCGTACGCCTTTTTCAGCTTGGAAAGCTTGGTGGTTCGCTTGACCTTGAAAAAGACCTCATTTCCATCGGCGTCCTTGACCTTGATGTTGAGCTGCTCGCCACCTTCGGGCTTAGGCTGAGGAACCTCTGCGTCAGACATGTTGCGTGACGATCTTATTGATGCTTGTAGTGAGACTTGATGAGCAGTGATGTATGCAGACGGATTGAGCGAGAAGCGAAGGAGAATATGGTGAAGACGAAAGAAGCTGAGCCAAGTCGTGATCTGCGTGATGAAGCTTTGTGGCGAGCAAAAAAACTCTGGGAGGAGTGAGTGACTGCTTTTCGCGTTGGTTGAATGCGTTTCTTGATCGAGCACAAAGCGTTCAAAGACGTCAACAGCATCCGCAACTGAGCACTTTGGCTCTTGTCACACACACGCACGGTCGGAACCGAGCTTCGCGTCCGCGTACAAGGTGGAGGGGCGGAATGATTTTCAGATTGATTTTTGTGTACCAATTTTTCGAAGGAATTATCAACCTCGTTTTTTTTTCCTTTTCTCTTTTGGGGGGAGCAGACTGGCATGAAGGTGCGGTAGGCGGTATCGAGCATGTGAGTGTGAGCTCAAAAAAAAAAAAAAAAAGTGATCCGTGGTGTACTGTCTTGGGATTTTTCCTTCAAGTTTGGAACTTCTTGACCAGGCAGCCTCGATCTGGAAGCAACAGCAACCTTTGCTCACCTTTGCTCGATTCATTTGGCCTTTCCGCAGCACATTCATCGGAGCAGCCGACATATCATCAAGTGACCCGAATCGCATACAGCCACGCTTGTCGACCGTCTTTGCCAGAGAGAACGCAGAAGCGTCGGCATCTCCTTTGGGACCACAACCGAGCGAATGTACATCGAGATCATCGGCGCAGGACTGTCATAGTACCAGCACAATGGAGGCTGGCGAGTCGATAGATGCTATCGGCGCTGGGTCTTCGAAATCAGCCAACGCCTCGACAGACTCGCAACAGGCTCATCGGTCACACGGTGACAGCGGTGCACAGCAAAATGAAGTCGAGACACAACCGACTTCGGAGAATCCTCCTTCCCCCGACCTCACCATTATGGACGGTATCCCATCACTCAACGCCGAGAACCTGGCCAGCTTCCTTCCCGCTGCGGCATCACCGGACAAAGCAGCTCAGGACGAGCCATCATTGGAAGAGCAGATCAAGGCCTTCACGGCGGGGCTCGCGAATCAACTCGACCCGTCATCCGAAGCACACCATACGCCCATGGAAGGCTCTGCAATCAACAGCAACTATCACACGCCAACTCAAGGTCAGGGTACACCGGCGACAGCTGAGGACGTGGCTTCGTTCGAGACACTCATCGCCTCCCTCATGCCGACCCCACAGTCTGGTTCTCCTGCACCACGAGCCTCGGAAGGTACGCCAGTAGCGCCGACTCCGCCACCTGGCCCCCTCAATCCGACCACATCAACAAGCTCTGAACCTCAGGTCTCCTCGACCTCCGTTTCCGCCGACAGCGCCGCACAAACCTTTGTCGATAACCTGCTGAGGGAAGCCAATCTTTTTCCAACAGAGCCGTCGAACCAGCAGCCTCACAGCCTTCCTGTCGCCCACAACATCGCAGATGCTTCTAGCGCAACTCCAAGCGACAGCGAGCCAAAGTCGGGCGCTGTGGGTGACGATGCTCTCGCAGCTAGCTTGGAGCAGTTCATGGCTAGCCTGCAGGCAAGGGTCTCTTCCAGTCTTGCCACCGAAGGCACTGCAGAAGCAGAGCCGTCAAAGGAGACGACACAGACTCCAGTCAAGCCCAAAGCAACCTCACAGAAGCAGGTCAAGCCCGTCAAGAAACCCAAAAAGGTGCTTGGCAAGCGAAAATATCGCGAGATTGGACCCATGGAACGCCGCAGCAGAGTCGAGAGAGCCATCACCGAATACATAGCCAGCATCGATACCTTGACTAAACCCAATTCAGTCACTGGTCCCATTCCAGCAGCAGAGTCTTCCAACACAAAAATGACCACCATCCGTTGCTCCCACGCCTCTGTAGCTCAGAAGAGCTACGGTTCTGAGAAGCGCTTCTTCAACCCGCCGCCCATTATCAGCGTCGTCGGTCCACTGCGGCGATACGCAGAGCACGGTGCCGCAACTCTGGTCACCTCTTCCGCAGCAGAAGATGCTGAGGAAGAGGATCAATGCCGTGTCAGCTTGCTCGTACGTGGTGACACGGACGAGTTCTTTTCGAACGAGAATGTCGCAATCCTCGACAGCAAGCTCGAGACCAAGATGCGATCGCTCTACGTCACGCCCACCGGAAGGTCCAAATCGTTCCATCTTCAACTCAACTTGCTTCGCCCCTCGGGACTCGAGCCTCATCTGCCCATCTTCAGCCCACTGAAGAAATCTAGAGCTGCCGAGGCGCTTTCGCCGGCTATGAGCGTCGGAAGTCCCGCAACAGATCCGGCGGACAACGGCTCTGAGATGCTCTCGCGGCTGCCGAAGGGCTTGGCTTGGGCATCCTTCGAATCCGCCCCGGTCACCATTATCTCCAAATCGTCCAAGAAGACGGCCAAGCCCAGAGGGCAGACCAATCAGGTGCAGAACGGATCGCTTGTCTCACTGTTCAATCGCATCAACTCGCAGACGGCTCGAACCAAATACATGCACAGCGGCACCGGAGGCGAGCTGATTGTGCATGGAGGGGAATGGTCCACTTATCGCATCACGCTCATCTCACGACCTCCTTTGGCCGATTTAGCCGGCGCCGAGGAAGACAGCGTCACGTATGGCTCCACCATCGTCTTGACCGACGTCAACACAGGATACAGCAGCGATCCGCTCGTCGTATGCAAGGTGGACAAAGGACAAGTGCAGCTTCCCCAGCTCGATCCGCCTGCGGAGTTGCTAACAGCGGGTTCTGGAAACAAGTCTCGGAGGGTTCCCATCGATCGAGCTCTGCGCGATAAGCTGGCGGCTGTGAGCAGGTCATCCTCCGATGCAAAGGTGCCCACTCCAAATGGTTCGCGCTCTACACTCACAAATGGCGTGGAGAGACCCGGGAGTAGCGCGCAGTCCGCCATCAAGATCGAAGGCGGTGATGCAGTCATTAGCTCCAATGCGCCTGCTTCAGCATCTACCGGCGCCCATGATGGCTCTGAAAGCAAGGAAAAGGACGATCTCAATCTGTATGGACCTGTTGGTCAGCTTCAAAAGGTGGCTCTCATGCGCTTCGTCCCAAGTAACGATAGCGAAACGGTCTTTGGCGATTCGGAGCATCTCGAGTCCAATTTTGCCACGCCGCGCAGCTATCTCTGTGCCATGGTGCCCGATGCCTGGAAGCATACTTCGTCGGACAGGATCGGACAAGAGCCTCTTGCTGTCGAATACGCTCATACGCATGAGGAAGGGTTCGGACCAGGTGAGCCTCCCAGCGACATCACAGATAAGCACAAGACGGGAGAAAGCAATTCGATTGTCTACGTGACCCCGAAGACGGTCGCGGTCTCCAAGGAGAATGGGCCTGGCATCAAGGTTGTTGACGAGGTGGATGATGCTTACGTCTGGACTGTAATTGGTGTTTCGCGTTTCGAGTATTCGTACTTTGACACGAGTGCTACGCAAGCATCTAAAGACGAGGGACCGTGCGAGGTTCCGATGACACCATTTCCCTTGATCACTTCGATGCCGACGTACGATCAGACGAAGCATACCCTCGTCACCACCGTCACCAACTTCATCGTACCCGCAGCTATCACCTCGGATCCAATCCCACTCGACGTTTGGGCAGGCAGTCTTGGGCCATTGAAGGTGTCTCATTCCTCCAAGCCTCCCGTCTCATCTACATCAAGCGATCCAGAAGCATATATCACTGTCACGCTACCCCCCATCCGCGATATGCTCAAAGTCGCACTCACCGGCAAACTTTCCACGCCCCTTCCTCCGGACTCCATCCCGTCTCACTTCCTGCTCCCGTTGATCTTTGTCAACGATTCGGACGGAACAGCTTATCACTCTGGTCGTCATATTGTCTGCGAAGACCTCGTCCAGCTGATGAAAGCCACCGGCCATGATACCACCGCCGACGTACTGAAGCAATTGGGTTTCGGTTTGGGTGATCTAGCAGGCCCTCCGAAGGAAGGCGCTTGGAGTCTGCGCATCATTTGAGTCTCGGCCAAGCCGTATCTTGTCGCATCATGTGGGTGTATGAAACCCCCTTTGTACTTGTATCAGTTTCTTCATGGTCTCAAGCAATGCATCCGTTAATTTAGCTGAACGATGACGGATGACTTCAACAACATCACCGACGGACTTGTTGGGGACAGAAGAGCGACAATTTGTTGATTCGTCGAACGGAATAAAGAGAAAGTAGATCTTGTAAATGTCCAAAAAAGCATCTCGGAACGCCGAGCAAAAGAGGATGACAAGAAGACTGGAAACGCCTTTGAAGGTCGAATCGAAGGAAGTGCAAACCACAAAACGCAGCGAGACCTTGACCAACGACCAGATACAGCTGCAGCCGATTCTGCAAGGATGATCGTCGGACTAAGCCGGCACGACCTCGTTCAGCGCTGCACCCGAGACGGGACAGAGATCCAGGACCTCTTGACTGAACTCCAACTCTTGGATCTTTTTGGGATGGATCGCAATTGCTGCCATCAATCCTTCCGCTACATGCATTGCGATGTGACAGTGCATCGCCCACACTCCGGGCAAATCAGGAATGATCCTGACCACCACATAACTCGACCTGGTCACGGTGATCGTATCCCTCCTGAGCGGATTCTTCAGGTTCAATGCTGTGGCATTAGCACCCTGCGCCTCTCCGTTCTCGTTCAATGCGATCCACTGTTCTCGCGTCATGGTACCAGATCCGCGCGCAATGATGTGCATGTCAGTAGCATGAAGGTGGAACGGGTGGTCAAGGAAACTGTCTTCGTTGTTGATGATGATGTCGGCCACCCAAAGATCGTCGGTGATGAGAAGCGAGGCGACGGTGGAAGAGTTGATGTGTCCACCAGCATGGGTCACTTCAAGATATGGCTTGTTAACATAGTTGGTTTGCGTGATATTGTCGACAAAGAACCGACCTAGAGTCGTGCCATTGGTGAGCTGAAGGTTGCCGAACTGAGAGTTGAAGATGCCGAGCGATTGGATATTGTGGTTGGGAGGGACGGAAGTGTCGATGGCAGGGATGAGCTCGGAATCATCGAGATCTTTGCATTCTTGCCCCATCGCGTCTTTCCAGTCTTGCGGCACCGGTGGCTTGGGAGGAATCGTGCTATCAGGCTGTCGGTACTGCAAGGAGAGATTGGCGACAGGATTCAGAAGTGGATCGACAAAGGAGAAACATGCCGTCATCATGGTGGCTCGTAGCAGGAAACTGTCACCATCCGTGCCTTGATCGGTCACGACAAAGGCGTCGTGTCTCTGACCATTGTGGATCGGAATTCGGTGCACTCTGTGAGGCAGCACCGGGGTACCATCGGCACTGATGACTTCCATCTCGTGACCGTCGATCGAGATGATATGTTGCGCGTGCGAGCCCGTGTTGATGAAGCGGAAGCGATACTTTTTGTTTGGCTCGACCTGCATGACTGGTGTGGGCAGCTGAGTACATCTTGTCGGCATACCAGGCTGTTTCCCTTCGGCATGATACAAAGCAGCGCAATCGAACTGACCAGCACCATTGATGAGGCCAGACTGAGGAGATGGTGCCGCTGCCGTACCGTTATAACCTTCCGCCGAGAGCAGCTCTTGGACAATGTAGTCGGCGAAATCATGATAGTTGTCGGCAAACAAGAAGATTCGTTCGTCGTCATAGTCACGACATTTTTGATAAGGGTCGTTCTTGGAGTGGATAATAAGACCTCCATAGAGACCATCGGTATACTGCATCTTCGAGTGGCTGTGGAACCAGTAGGAGCCGTACTGACCGTCAATCTTGAATCGATAGGTGAGGTGACCGCCGGCAGGAATGGGACATTGCGAGAATCCAGCAATGCCGTCCATGAACGGTGTACTGTTTTGAAACATACCGTGCCAATGGATGGAGGTGCCTTGGTCGAGATAGTTCGTGACCTTGATGACGAGAGTGTCACCTTCGTTGGCTTCGATCAAAGGGCCGGGCGATTGACCGTTGATCAAGATGCGCTTCTTGAGGAAGCCATCAGGTGCAGAGTCCCCATAGGTGATGGTCCAATCGTATTCGCGCGTTTGAGGAGTGTAATCGCGCTCTTCACATTTGCTCGTCGAGACTCCGTACGTTTGTCCATCGTTTTCAGGCGCGGCGTCATCTGCGGGACTGGGTGGAGAATGGCCGTTGCCATCTTCATCGCTAGCTCCATCGGATCCGTGTGGTGGTCCTTGGTCGCTATCGTCGTCATTGTCCTCGTGATGACCTGGCCAAAAACCCGGCACTGGACCGAGACCGAAGGATTCCAAGTCTGGACCGAAGCGTTCGATCACATCCTTGAGACTGCGAGCGATGCTGTCGATGCTGACGCCTCCTAAGATATCTGGTTTCAGCGAAAAGTCCGAGTCCGGAGGGCTCACGTCGTTTCCTTTGTTGGAAGCTTCATCGCCAATGCCTCGATGATCGATGCTGCGCGCAGTAGGGAATGCGATGACCTGATAGGCGGAGAGCCCGAGGAGCGTCAACGAGACCAGAGAAAGCCTCATGCTACACAGAGAAGCAAGTGATAGGCGGAGGAAGCAAGCTAGAACTCAGCTCAGGAAGGAGATGGCTTTGAGAATAGTGGCGAGCCGACAAAGATACAGGAAGGGGGCGGAGAGGCGACGAGGAGCATGGCCGAGTTGAGCATCTTATAGCTTAGCTCTTCCTCCAGGGCATCCGAGCCTCTGCAAGACAGAATGACGCGGAAGACCCCAAGCCACCACATTGGGGCAGAAGCAGAGTCTGTTCGGGTGGGCCGACGAAGGTGGCTGCGTCGATGACAACCTCGGTGACAGTGAATGAAGATAAGCCGGAGAAGTACCCCACCACTGTTGGTGCCGTTGATTGCGTTCCGTCTGACAGAGAATCAACGCTTTGGTGGGCCAAGAAGCAAAGCGATGCCGATAATGTATGAGAACGCAGAAGCGCTTACACCCGGTCTGACAGCAGGGGATGATGGAACGGCACATCCGCTTTTTGTCTCTTGCCTTGGCGCCAGACTGAATGCGTTGGTTTGATCACGAATCCGCATGCATCCTCATGTCCGATATGAGCTCGTGGTGCAGTGCAACGGCGATGTTGTGCAGGCAAAGGACAGATGAAGGACGGCGACCTACGCATGTCTGTACTGTGACGCATCCTTGGTAAATGTGCAAGTGGCAGGCGACGTCTTTCGGGTCGCGTCCGAATCCATGTGGATGAGGCCAGGAAGCTTTTCGGTGCATCCGTTGGAATCACAGTGATAACGAAGGCACCTTTTGCCGATCCTTCCAGCATGAGGTGGGACCACAAGATCGAAGCTCACGGGACTGCAAAGCAATCAATGATCGAGAAGGTCGACAGGACTGCCGCCGCCACCGTGGCTCGGTCAGCCACTTGCCCCTACCCTTTCGGCAAGGAAGCTTGCGATGATTCGCAATGTAAGCGCCGGATCTCGACCAAACGCTGATGACAAGCACGGTCGGCGGTCTTTGCTTTGCGAATACGTCGCAGCTTCGTCTGCCATATTACCGACAAGGTTTGACATCTCGCTTGACGACATGATGCTTCTGCATGATTGGCAAACAATGTGGGAGTAATTTGGACGGATGGGCGGCTGCCCGGGGCTGTGCGCTGGAACACCGTAGTTGCCCTTTCTGTATCGTGTTTCCTTTGAGTTCACGAGTGAAGTTTTGGTGGGATCCGACCGCTCGTCACCGCCTTTACCGGTGATGCTGGCCCTCCAGCATCACAAGTAAAAAGCAAGTAGTGACTGGGAGAACTGTAGCTGCCAAGTGCAGAGATCACAGCGGACAGATCGACCTTCCGATCTGCTTTCTTCGGCAGCATGGTCGGTGCGACGCATGTTCACACGCCACAGTCTGTCCTTCGAAAGCACGAGCGTGTCTGCAATGAGGCAGAGCCAAGCTCACTCTGCATTTTCTCAATTCACCGAAGCCAAGCTCTTACGAGCAACGGCAAATTATTTCAGCCCCCATCATACGGTGTTGATGTTCCCCTCAAATATCACCACTTGGCGTTCGATCACAGAAACTCAATGGCATGCTATCTGGCTGTGCTAGGTCTCATGACCATAATTGGTACGAAGCGTCCGTCTTAGAAATCACTGCTCGACTTGACATGCTTGGCAGCTTGAGACGCGCTCGCAAGCCAGGCGAGAAAGTTGAGTTTCACCGCCATGCCGCACTGTGCAGCAACGATGCTCGATATTGTTCCAGACATTTCTGCCTTACCGTCTATCCGAAGCTTACGTTTGCCTTACAGAGATACAGAGATGAGACCGAAGAATTGGGAGATTTCGTTCTGATAAGCGTCTGCTTGGGAGATACACTACTAGCTGCTGACCGGAGTTCGCATCGGACTGCAAGATAGATCGGAGGAGATCCGATGATTCCGGGCCCTCGAATGAGTCGACCAAGCCGCTCGTGCCGGTCCGAAGGTTGCTTGACGGTGCTTCCGAACAAGGCCACCCGTAGCGGCGCACGAACTTCGCTTTACTCGAAGATCGGAAGGGGGGCCATCGCTATCATCATGCATGCTCAGTCGACTGATTGGACGTAAGAGCGACCGGTTCAATGAGACAGTCTCCAAAAGCATGGGATGACAAGGGAGTATAATGGTACATTGCATCGGAACGAATTTGGTGGTCAGAGATTACCTAAAGAGAAATGTGTCTTACTGAGTTTGAGGTCCGTAACCGCGCAACATCTCTGCGAAGCCCCACGAAGTGGGCACACTGTACGGCTCCGAAATCTCGCATCCCTCCTTTGTCACCTTCGCTACCCTGAACCTGTTCAAAGACCTCGCGTCACGATAGAACAGCACCTTCATGCTGTTCTCCAGAATCTCCTTTGCCTCTGCCTCGGTCAAGGAATCCTCTCTGCCTTCCACCATCTTTCGCAACAGCGGTTGGGCCAAGTGCATACCGAATCCAGTGGCGATGGTGCTGCTCGTGAAGGTGGTGCCTAGCAGATCCACGTAGCCCAGGAATGGTGTGCCATCTTTAGGGTCAACTCCACCGAGGACAAACGAGTTCCAGAGGGGATTGATCTTCGACCTTCGCTGGTACATGACTCGGGCCAGGTAAGCGTAGATCTGGGTCGGTGTCAAATTGTGACCATCGGCAGCAACATCCTCCGAGGTGATGAGCTTATTGAGCATGTGCTGGACGTACTGCCAATCGCTCATGTCGCCGCTGGCGCCGATCAGAGTGTTCTGACCGAATTGGGAAATTCGAGTGATATCCATGAAGCGTGCCAGCGAACCGTAAGAGGCCAGTGTGTCGGTGGCCAACATGATGCCATCTTTATACTTGATGCCCAGCACTGAGGTACCGGTCACGATGGGTTGAGATGTGTGCGAGGTTGGGTCAGAAGAGGATGAAGCAGCTGCCGAGCTGAAGGAGGGGGTGCCCATATTGGCGTAGCTCTGGTTTGGCTGCGAAGACCAGCTCTGTCCTGGATGGTATCCGATCATGGTGGAGGATGGTGCGCTTGCGCTTTGACTGTGTCAGTTGATTTGTATCGGCTCAAGTCGTCAAATTTTGGAGGAAGGGGCGCCAGAGGAGGTGATGGAGAATGGCTATGGTGTTGGTGATGAACATCGAGATGCTGCCCAAAAAGGGTGGCTCAAGCGGCTTCCTTGCTGAGCTTGCGTGGTCTCAAGTAGCGTAACGCGTTGCAGGCGTTTTGTCACTCTTGATGTGGAGTGATCGTCCGAAAAATTGGACCCAAAAAAAAGGAGTTGTCATTCCTTCTCGATGTAACAATCGAAAAAATTCGCCCAGTCGGACATCGGAGAAGCTTTTCCAACTCCACCGACGGGAACCCTTGTCTCGAATCCTTCTCGTGTGCATCCTTCTCCCTCCAAGACGGCTTGCACGACCGTTCTCAGCTTAACTATGGACTTCTCATCACGGGCAGGAAACAAAGGTGCAGGTATTGCCGGAGCTTCGGAGAGCAATGTCGATCGCCGCGACCGCCTCAGGAAGCTTGCGCTCGAGACCATCGATCTCGCCAAAGACCCGTATCTCCTCAAAAACCACCTCGGTGGGCTCGAATGTAGGCTCTGTCTCACGCTGCATACCAATGAAGGCAGCTACTTGGCACACACGCAAGGCAAAAAGCACCAGACGAACCTCGCACGTCGAGCAGCTCGTGAAGCCAAGGAGAACGCCTACGACTCGAACAAACTCATCACTGCCTCGGCTGCTGAGACCGTCCCAAAGAAGCAATTTGTGAAAATCGGTCGTCCAGGTTACAAGGTCAGCAAAGTTCGTGAACCAGTCCTGGAAAGCGGAGAAGGTGGAAGACTAGGCTTATTGTTTCAAATCTCGTTACCGGAGATCAAGGAAGGCGTAACCCCGATGCATAGATTCATGGGATCTTTCGAGCAGAAGATAGAGACTCCAGATCGCAATTATCAGTATCTGGTCGTCGCAGCCGAACCATACGAGACCATCGCCTTCAAACTCCAGAGCAGAGAGATAGATCGGAGGGATGCTGGTCTCGTCACATCCTCCGCGCCAGGGGCAAGACCAAGACCCGAACCCTCAACGTGGAGTCACTTTGATCCCGACGGAAAGACGTTTTCCATCCAAGTCATGTTCAAATGACCACTCTCACTTGACTCGATTCATACCCCTGCACATGTTGCATCATCGTCTTTCACCAGGCACTCGTTGTATTTGTAGTTCTCATCTGTACTCTGTCACATCCACACAGCATCAAGTCACATCTTCCCTTTTTCTTACGTGGACATCATCATCATACGTGATATCGAGCAGAGTCGTGTTAGTCTGAGCTCAAAAGCTCGCCAACTTGGTCTGACCTAGTGAGAGCCACGAGCTGTAAGCGCGAATCTTGGCTTCGGAGGCGGTCAAGCCGGCAGTCGCTGTCGGCGCAGGCATCGTACCGCCGGTGTTGGTGACCGAGCCACCTGCTGTCATGGGCAAAACCTGGTAGGCAGCCTGTGTAACTTGGAAGGCGAGTTGACTAGCGGCGTTGGCATGCGAGACTAGCACCGGGTCAACTGCTGAGTAGCGCACGAAGCGATCCACTGCTGCTGGCTTTCCATCGCTGACAGCGACACCATCCTCGTAGATCTGAATGTCTTTTTCGTCGATCAAGTGGTGGTCGGTCAATGCTGCGCTTGCGGGACGAGCTGCTTTGACATGCGCGCTGGCAGCGTCCAGGCTGTCGGGAATCTCTTCGGCATCATCGTCATCGCTTGGACGCGCATGCTCATCGAGGTACTGCGTTGTGTAGAAAGCGTATTCTGATTCCTCCTCTTCGGAGATCTGCGGATTGCACGCCTTGTTCAGCGCAGCTTCGATGGCGACGTTGGATCCAACCACCGCAGGTCCGACAGGGTTCACCGTCTGCCATCGACCAGCAAAGTTGAAGCTGTGCGGGTCAAACCCGCTAGTAGACCCTGTTGAGGCCAAAACCGTACCGGCGCCTGTCACACCACTGTTCCGGCTCGAGGTTGAGGTGTCCTTCTGTCTCGTGTCGCCATGGTCTCCATCGCCGCCGTCGGAAGATGCGATGCTGAAACGTTTCGATTTACGCTGCCCGATGCCGCCGAGTCGAGGCGATCTACCTGGTCTGTTGATGGAAATCCATCGTCTGACGCCGCCGATGAGTGCTTTGGAAGGTGGTAGCGTGCTCATCGAGTCTGCTGGGGAAGAAGAGTATTGATGGTCATTTGGAGGTGAGACAGGGCTTCGAGGATCGTTCACCATGGTTGCAGAGGTCTGCGTAGTGAAGCTGCGCGCGTCATCGATCGATCGACGCCCGGGCTGGCGATAGGCAGACGAATCCGCGGCTCTCCCACGCGGCTTGAAGGGACTAGGGTACTCCACCGTCGTCTCAGCATGCATGGGGTTGAATGCGGCCGACGATAAGCTCGAGTTCGATGCTGAGCGGCTGTGGCGTGAAAGGTCTGCCGCACCGCCGATCTGAGTCGAGTACATGCTTAGAGCACCAGACGACTGACTGTGCGGCATGCCCAAGCCGCCGGAGCTGTGCGATACACCGCCGTGTAGATGCGAATACTGATGTACAGCTGTCATTTTGAAAGCGTGATGGCGATTGAGGTCAGTAAACAGACTTGGACGGTAGTACTCAGCCCAGAAGCCAGCATCGGCATTGGCAACCTCCTTGAGCCTTCGCTGACGTGCCTCGATTGATCCTCGCGGCTTGAGATGGAGCGGATCAAACCAATGCTGGTAGTGGGGTCGAAAGGGCACGGCGCGCACTGCCTTTTCAGCCTCTTCCTCGCGATCATCCCTTTCCTTCCGCGCAGTCACGGAGGAAGGCGTTACGATCTCCTCTGGAAAGACGTGCGGCGAAAAATCTGGTGCCATCGGATCAACGCCGAGGAACAGGTTGATGGCGGCTTGCTTGTCGGCATCTGCGAACGAGTTTGCATAATATCGCTTCATGCTCTCGAGAACATCGCGAGAATGCGAGGTCCACTGGTTGATCTTCCTGTACGTGTCTGTCGTATGCGCCAATGCGGAACCGCCGTACTGCATGGCGATCGTATCACCAAGATCGTGATACATCTCGGTCAGCATGTTAGCGGCATCCGAATCGAATGGTAGCGAAGGGTTGTCGAGCAGCCCGAGAGCGTGCAGCTGGTGCCCGAAGGCTGCTTTTCCAATGACGAATTGGGCTGCATTGGTCCTGTCGAGGCAGTCGACGCAATTGACTCTTGCAACACCTTCCTGAAGCAGGATCGTTTCTCTTCGAGCCGAGGCGTCACGTTGAGCACTTGAGTGAGGCCGCACAGCACCAGGTTCTGGACCAGAGTGGAAGAAGTGAGTGGTGTCGAGCGTTTCGTGGGCGATGTCTTCGAGGATTCCGATGACATCCTGGTTGTGATCCTTACTGGCACGACTCATGTCCCATGCGATATACCTGATCCTTTTGTCGGACGGCAAGAACTGGTTGAGATAATTGATACATTCGGTGAAAGCGCGTAGCAGCTTGGCCTCGCGCTCTTGCTTCTCTTTGCCTTTGATCAAATTGAGGACGATGACAGGCGTACCGTAGCGGTGGAAAAGCTCGTCGAAATGGAGGGCCGCCGCCGAGTAGTACGGATCGACGAGCGAAATTTCGATTGGAGGTCTCGGCGACATGTTGGTCGAGTCTTGAGTCCAATAGACCGGAATGCTGCCTCTCATCATGACGTAGGATGTATAGCGAGGCGACGCGTCGAGCGGAAGATCATCGAAATCCTCGTCCTCGTCCTCAGAATTGCGCTGCGTGGCGGGATCCATCATCGCGAGGGACGATTCAAAGATCGGCTTCTCTCGCAGACGACTGGCTCTGATCAGTTGGGGCCCGCTACGCAGACCAGCCGAAGCCGCGCGAGGTTGCCTGTCTCTCGGCTCGAAGCGTTTGCGTCCAGGAGCGAAGAAAGGAGTGGTGAGCGCCTCGCTGACAATCTGCTCTGTCTCAACATCGTTGGCTACATGTCCTCGCTCATTGATACCTCGCTTGAGGAAGCGCGCGCCTGCAAAATGTCGTGATCGTCGAGCTATCAACGTGGTGTAGATTGTGCGATTGAGCACGCTGAGTTTGGCTTGATCCACGAAACCGTAGACCAGCGGCAGCACCCACTCATTGCGTGGATCTTCACGAGGTTGCAAGTGCTCCGAGGCGGCAAAAGCAGGCAAAAGTAGGTGATGATTCCAGATGAACTTTTCATTGTAGCCCCACGCTGTGAGAGGCTTGTTTGAGGGCGAGATGGAGCTTGCTTGTTCGAGAGGATCGCCGGGAGTTGACGTGAGGTTGTCTTGGAGAGTCTTTGTCAAGTCGTAGGTGTAGCTGAAATAAAAGTTCTTGCTGAGGTCGATTTGCTTGAAGAGGTGAAGGAGGCGCGCTTCCTCTTGCTCCATGAGTTTCGTTCGGCCTGGAAGAGATGCGAGCACGGACTGGTGACAGACGGGGAGGATGACCGTCTCGTCGCAATGGTAAATGTAATGACCGCCTATGAGAGCGACGACGCTACGACGACTGATCAAGACCATGTAATAGGTGCTTGTGAATCGGATGAAGCCAACTATACCAAAGAAGCGACCGACTTCATGGAGACCGCCGGTGGCGCGATTGCCCTCGCGGATCATCTCGAGAAGCTCGGCTACTTGGGTGCGTGAATAGACGACGCGATCCGAGGTTACGTTGAGCTCCCAGTCGACTGCGTTCGACTTGAACGCGGATCCAGCTGGCTTTGGTGCGGATCCAGGTTCGGCCGTCCGCGGTGTTGAGGGACCAGTGGCTACGTTGGACTTAGGGTCAGCACCTGTGTTCGGAGTGGCAGCTAGCTTCGAGGGAGGACCTGCGGCAGTGACTTTGGCCGAATTGCCAGCTACAGCAACACTCGAGGCTGCTCCGACCTCGCGAGGCATTTGTTTGGCATCAAGCATGCGTCGGTTCAGCCTGCAAATCTGGGGATCGTCAAGCGAGAGGTAGCGTTGCCCACGTATGGAGCAGTCGGCTGCGTTTGCTGTCATAGTGGCTCGATTCGCTTTGCTAGGATCGATTTTGACGTCGGCAGATTTGACTGATGGTTGCGCAGCTGCCGATGCATTTATCGAGGCTGCTGATGGCGTGGTCGGCTGGCCAGCTGGAGCAGCATTGCCTGTCTGGAGTCTTTGTTCATGAGCTTTACTGGACTCGGCAGACGGCCGAGCCGAAACACCCGAGCTAGGTGGCGTTCGATCGACTTTGAGAATGCGAAATCTGGTCTGACTGGTGTTGTAAGCGACAAGATAGAAGCGAGTCTTGGTCTCCCACAAGGTGAACCGTTTGAGGTCGCCGATCCTTCCCGGCTCGGCGGCTTCGGCGCGAGCGGCGGCTGCAGAGGCGGCGGATGGGCCCCATGTCGAGCCAGGAGTCAAGGTTGGGGTCGGGTTGATGAACGAAGAAGCGGCTGTGCTGAGTCTGGGCGGTATTGGGAGCATGCTAGGCCTCGAAGCAGAGAGAGAGACGGCCGGATCTGGGATGGTGTTGGCGGTCTTGATGCTGGTTGCTGTTGCACCGCGAAGCTCCCTAGGAGTCGACTGGGCTGTGTGAGGATGCGGCGCTTGGGCCTCTGTGGGAGAGGTGACCTGGGCAGCTGTTCGGTCCGAGGATGCTGTTGTGTCCTGTGGCGATCGACTCAAAGGGAAAGAAGGAGTAGTGGCAGCAGCAGCCGTGCCCAGTTCGGACTGAGTCAGGACGGCCTCGGCAGTCGATGAAGTCCCTGCAGATGCGGTGGGCAGGACGGTCCCTGCCGCAGGCTCTGCTACATTGTCGTGATGACCTTTGCCTGGGGCTTGCTCCGTGCCATCTTCACCCGGGTTGTCCTTCGAGCCCGGTCGAGTCTGAGCTTCGTGAGAAGAGTCTGCGGTCGGCATTGGAGCGGAGCATCGGCTCCTATCGCCTTGATGGGAATTGTCTGTGCTGGTGTCAATATCAGCGTCGTCGTCAACTCTTGATGATGAGCTGCGCTCGCAGCTGAGCAACTGCCATTGTTTCCGTTGTTAGGACGTGGTAGAGTCGAGGGATGAGGATGATGCTGCTATTGTGGAGTCGTGATAGCGTTGGGCAAGGTTCGCAGGCATTCTGATTCAGGGTCTTCAATTCGTGATTCTGATTTTGTGCCTCTGTGTGGGAGAAGGGCACGAGAGGTGTGACACACGCGCTCACGCTTTTGAAATCAACACGGACTGTCAAACATGTACGACGACATCAGTCTATCACTTCGCAGACCATTTCAGACAGCTCTCACTGAGATGGTGATCGGTGATGCTACGCGTCCGCTACAGTCACAATTCGATCTCGGCGCCGATGGCAATGTGATCCGAGGCACAGACACCTTTTCTCGGGATACCCGGCTGCAGCGTCTCTGTTCGATGCGTGCGAAGCAAGCGTGTCACGGTCGGAAAAGCTTCCGACGGTGCTGAGGAGGCTTGACCATCCTGCTTGGCCTTTGGCAGCATAAAGATATAGTCGAGCGTGAGAGAGAACAGGCTCGAAAAGATCGTCCACATAGGCTCGTTGCTATCACCCGTGTGACAATTCGGCGTATCTGGCGTCCATTCTGCATCGTCCCATCGCTCTCGACCTCGGGCGGACGAACCGAAAAAGTTACCCTGCTCGGACGGGTTCTGAATTTGGCCGTAATGCAGCCCATACGCTGAGCCGAGATGCGACGATGACACCGCTTGCGTCTGTGCCGACTCAGAGATTGATGTGGCTGGTACTGAGCTTGGTCGGGGACGTCCGACGTGGTGAAGCTGCCGCAATTCGTCGATGGATAAGAGAGCATCTTCTTGAGTAGCCGCTCGGCAGTTCTTGAGCATACGATCATCTGCCGCATCGCCTTCCTCTTCACCCTCTTGCTCTTCCTGCTCGCCGTCATCTATGTCTTCTTGGTCTGCTACCGCTTCGCTCTCTGCAGCTCCTTGCTTCTGCAACCCGTCAAAGACCTCGCTCATGGCAGGGACTGCCTTGTTCGAGGGAGCCTCGCGCGCTGGCTCGGTAGTCCCAGGAGCGAATCCGTTCGATGCACCACCTTTCTCCCGTCGTTCGTCGATGCTTTTGTGCACCACGCTCGAGGATGCCACTTCATCCAAGCAGTGCTGGGTCAGCTTCTTACCGGTCAAAAGGTGATACGTCGCAGAGTGAGGCTGGTCGTTGAAATCACCCGCAATGACGCACGGTGCATCTTGCCATCCTTCGCCCAGCTCGCTTCGGAACTCCTGCAATCTTCGCACCAAGATACCCGACTGACGTGCTCGCTCGTACGCATGCATAGGGTGCCAGAAGAGGTGCGTTGTTGCCACAACGAGTCCCGGACTAGAAGCACCCGCAGCCGCAGCCGCCGAAGTACGAAGCGCGACGAACAGGCCCACGTTGCGCGTGACTCGAGAGCATGCGGTTCGAATTGGCTCGTTTGCGGCTGCTACGCTCTCTGCGTCAAGACCGATAGTCAGTTGGCGATATGCATGCTCGCCGAACAAGTCTCTCCTCCAAGCCACAAGCAAGCCGTGTTGCTTTTGCCGGTAGCCCTTCTCGTACACATAGCTGAAGCCATCTTTCGTCATGGTCTCGCCATGCACGTCCATCCGATCGACCTCTTGGAAGCAGCCCACGTCCCATCCGTGGCCTGTTCGACTGGAGAGCTCGGCAGTAAGACCAATAGAGCGATCCTTGAACTTTAGACAGTCGGATCCGGGGAATAGCGTCCGTCGTACCAGTCCTTGCGCTAGGATGTTCCAGCTCACTATACGAATTTTCTGCTTCTTCGATTCGCCGTCCGCCTTCGATTGTCCATCAACGACAGAAGCCCAGTCGCGCGGGACAAAGAGAGTGTTGCCATTATCGTCCAGGTGTCCGTTTGGGATCTTGCCGTTGGCGGCGATGGCAGCTGCAAGCTCTGCCTCCTTGGCCGCCTTCTCGGCCGCTTCCTTTTCCCTCTTGGCTGCACGTTCCCGCCTCTTGGCCTCAATTTCCTCTGGAGACGGTCGATTGTTCTTTGGCTTGACGTTCTTAGGTGGTGTCGTTCCACGGTCTGGGTGAGAGGTCGCCGAAGAGCCCGTCATGGTTCGGTTGGCCGTAGAGTCCGCTACACATCTAGTTTCTCCGCGAGTGAGAGAGCTGAATATGCCAGACGAGAAGCTGAGAAGTCGTCGAGCAATCATGAACAGGTGACAAGGAGGAACGTGCTACAGAACGGAAAATGTGATTTCTTCTTGTTCGACCCTTGCCGCCCACGCCAACAACGCAGCTCGATGCTCGTCCCGCGGACGTGTTGGACGTGTGGCCTTGGAATTTTGCCGGGAAATTTCCCGTGGCCACGCAGAAGGAACTGTCATACGATCATCTGCGGATCCATCACATTCCGACATTGCTGACTTGCCACGCATGGAAAGAGCCGCGATCAGCGGTGGTCTCATTCAAATATACACAGATGAAGACAAGATAAAGTAGAATGAAGGGCGAAAGATGCAGCTAGTTTCACAAGAGGAAAGAATTATTCAGGTGTCGGTCGGCTTCTTGATTCCCATCTCCTGTGCGGAGGGGTTGGGGAACGGTACGTGCTCTTGAACGTTATCGACGCCTTTGCTGGGTCTATGGGCATCTCCATCCTGTGCCACGAAAGTGCCGGCCTCAGGTAATTTCGGGTTGTCTGGCGTCAAATTGTCGCCCTCGGTAGGGCTTTTGATGCCCATCTCTTCGGCTGTAGGCTTGGGAAAAGGAACATGTTCTTGCAGAGTGTCAACACCATTGCTCGGCTTGTGTGCGTCTCCATCCTGCGCGACGAATGTACTTGCTTCCGGCGACTTTGGATCATCAGGCCTCAATCCGCCTGTCTCGTTGGGCTTCTTCAAGCCCATCTTTTGGGCCGTCGGCGTCGGGAATGGAACTCGCTCCTGCAGGGAGTCGACATCCGCACTGGGCTTGTGAGCGTCTCCATCCTGCGCTACAAAGGTTCCGGCTTCAGGTAGCCTCGGGTCGTCAGCTCGTAACCTGTCGGACAAGCTTGCGTCCTTCTTCTTCCTAGATGAAGGATATCTGTTGCGGGCCGAGTCCTTGCTGTTGCTTCTCTCCTTGAGCCAGGTTTCGGAAGCTCTCCGGGCGATTGTTCCGGTGGTGGAAGAGGCTGCATCGACCGGGACGTTGTCTTGGACCTTTGGGCCACGTGCAAAGGGCACCTCGGAAGCAGGGAACCGAGTGTCGCTACTGATGACCTCGTCGATCGATGCGTTTCTGACTTGCTCAAACAGCGTGAGCAGGATGAAATTGAAGTGATGCTCGAGCCTCTTGAATCCATGAGCGACGACGTGCGATCGAAGCCTGTTTGTGGCTTGGCTCTTGTCCTCTTGCGAGAGTTCGTCTGAACGGTACTCGGCCAAGAGGTTTCGGAGGACATCGATGTTTTGTCTGCCTGGATAAGGCGGCTCGAGTCCTACATAGGTTGACAGACCGACAATCATGGTGAGCGATCGATAATCCACAATGATGACAGGATTGATCTTCGTGAGCTGGGAGTCCAACAGATTGGCGATCTCTCTGTGAAATCGTTTGAGATGCTGGCGTGCGGGGAATTTGAAGGTGTTGTAGGCATATTCTCCCTGCGATACAAGGTGCAAGGCAGACTTGTGGGGATCGAGAGTCTTCTCACGACGTGGAAAAGTGAAGCCAGGTGGAGCAGGCTTCCATCTTTTCTGACTTCGGATGACGACGGGCAGATGGCCGAGATCCTCGTCTGCCAGCTGCTCTATGAGGGACTGTTGGGTCGGCTCCACAGGGTCATCGACAAAGTGCTGTAGACGCTCGAAGGGAGAGACAGATGCATCCTCGTTGATATCGCTGCTGCTGACCGTAGTTGCGGAGGGATTACGAGCCACTAGGCACGACCCGAAGTTGCGGACAATCTGGTTTGTGATACCTAAGGACGGCAAAGCGGTCCTAGCTGTGACCAGGGCGAAACGAGATGAACGCCTCGCAGATGCGAGCAGTTGCGGACTTGTACGAGCTAGCATGATTGCAGGTCGATGATGGTGGATCAATTTGATGGTGGTTCAACTTGTTGAGAGTGATTTCGTTTGAACGAGGTCTGCCCACACTAACGACGATGATGAAGAAAGCAAAAAGGGAGAGTGAATCGTGCATCGTGAATTGTGATTGTGAATGCCAAGGTGGAGGTCTGAAAGCCAAAATCTTCTTCCCGGCCGGGAGCTGGCTGGCCTCGAAGTGTTGGGCAGCTCGCGTGCCAGCAACCTTTTTTTTTTTTCTTTCTTTCTTTCTTCTCAACTCAGCTTCGAGTTGTCAAAACGCTCATCCTTGATGCTTTCCTTTCTTCCCTTCCCTTCCCATCAACTTATAAACACGCAACAAACCCAACGGGTGCACCATGGCTTCGATTCAAGATGCGCTTTACTGCGTCTTCTCCGTCGTCGCACAAGTGCATCTAGTCGCAGTGGAACAACACTGGGGCGACCTCTCCTTCGTCGGCTGAACACGTTTCAACAACCGGTTCAATCCGTTTTACCCCCCCCCATTCACTTTCTAGAGAGACGTGCAAAGGACCGCTTTTTTCCTTCGATCCGTCGATCGAATATTTGCAGCCTTCTCCCTGCCTTCGGGTAGGGACATGCTGTAGGGAAAGTCCCCGGACACATCTATACAAGGAAGGAAGGCCGAGGCGGGTGCATTGCTAGTTATACTTTTCTTTCACCGACCTATCTGCGATCGAGGCGTGGTAACGTACGGATTTGGGGCTTTGGTCATTGTGGATGCTTTAGGAGACTGGCCTTGGATCCTGTCGGGCAGGAAAGGTCGTCTGCATAGCTGAACAGAGGGGAGAGCCAAGCTGGTGGAAGCGTCGGAGCAGAGTCGAGAAGAAGTATACAGCATGATCAGAGACCATATTCCAGGAAAGCGACCGTCGCCGTAATGGTGCGGTTCATTTTTGAATGGCCATCCTGCTCTTCTTCCTTGGTCTCTCCCTCGAGCTTCTACTCGCCTAGCTGCCTTTTTCTCGACAGATGTGCGTTCAAAGGACGGTCCTTCTTTTTGCTTTGGCGGTGTCTCCAACAGTCGCTGTTTGACGGTGTTTGCAGTTGGTCGAATGTCTCTTTTTCTGGAGATCGTCTTTGATCGAGAAGGTTTCTTGGGGCTTGAAAGTTGTCGGCATGTTCCGATCCCGTCTTTGACGGTCATGCTTCGTTCTCGGGCGTCTTGTTGGGGGTTTTTTCGTATGGCTTGCGGGAGCAAGGAGATCTCTTTGGAGGAGGAGGGAGATAGTTGCAGGACCGGAGCGGGGTTTGGAAGTGGATGGCTGGGGAGGAGGCTAGACGAGGATTGATTGGGAGAGTCACTGGTGACGGTGGCGCATGTACAAGTGGCGAGGGGGAGAATGGCGGTGGTGAGTCAAGCGAAGATATGAGCTGCTTGCTGTTGTACCGCATTTTCTCCATCCCTTTCTTTCCTTGTGTTTGTCATCGCAACCAGGAGATTCGTTTTATCCCCAATCATCATCTTCTATGCCGCTACTACTCTTTCGGCCCTTGATTCACTTGCCGACTCGACCGGATTCAGTTTCCATCTTTTCCCCCTTCCGCAGATCTTCTCTGCTTCTGTTTCGGCCGTACACTAACCGTGATACCCTTCAGGATCTTGAGAACACATCCCATCCCGGGTTTGGATTCAAATCACTTGGATGATGCAGTTCATATCCTCTTGAACGAGGATACAGCGATTTCGTTCGTCATTTGCACTTGCAATCACCCTGATAGTTATGCGGTCGCCTTTTGCGTTAGCAGAAAAGGTAACTCAACGGGGCTTACTCTTGCATCGTCTCTCTCTCTCTCTCTCTACGTTCACTCGTTGGTGCAGCTTGGGCTCAACTCATTCAAGCATCGGTGGCGTTGTAGGGCTTCAACAGCCTTTTCCCCTTTATCAAGCTCCTTTGATTTTGGTTTGTACAGGCCAGTCAGATTGAGTTTTGGACAGTGTCGTCAGTCGAATCCATTTGCACCTACTATTACTGCTGAATGCTTGCGCTTTGCACGCTAACTCGGTCTAGGAGTCGGTGGTCTGACGGGACTCGCCTGCTGACTGGGACCTGCTGATCCAGCCGCGACTCCTGCCGCTGCCCCTTGTGCCGGTGCTGCTCCACCCGGCGATCCAGCCATCTTCTGGTTCTGACCGGCCAGAGCCTGGATCGCCTGGTTCAAAATCTGCTGCGGAGGTCTCGTCGATCCGGGTCTCACCTGTCCCCCTGCTCCCGCCGAGCTGCTACCCGCCGACTGTTGCTGCGCCTGCTTGTACAACTGGATTGCCAAACCGTTGATCTGTTCCGCACTCAAATTCGACGTGGCTAGACTGATCGCAAGCTGTTGTTGCAACGCCTGCACTGTGGCTGGCATGCCTGCTGGAGAATTCGGTCGAACCGATGGCGCTTGTTGTCCTCCCTGCTGCTGCGGCTGTTTCCCCGAAGACGCTCGTTGCACATTCGGTCGTGCAGTGCCAGCATTGAATTGGGCAGGCGAATTGGCTTGCGGAGTCGAACCTGGCGCAACAGGTCTCATCTGCACTTGCGCTTGCACTTGCGCAGCTTGCCTCTGCTGTTGCTGATACAACTGCAATGCAGCTTGCTGTTGAGCCGCTTGGTTCGCCATCGGTCGGCCTTGCCCACCTTGCTGCTGCTGCTGCTGTTGCTGCTGCTGCATCAACTGGAACTGCGCTTGCGCTTGAGCATTGGGCATCTGGAACACTTGTCCATTCTGCGCAGCTGCCACCGCAGCCATCTGATTCCTCAACTGCTGTTGTTGCGCAGCTGCCGTCGCCGCCGCCAACTGCGTGTGATACTGCTGCTGCTGTTGAGGTGTCAACGTCGCCAACTGTTGCTGCGTCAAAGGTCCCACAGTAGGCCGCACTTGCGGTAGACCAGCCGCCGCCGCGGCAGCAGCAGCAGCGGCCTGACCCATTTGCTGAGATTGCTGCTGTTGTCGCTGTTGCTGCTGCTGCTGTTGCTGAATCTGAGCATACAGGTTCTGCATTTGGGCGGCTTGCGACGCTTGCAGTTGCGATTGCAACTGCGCTTGCACCTGTTGTTGCTGCTGTTGCGACTGCTGTTGCTGTGCTGGTTGCTGTTGTTGCGGCTGCTGCGGCGGCATCTGTGGCGTCGACTGTTGCGCCTGCTGAGCGCCTGGCTGACTGGCACCCGCCACAGCCGTCTTCTGCTGCGCTTGGGCGACACCATTCTGCGGCGCAGCTAAACCGAGATTGGAAGCACCATTCGCAACAGCAGCCGAGGTCGCTGCGCCGGCTTTCCCTGCCTGTGCTGCTGCTGACGTAGCTGTTGGACCAGGTGTGCTACCGTTACCCTGTTGCTGCACCATTCGCTGGGCCTGCGCCTGCTGAGCCAGCAACCTCTGCTGCTGCTGTTGCTGCTGCTGATATGCAAGCTGGGCACGCTGCTGCTCGTAGTACTGTCGCAGAGCCGCTTGATCGCGTTCCGTCTTCAAGGCGCTCAACGATTGCGGTGTGATGGCAGGTCCGGCTTTGATCTGTGCGTGCGTCTCGTGCGTGTTGAGATTCACCTTTTTCGTCTGCTGTGTCTGCTGCGCCTGTTTGCTGGCTTCACGGCGCTTGGCCGACTTGCGCATCACCTCCATCAGATTGCTCCTTCGCTGCTTCCTCTTTGAGCCGTCGTACTTAGATCCCGTCTTCTTGCTCATCTTGTCGCGCTTCGACGAAGACGAGGCGTCACCGTCCTTGCCATCGCCCTTCTTGCCGTCCTTCTCTGGATCAGCGGTTGGCATGGGCATCGGCGGTGGTCCAGGAGGCGGTTTGCCCTCGGCAGCTGCCTGTTCGATTCGTCTGCATCGATCGTAGCAATCCCAAGGCTCTCGCTTGTCGGTAGCAGTGTTGAGACGCGTCGAGTTGAACAGATCGGCGACCAGAGCCCAGTTGTTGTGATACTGCTTGGCTAGTGTCATGAGATAGCTGTCTTCGTCCGGCGTCCACAAAAAGAGAGCTGCGCGGGCGTCTGGCTGAGCAGGCTCGGCAGGAGTCGTGGAAACAGGACCGCTTGCATCCTTAGCCGCTCGGTTGCTCTTGCGTGCAAAGAGCAAAGAGCCAGGCATGGACGGCAACCCAGCTTCGGCGCCATCCGCGACGCCGCGCAGCGGGTCCGACTGCTCTGCAGCTACGATCCAGTCACTGTCAGCAAGCCATCTTCCGTTGGCTCGATTCTTGGAGGGCTCCAGCGTGCTGACGAGCAGGGGCCGTGAGTCGAGAAGTTTGGTTACGTGCGTCAGACGAGGCGGTTGGTTGAGGCTTCCCTCGTCCCAACGCCTGTCGCTCTTGCTGTTGGAGTCTGGCAGCGAAACGCCTCCGTACAAAGGAAGCTCAGGGAACATCTTGCTGAAAGAAAGCGAGCTGGGCTCTAGCAGATCGGCAGCGCTTGACAAATCGCCTACTTCAATACCGAGGAGAGCGGCGGCGGCCTCAGGGTCGAGCGACTCGAGAAGCGCTGCTGGCGACACTACTGTGGTGGTGACGCTAGTCGAAAAGATCGGAGCTCTCAACGTTGCGAGCAGTTGGGGCGGCAATTCGGCAGTCAGCGTAGATTCGGCGTCCTTCGGTTCGCTGCGCAGGGCATTGGCAAGCCTGTCGTCGTCGGCTGCGGCGCTCTGAGGGGGTACCGAAGCCGCTGGAATGGTCGAAGATGCCTTTGGCGTAGATGCAGTGGTGAGCACCGGCATCGTCTCTGGCTGAGACAAAGGCTCGCGAACCACTTCGACTTTGGGTGGTTTAGCTGGCTCGCCTGTGACCAGGGAAGCTGTTGCCGCTTCCACATCGTCGGCGTCTGCATCAGCGTCGTCATCCTCTCCATCTGCGTCGTTCTCCCCTGCGCGAGCGCTTGCTGCCTCGTTGGTGGTCTCGAGGGCATTCTCGACTGCTCGGGTGACGGCTTGGTCCGTATCTGCGCCTCCTTCCATCGTGACATCGATGTCCTCGGTCTGGTGATCGTTCCTATCGGCATCGGGCGGAGCGGCGTTAGCTTCGCTTTGCGCTTGAGTGCTAGAGGCGGAGTCGGGCATCTCGACATCGTCGATCCGGCGCGGTTGCGAAGAGGGGACGACCTCGTCTACGATTCCTTCCTGTGTAGCCCGCTGTTCGACATTATCCGAAACGGTTCTGCGGCGATACGGCCTCTGCACCTGAACACAGAATGCGGCTCGTTCGGCAGCTGTACGTGCACGATGCCATGCAGCAACCTCGTGCGCGAGGTGAAATGCGATCGTCATCTTCCATCGTCTCTCTTCCCTGAAATCGGTCTGAAGCCACTTCATCTCTTCCAAGAGATGGTCCCAGTGCGCCTTCCTGACGACGGGACCTTTTTGCTTTTTTGGTTGACGAAAGCTCCACTCGCCCTGCGCTTTGAGCTTTTCGATCCTGGCCATGGCGCGAACAAAGCGCTGCTCGTTGAAGGCGACCTTCCAGTCGCTTGTCATCAGGCACTTGTCCGCCTTCCCTACCATACCAGCGCCTGGCGAGGCTCTGGCCCGGACATACCATCGGTAGAGGTCAGCCTGGCCAGAACCAGCAGGGCCGATCTTGGCGGCGGCAATGCTGGAGTAAGAGTTGACGTTGGCATGATTCGACAAGCTGGCGATCTTTCGGCCACTGCGATGATGGATGGCGCCTCCCGAAACACCAGCGCCCGTAATCCGTCGTGTTGGATCGGGTGGCAGAGGTCGTAGCGACGCAGCATACGTCACCGAGAGGGGATTGGGTGCAAGAACCTGCAGGGTCGGATGGAGTGGAGGAGCAGCAATGTTTTCTGGGATTGTGGGCACCACCATGGGCGAAGGAGGCACACGTAGGCTGGTCGATTGCGTCGAAGCGTTGCGAGCAAGCCCTGGTACGGGTGAAACTGCTCTGTCGAGCGCGTTTGGCGCGTTTGGCGCCTTGGTCGGTGACGGGTCGTCCTTATCGGTCGATTCTACCTTGATGACAGGCATGACCCCCTCTGTCGATGACGTGGTAATCCGCGAATCAGGGTCGGCAGCACCGGCAACGGTCGGAAGGGACGTAGAGGCGTCGACGCTAGAAGCGATAGGTGCGATGGGTGTGGTTGACTCGATGACGAAACTTGGGACCTGCCCAGGCTGAAGCGGGGCTACTCGTACACCCTGACTCTCTGCAGCAGTGATGGTCAGGGGTTTGATCTTTGCCACGCCTTCAGCCATTGCGCGGGACTGAACAGCAGCAGCTGCCCGTGCTACAGCCTGGGTACGATGGAGGTTGTTGCGCTCGGTCTCCCTTTTGAAGTCACGGTCGCGTTGCACTTCGCCGGCGGAAGGGGCTGTCGCGCTAGTTGGTGTAGGCGGAGGCGCGACCTCTACGGGACCTGATTTGAGCTCCTGCGAGACGCGCTGACGAATGAGCTTTGGCTGTTCCAGGATGTGATCCCTGATGGACTTTTTCATATCGAAAGCCAAACGATGCTCGTCAAGAAACGATTTGACATGGTCCCGTGCATCATCGTCGGCCACTTGCAAGCTTTGACTCAGCTTCCACGGACTGCCTGCCACATGCTCCTTGTCGAACGTTTCTGACATGAACAGCAACTCGCGCAGGTCTTCGCGATGTGATCGTTCAAGGTCTTTGAGCTGCTGCTGCCGTTGTTCGAGGAATGCAGATCGAAGGTCGTCCAACGTGACCATGCTGGTAGATGCGAGCGCATTCCATTCATTTGGATTGAGTAGTGTGGCAGAGAGTGCCACTGTTGCAGCAGCAGCGATGGAAGCTGGGTGGTTTGCCGTGGCGTGCTGTTGCGGCTGCTGCAGCGGTGGAAGTGCTGGCTGTGTCACGGATGTCGAGGTCTTTTGTAATGCCAAAGTCGACGGTGGATGCTGTTCTAGCGTCGAAGATGATGTCGCTGGCACAGGGCCTGTTGACGCTGCCGATGCCGATGGCGCAAGCGACGAAGCTGCTGGCGCCGGAAGCGCTAGTGACGGGTCTGGATCAGTGCTCATTGCGAGCGCACCCGCTTCCGGGAGACGACGGGCGTCTGGTGATCCTGCGAACGTCGTGTGTGGATCGTTGGCGACGATAGAGGTGCTGTAGGAGTCGGCGAGAGAGCAGTGAGCCGTGTATACGACGTTGCTGTAAGCGGCTGCTGTGCCGTAAGCCGGATGCCGAGGATGGAACGTCGAGATGGGATGGTGGATGAGAATTGGATCGATGAAACAGCATTTCCGTTATTCCTCTTGCTCGTACAGAGACTTTTGCCCTTTCCAAGTTTTTATCGCCCGAAAAAAGTTGCTCCGGATTCGATACGCGTCTTAGCTCGTCGAACGGCGCGAGTCGCGCTTCTCACACTTCACATGCATTTCCTCGCCTGTTTGTTTCCCAGCTTCTCGTCGTCAATGTGTCCGATTGCTCTAGGGCTCGCAGATGAGAAGGTCGAGTACGGTTGCGCTGATCACACCGACACACAGCGTAGACACAACCGAAGCGTGCTAGGGAAACTTCGAACGGAGGATTCTCTTTCTTGATACAAGGCGATGCTACATTTGTCTTCTAATCGCAAGTCTGATGTATGTTTCGGTACAGAGCTGGTCGGCTTCAGCCTTGCCTTGCTTTATTGCCATTCACTAGGCGAGCCATGTTCAGCTCTTGGTCTAACCGCTTTCTATAACGATCGCAGCAATCTTCTGCTGCAGCAACTCATGGCACGGGTCGGGTCAGCATGACCTTCTCCAACCCAGAGTCGTCCGTGGCGCCTGCATCACTGGCATCAGCTGGGAAGTGGCGATGGTAGCCCTGGTCTTGCGATGTCCCTGGTCGAGAAGGCAAGGATGGGTCTGCATCCGTCTCGCCGTTACCTTCAGATATCTGATTCGACGACGACGACCATGCTTGCTCGTTCTGAGCAGAGACGTTGCCCAGCTCATGCGAAGCGTAGGCGTGCGCGTGGCGACCGAAGGCTTGCTGGTCGAGTTGAAGATTCTCTTGCTGACCCGACGTATGTGCCGCTGGCTGGGCGTAGAAGGACTGCTGCTGTCCATGTACGCCGCTCGAAGGCCTGCCGTAAGGATCGAAATCGACGCCCTCGCTCGCGCCCACTGGCTGAGGCTGTTGCTGTTGTGATTGCGGTCTCTGATACGGGCTAGCAGGATTCGAATGAACCCGTAGCGCTTCCAACGCTCCTGTTCTCACTACGCCCGCCGAATCGAGACCGCTGGCGTAGCTTCCTTCGCCAGCTCGTGAGATGGGTCGCGACGAGTAGCTCGTCGCGTCTTCCAGGCGCGTCGCTGTTGGTGGATGCACACTGTCAACAAAATCTTCAATGCGGCCTGTCGACGGCGCATACGAGTGGCGACTGTCGTGCGAGGAGCCCGTGTTGGGGGGCGACCCCGCCAGACGCGGATAGAAAGCCGCCGCGCCAAAGTTGGACTGGCTGTGGATCGGGACAGCCGTCAAGCCCTGGCTCGTGGCTGGCGGTTGCTGCATATTGTGCACGAAAGAAGACGAGTGGCTCGGCTGATTCGAGTCCCAGCTGCCGCGTGGGAGGCGCGAGGAAAAGTGAAAGGGATCCTGTGACTCTTGCTTCATCCAAGCCAACTCCGCTCGCGAAGGTTGACTCGGAACTACAGGCATCACTGCGCCCGGCTGAAACGACTGTTGGAAGTGACCGTGGGCGTCGAGGGCCTGCATGGGAGCGTGCTGCTGGGCCATATGCGAAGCACCATGGGAGCTGCCATTGACGCCTGTCGCCTGACCGATGTGCTCCATTCCAAAGAATGCTGCCTCCTGCTGGCGTTGCACCGCAAAGGCTTCGTGGTCGGCACCATACCCTGCACCTGGTTCCATGTCGCTGTAACTACGGCCTCCCGCAAAAAAGGCGCGACGTCCAGATGGCGAGACAACACCGTTGTCCACGGCTGGTGCGTTCGAGTATAGCGCATGCGCGGTCATCCCGTGTCCAAACGCAGTCGATTGTTGGTACGGCTCGAATCTCGAGTTGGCTCGTCTACGCGGAGCATCGGATGATCGACGATTTCGGTACGGCACTGAGGACGATGAGGCAGGCGGGAGCGTCGCCGAGACGGGGACCATGCCGTCGCCGCCGATCTGATGTGGATAGCGATGATTGTGCATGTCTAGGTTCACAGGGTCCGAAGGCAAGCTGGGCGAATAGATGGACAAAGAGCGACTCGCAGGTCTGCCAAGCCCATCGTGCCGCGCTTCGGAGGACGACCAGCTCTCGTTGCCGCTGCTAACATGGCCAGGAGTTCTCATAGCATTGTCAGTGGACTCCCCCACGTATCTAGGTATCCCATCCGAGCCAAACTCGACCACGGGAGGATATCGGAAGTTGCTCTTGTTTAGAAACATGGGAGAGATGCTGAGGCTCGATAGCTCCGGGAGCGACGATGGTACGGCCAATCGGCTGTTGTGGACGTCGTCAATTTTGTAGTAAGAAATGAGGTGTTGAGTCGAGCCTTCCACTTGGATCGAGATGGTCTTTTTGCAGAGGCCATCACGCACAAAAGGATAGCTGCTGGTCAAGCTTCCAACGATCGTTCTGTCCAGCTCGGCTTCGCGCTTGACTGCTGATGACGAGCCTGCGTGCGGGTCCATCATCGCGACGAGTCCAGTCGCTTGTGGGTGCGACTGTGCATGCATGGAGTGCTGCAGATTCGATTGATGGCCGAAGAAGGCGTCCTGATCGGCATAGACAGCGTTGGAAGATGAGGAGAGGCTCTCCATTGGTTGATAACCGCCCTGCTCTTGCTTGTAATGCATCATCTGACCATCAGGATCCATGGCATTGGGCATCAACGTCAAAGGCACAGAGCGAACACCGGAGTGCAATGCGTGGTTGCTGCCGTTGGTATTGCTACCGCTGCTGCTGTTGCCGAGAATACCTGGCATCCCGTACGCAGTGTGCGTCGTAGAAAAGGCGGGTTGATCAGGAGCGGGTTTCGGGTCCTTTTTCTCTACTTCGCGATAGACCAAAAAGTTGTTGAGGATACGGCTTGGACTCCAGATCATACCATCGGTCCATCTTTTGATGCTGGATTCGACCTCGTCAAAGACAAAGACGGTGCCGCTTGAAATCTGCTTTCGTTCGTCGTCGCGCAAACGACGCGTGATCTTCGGAAGTAGTCCGCGCCGTACGGCCTCAAAAATGAGCAAAGCATCTCGCGTCGAATGCCTACGCAAGGAGTGAATAAGGAAAGTAAGATATCAGAAGGATCAATTATAAGTACTTTGCCTGCACGAACACACGACTGAGAGGTACGATCAGATGAAGAACTTACACGTAGCCCTGAAAGGTAGCACCTTGATGTGAGCCCATCCTTGTTCGCCTCGAGACAGTCGTCCTCTCGTTGACTCGGATGACTGATTCGGATGCGTTGGCAGTGCTAGCGAGGAGAGGGCAGACCTGAGACCTGCGAAAGCTGTTTAGATATGTATGCTGCGTCGCCAAAAGAGGAGCGAAAGTCGTTGCGCAGGCAGAATGCCGGTTGACGCTTTGAGAGACGCTGGCGTGTGAGAGGCGGATACGGTTGTCGGTCTAGCGAAAGCGTTCTAGAAGGCGTGGATGCAGACGTGATATAGCGACTTGCGATGTTTGAAAGGTCGGAAGGCGAGCAGAGCGAGTGGAGCGAGTGGAGCGGAAGACGAAGAAAGCCAGAGGTTGACTGAGGTGCTTCGGTCTTCTCACAGCGCCGGTCAACCGATGTATCGAGGTCGAACGACAACCTTGTGTGGGATAAACTCGTTGATATAGTGATTTGTTCCAGGAGCCGACGGAGCGCTGTCTGGACGGAAATCGTCTTGGCCGATTATCAACAAGATGGATGACAAGCAGCGAGGCGCGGCGGTGGGGCCGCGTGGTGGCAGAGTATTGGCGGCAACTTCAGGGAACAAAACCGGATGAGCGGGTCAGAGCAAGCGGCGTACCACTAGCTTGGTTCTATCTCCGAATCACGGATAGGCAAACAGTGCTGCTTGGCGCGCCTCCCAGGATCCGAGATGGTGAGGCGTCTGAGACTCCCAAACCTGGCGCACGCAGCTGAAATGTCGTGATGTCGAGAGATCAAGCTTCTAGAGGAGCTTATGCTGAGCGCAAGAGGTGTATGCCGCTGCGTAAGGTTTTGATGAAAGTTTGCCGGTGACAAACTCAAGCTCAGCCTTGGCACAAAGGTGCTGTATTGGTCGAACAATCGAGCGCTCGAGACGAAATTTAGCACGTTAGAGGACGACCCGCGATGTAGTGCAGCTAGCGGATCCCTGTTGGCAGAAGATCAAAGGGCATGCGAGCTCGGCGGACTCGGCGTTGAAGCAGATGGCAGAGGATAACGCGGTCAAGAACGGGATTTTCCCACGATGTGCTGGTCGGCTCTCGAAGCAAGGCCTTGTCAAAGAGAGAGGGAGGTCGAGGGACGACACGGACGCTGCAGCCCAGACGACGCCGGAAACTGACGGAAACGAACGTACGTGTCGATCTGGAATGAAGATCGTAGCTCTTGCGTCTCTTGCAGGGCGACTTATGGAGACAGAGTGGCGTTGCGATGCTCTTCGGGACAAAGACGGCTGTACCTTTCTCACAGAGCAAGCATCGACGTTTGCAGAGCCGGTATGGAGGGTGTGAGATGAAGAAAGCACCAATTCGACCTCGAGCTAGGGCGATCAGACCGCCCTGTGTATCCCAACAGAAATCCTCGATGATTGAAAGGCCACCGCTGCCCTTACTCTGATGCCTGACCTTCGCTCTTTTGACGACGTTGGGTTCCGTCAAGGTCCTGTGCTGAGCCAAGGAATCGCAGCCCACTCGTGATCCCTGAGGCGACGGTCGAAGGAGAAGGAGAGAGAGATTTTGTGTAGCAACGAGGTGGGATCGGCTAGAAGCAGCTCTGCTTTGCGCGTTTGGCTTGCTGCTTTGGCTGTCGTATCAGTAGGGCGCCCGGGAAGGCGATGTGTCACCGACGGGACCGATGACGCTGAACAACGTGCGCGTGCGATTGCGCTTTGTGCGAGATGGTACAGAAAGCTGCCAACTCGATGTAGAGCTTAATATGTGGGACCGTGCAGACGAGCGCGGTAGTACCAAGTCCAAGTCGTCTCTTGCGTTGGTTCGCGGCGGCGAGCTGGAAAGGAAGCCAGCTGGAAGAAACGGCAAGAATAAGGTTGGCGACGCGGTATTACCTTGTCGGATGAAATGAGGTTGCCCTGCGTGGGCAACGAAAAGGAGCCGTCGGATTGGACTGTCCGGGGAGAGCGATTCAGACTTTGTCGAAGCAGACGATTTGGGCGTCGATGCAATGGAATGTCTTGCAGATGAAATGAAGGAAGAGTCTCCGGTGTGAGGTGCGTTGCGTTGCTTTGCAGCTTTACCTGCAGAGATGAGCTAAAAAGGATTGCTTGGAATGATACGCAACCCACTTTGTCGTGGGCAGATGTGAGCTGATGAGGCCTGATGAGAGAGATACTCGGGGCAGTTTGAGAGAGAGCAAGCAAGGGACGTGAAGAAGGCTGTACAAGCTGTTCTATGATCGGGAAACATGCGACGATTGACCGGTATATTGCTAGATGTTTGACGCGAATCCTGATCTGCTCCCAAGAAGCACAATATGGAGATCCGCCAAAGATGGGAGATGTCAGTGGTGAGTACAGTCGATCCTCGCGGCGTCAGCCCGGTTGGGATCACGAAGCTGATCGGTAGCTCGTGCGAAGAGAGCTGCTTTCGGACGGTCGAACTCCGCCTATTCAAGAAGAAGCGTGTGCAAAAGATGTCCGTTGTCCGGCGGGCTCTTGGTAGTATGCGGTATACGCCCGCCGGAACGAGATGGTGCTGCGTCCGGTGAAGAAGGCAACGAAAGCTTGTCTGCACGAGGCCGATCAAGTTGCCAAAGAAGAGACCGTTTGGCAAGGTGCGGTGAAAGCGGGGAGATATCGCCGTGATTTCCCCGTTGCTCAACTGGCTGAAAGCTCGGCGCAGATAACACTTACGCAAGAAGAGGTATCGATGCTCGGAGGTTAAGTGACAAATGGTTGAGCCTTTGCAGCAGGGCAGGACGAGGGTATTGAATCCGATGCCGTAATACGATGATCAGGAAAGACTGCGGTGGACCTGAACGAGAGGCTGCAATGCTTGTTGGAATGTGGATGTAATCGACAAGACTTGATCTGAAGGCGATTCGAGAAAGGAGCAAGGTCGGTGAGGACACAGGGCAAGGAAGGCAGAGACGGGGAAGGGCGAGGAAGAGCTTGATGCAAAATTTGTGAGTAGCCCATCGGAAGTGTTCAAGAACGAGGCATTGCGTGGCGAGGATGATGCTTGTTGGATGCGCATGTGGGGTCGAATGGGACCGGCAACGTGGTTTTGGACGTTCGAAGCTCGATGTGCCTGTAAATGAAGGTTCGCAAAGGTTGTTGTGGGTGGCGCTCGAATGTCCGTTGCTGTCTCCCGTGCGATGTAGCAAGCTGATCCTAAGAAGCGATGCAAGAGGAACGGTTGGGCAACTCAAGGATGTCTAGGGAACGGAGAAAAGGTGATGGGAGGGTAGGAGACGACCTTGACGACGGATGAGGGTGACGCCGAGGATTGCGATCGGTGATGATGAGCGGCAAGACGGAGGGTTCAAGACGTAGCACTGCTTCGTTTCCGCCCGGAAGCAACAAGGGCAAAAGCAACAGGAGAGACAAGCGGGATAGGCATCAAGTGATCAGTGAGACGACCAAGAGCGGTGGTCATGAAGTGCCACAGCTTGTGTCACGATGAACGATGAGACATCGGGGCAAGACCAATAGAAGGCATGATCCATACCGTTCCAAGGCGGAGACCGAGAGGTACTGTATACTGTCGGACAACAACAATGGAAAAATGTCAATCCTGATGAAAGCACATTGATTCAATATTGGGACCCAGACGAGTGAAAGAGAGAGAGGATGTTCATGCGAGTCCATCCAAAACGGAAATCGGCCAATGCACTGCACCCTTGCACAAGACAGAGTCGCTGTGGATCTTTGGGGGGAGAGGGGAATGCCAAGTACTGCAGAGCAGCAGAGTAAGCGCAGCATGATCAGGCGGTTGCAGTATCGCCGTCGGGATCTCAAAGACAAACGGCAGGGAGCAGCTGCTTTTGGGAGGCTGTCAAAAGGACACTTCGTAATTAAGGTCCAGCTGTGCAAAGAAAACAGTATGCCGAGCGGCGATCGCGCCGACAGCTTCTGGTCGGAAAGGCGTGGGAAGAACAAGAGAGGCAGCAGCAATAGCCGCATGTCAAAAAGCAACCTGGCAACCTTACAACGCGCCGTGCACCACCTGTCCGTCCCTCGCACCACACAATCGGCGCTAGATCGGAGGTGAAATTGCAAGAGGAAAGAAAACAACGTCTTGATGAAATGAAAATAGAATAAATAATAAAAAAGGAATCCAGCCAAAATCAAATAAAGGGTGGCTGCCGCACCAGACCAGAAACACACGAGACGCCAAGCGAGATCCTTGTAGGGTGTTAAGCGGCACGCTGCCTGCCCACAACTCTGAAGAGGCTGTTGACACGACAAGCAAGCGCAACGAGAACAAAGCGATTCGATCTCAAGGAACTCCTTTCTCAATTGGATCGACCGTTCTAAAGCTTGGCGCACCAAAAGACAAGGCACAGGCTTCGATGCAATGCTCTTCCTCTCTTGCTTGGTCAGTCGCATTGCAGCCCCCGCCGTCAGGACAGATCAGTGAAGGGCAACTGGGGCCTAGGGTTTCTTTGGATGGGACAGCACAGCAAAGACGACGGCCAACTTCGGCAAAGCGAGCTGCCTGGTTTCATTGTGCAAGACATACGAGAGCTTCCACCTTGTCGCTCCTCAATGGCCAAGCACCGGTCATCGAGAGCAAGAGTTCTATGCAAGAGAGCGCCATGCCGTGTCGATTGAAGCATCAGTGCTTGACCGGGCACAACAGAATGCAAGGGCCGATTCGAGCAAGCTCAAGAGCTGCGGTTCACTTCTACATTGCAGATCCATCACCCTAGCCGAAGCCCGCTCATTCTCTCTCCCTCGTTCTCTCGCGTGTCCCAAGATGAACGTTACAAATTGCGGCTGCATTTTCGTGCTGATTTTTTCTTCCTTGGATTTGATTCGTTGACGGTCGGCACAAGGCCGTGAGCACCATCCGATCTATTGACCCGTTAGAGTGAGGCGCCGTCAGCGGAATCAGCACCATCAAGCCGGGAGAGTAAATAGGCAAGGCGCAAGATCAGCAAGTTGGCTCATTTGGTGATGCATCGAAGGCATCGAGTTCTGGTGTGCTCCTCAATGCCAAGCTAGGACTTGTTCCTTTCGATGAAGGTTGATGAGATGTTTCCCTCTCTCTCCATGCATGAAATGAATTGATGGCTGCACCATGATCGACTGAGCTTCTGCGTCTTACTGACATCATCGGCAAACAGCAGAAATGGCCGTGATGCTTCTGCTGTACCATACTTTACTTTGACTCTGCTGTATCTAACCGCCCATCCCACTTATGCAAGGTCGTGTCGGCAAGCTTCATCGATAGTCGGCATGATTCCGTAGACGTGCTTGACGCGTCTTCCGATTCCATCGTCGTATGTTCACCGAGCCGAGTCGATGCTTCTCTGTCCGCTCAAGAGTGCGGCCGGCTGTGTGCGCGTGCGATCGCATCCTGGAAGTCGGAATGACCGCTCCGAGAGACGAAAGACATGCAGAGCAACGATGTTGGTTGACCGGAATAGATTGCCGGATGTCCGCCGAGGAAAGTGCAGGCAGTATCACCGTATTCTTGATTTGGTTTTTTTTTCTCACGCTCTGTCAAATTTGAGTTCGCTCGAAAAGACAAGAGGTGCAGATCAGATCGTCCGTCCGTTGTCGACGAGCCGCGCGACAGAAGGGCAGAATTCCATTGCGGCGTCGCCGATGAGCTCTTCGCCCCATACAGTGACATTCGTATTGACTGTGGTTTCACCTGGACTTCGGAAAGCATCCGACGGAAAGGACAATACGATTGTGGGCTGACAAAACCCCATCACAAGTGCGACTGAGCCAGCCGCGTACTGTGCTTACAATACGATGGCACAATCGTCGCTCCAATGCCCCATTGCTCTGCAAGAGCCGACAACAGCGACTGAACAGCCTCTTCGCCTTGCCCCTTCCCCCAGCATCCTGAGTGCCATCGTCATTCGCTTTGACGACCGCGAGAGGCGTTGTATGACGGGAGCGACTCGTTTAGGGTACCCATCTTTGAGCCGTTCCATGGTCAGCTGCTGCTTGGCGACGTGTTCTCCAGGTCATCCCGCCTAAGCATTCCATTGGCTCCCAAGCCTATAGCAATCCTGCGATCCAAACTCCATCGCCGAACGGCCTGAAATAATCGTCGATTCTTGGTGTGCATCGCGCATGCCGTCGAGCTCGCTTCGAAGATGAGCAAGTCAGGAAGGCGTTGCAGTCTGTCCTTTGCGAGACGCAGGAATACCACCGGCGACCAAGATTCAGGTAGATAGCGACTCGGGCAGGTCGGGCCATGAAGCTGGTCAGCCAACACGAGCAGTCCAGCTGAATCATGCTCACCTCTCATACCCGAGTGACTCCCTCACGGGTCTTACCGAGACGTCCTGCCTGGTGCATTGGTAAGCAGCATCGGTGCAACAATGTCGTCGAACAGGAGTCAGGATCGTCGCATGGCAAAGTTGCCACGCTGACGATATTCCTACGAGAAGCAAGCCGAGGTTATCCAATGCGGCGTCTCAACTGCCACGCGAACCCGATCCGAGTTGTCAAAGCGTCGCAAGCCTCGATTCCCTCGCCTCCTCGAAATTGTTCCCGCTTTCGCAACTCGTTGAATTGTTCTTTCTGCTCGGCTGCGGATTCGCGCCCTTGTGGCCTCGGCAAAGGCGGCTAGCTCACGACAAGGCTGTCCACTGCCGTCATGGTTCATAGACTCGAGAAGGTCCCATGTTGTCTGCAGACGGAACATGGGCGCACCGGTCCGCCTAGCCACGAATTCCGTCAGTGGCTTCTTCGGTCTTCCCAGGTATCTGACCGAGCTTCACGGTTCTAGATCATGTCTTTGGCGTCTGTCTCTGTCAACAGGATTCACCGAATTGTTTGAAACAGCAGGGAAAGCCTCAAGGGGCCCAGTTCGAGGCAGCTGTCAATGGGGAAGGACCAAAGGAAAAGTCGTCTCATATGGCACATGTCTTCGGCGCCACAATTCCTTCGCGTTGAGCCGATCTAACTCCGTCCGGCAACCTTGCCCGCCGTTGTCACGTCTTGTGTTCTTGGTGCGCCACGATTCGAACAATGCGCGCAAGGATTCCATTCCATTCCGCGGAATCTTTGCCTGATCTCGAGCCAGGCTTCAACATCGTCGAAAGAATTTGAGCTCGACAATTCTGTGACCGAAGCGCAAGCCCAGCCTCGCACCGTACATTGCCATTTCTGGCGTTGCTGAGAAGACGATCACAGGCGGCGATTGCGTGGCTGCCGTCCAGTCGCACGTGCCTTTCTGTCTCGCGCGCATGCCTCCGACTCCGACTCCGACTCGACAGGGCTCTAGATGCCACAAAGGCCTTCTCAGCCAGTCCGCCGACCTTGATGCAAAAGGCATTCGGATGGTTTGGCTCCATCAGGCTCACTTGATACAAAGCATTTCGGTTTGCATACGAGACATCTTGGTCATTGGCTCTATTCCTGCGGAAATATGAAGCGAGAAGATCGTCGCAAATCAGGTCTTTCACGTCAAAGCTTGTTGCTTGCACGAGGCTGCAGCTTGTCCAGGTAAGCAAGAAGACGATTCGCCTCTCTCTCGCCAGAGACGTAGGCGCCTGCTGCCGATCCTCGATCTGTTTTTGGAAGAAAGCAATGAATCGGGGGATCAGTCAATCTACCTCTCAACGCCTATCTCTTTCCCTTTATCTGGGCCCCGTACTTCGACGGTATCATCGGCCCATGGCTGAAGCAGATAAAACTTACGGTTGATCTCGGTGTGTTCGCCAGCGAATCCAAGACGACCGTTCCAAACAGGCCGTGAAAGCGCTTCAAAGTCCAAAGGCGAGGTCCCGTTTGCAGTGGAGACGGGAGAAGTCGTAGCACCGCCAGTGAAGGCCTGCTTGGCCCACCTCGAGTAGAAGATGTGCTTGGGGAGCTTGGCAGTC
This sequence comes from Ustilago vetiveriae, assembly GCA_928722275.1. Taxonomy (NCBI): domain Eukaryota; kingdom Fungi; phylum Basidiomycota; class Ustilaginomycetes; order Ustilaginales; family Ustilaginaceae; genus Ustilago; species Ustilago vetiveriae. The sequence continues at coordinate 996,970 of CAKMXE010000004.1, forward strand.
GCCTCGTCGCTGCTGCCGATGCGAGCGGTCAAGTAGGCGTGCAGAGCATTCCCGGCATCCAGACGTTCAAATGCCTCGAGTTGCCTACCTGCTTCTCCGCCAACCATGACCAGCAACGAGTTGGACGCGCCCGTTCCAGCGGCTGCCGAGGCGTCATCAGCCGACGTCAGCGATGACACGATGAGCGTAGTCGACGAATACAGTTCCCACAGCTTCTTCTCTGCATCGCTCTTGACCGTTGATGGTGCAGGTGCCGACGAGGGCAGCACAAGGAAAGTGCCCGTCTTGCCATTCCACCAAGGTTGTTCATAGTGCAGCATCACCTTGTTCAGGTTGCCCACCGACACACGCTTGATCGTCTCGAGCCTTCGTTCGGGCAATGCTGGCTCAAAGAGTCCAGCTGCTGTCTTTTTCAGAACTGCGATTGGGATGGTGACAAGGGTGGTGCGTGCAAGGTATTCCTGGCCTTGCTTGGTGGTGATCTTGACATTGTTCGATTGGGCCTGGTCGCGAACCGATTGAACTTCCTGACCCGTATGAATCGAGGTGCCCAACGAGGTGATTTCGTCGACCAGCTTGTTGATGATGGTTGTAAATCCTCCTTGCGGTGCAGCGTCGGTTCCGGCAAATGCGTGTTCGAAACCAAACCATTTCAAGCTAGCCTTTTCGAGCTCGATTCCGAGAGGAATATGGAGCATCCGAGCCAGCTCACGAGCCGCCTTTTTCTCGTTTTCCGATTCGAGACCGACAAAGAGTTGTGAGTTGGCGCTGTACAAAAAGTCGGCGAGCGAAGTGCTTGCCTCCGGAGGGGTAGTCGACTCGTCGTGCGCAGCTGCCTTTGCTGCTTCCTGCGCCTTTCGCAAATTCCCCGTCAACTTCTGACCCAACGACTGCGGCAGTGGACCCTGTTCACCCACCACCACGGTCTCTCTCTCACTCGGAATCGTGACCGGAATAGCGTATCTGTCGGTCAAACCCTTCAATGGGCTGCCTTCCAGATAGCCGTGCATCCAAGAACAGCCGAAATCGCACCAATTATCCCCCACACTTGGCCTGGCCACTGTTCTTGCATTGTCGTTGACATTGGTGTGATCGTTCCAGGTATGGGTGAAAGCTCTGCCACCGATTCGTTGGCGCGCTTCTACGATGGCGACTTTTCGTCCTGCTTGCGAGAGTTTGAGCGCTGCACTTAGACCTGACCAGCCAGCGCCTATGATGAGGACGTCGAGGATGTTGCCGGCGGCGGTTGAGGAGGTGGCTGCTGTAGCTTTTGCCATGATTGTTGGTGTGGTAGATGGAAAGATGAGAAGTGGTGAGATGTGACGAGTGAAAGGGGTTTTTTTGGATTGCCGGCCAGATACGCCGTGATTATCGCGCACGGATCAGCCACACTCTTTCAAAAGCCTCACTCTCTCCAACCAAAAATCTCGCTACAAAGGTCACCATCTTGCATCAACAGGGTCCGAAAACATTGTTTCACCAAGAAGATCAACCCCACCCACTCAGGCACCCATTACAAATACTACCAACCCTATCGAAGCGCAAGACTCAAGAAATGAATCCAAGTGCACGCAATTGATCCATCGTCATAGGTTTCGAGAAATCCATCTGACCACCCGCACCAGCAGCGTTATTCGGATCGCCTAGCTGTGGATTCTGTTGAATCTGTTGACCTTGCTGTTGTTGCATCGACTGTGGTTGTTGTTGTTGCTGTTGTTGACCAATGCCGAAAGGGTTTACATTGTGGAACAATCCTGCTTGCTGCTGCTGCTGCTGTTGTTGTTGGGGCTGTGGCGGTAAATTGAGGTTGAACCCGAACATCTGAGGTACAGCTTGACCAAACGTCGGTTGTTGTGGCTGTTGTTGCTGCGATTGCTGTTGTTGCTCTGGGCCATTCTGACCTCCTATACCTAGCAATTGAGCTAAAGCGGCTAGATTCGGTTGTTGTCCTCCCCCTCCCCCTCCCCCTCCTCCAGCCGTTGCTGCTGCTGCTCCCTGATTAACAGCAGTCAAAGGATCCTGTTGCTGACCATTCTGACCAGTCGTCATCAAGCCTCCTACCCCTGTTGCCGCCAATTGATTCATATTGAAACCTGAACTTGTCAAACCACCAAATCGTCCCGCATTGGTCGCCGTCGCTGGAGCCGTTGAACCAGCTGAAGACTGCGAAGCCTGCACGGCTTGTGACAGGATCGAATTCAAATGGATCCCTCCTACACCCAAACCGCTGGCTCCAACACCGGAGAGAGGCACGTTGCCTGCAGCGTTGAGCGCGGCGAGATTGAACGGCATGGAAGAGCCTAAGCCCATCCCTGTCGCTGCTGCTTGTTGTGGTTGCTGACTCGATCCAGGTGGGTCTTGAGGCACGCTTTCACTTGATGATCTCTGCGCTTGATTCGTCGATGTCTTCTGTCCTCCTCCACCACCACTACTGGCACTTGTCGTCGTTGAAGCATTCTGTCCACTCAACAACCTACTAAACGGAATCGTGTCCTTCAACACCACTCCGATCAACTTGATCACCTTCTCTCCGCCTTTCGTCCCAGCTCGTTCCGCACTACTCGTCGGTTGACTGGTAGCAAACAGAACCAGCCCTGCACCTGCATTTCCACCATGCCGTACAAAAGCACAACTCTTCTTGGCATCCAACGAAGAAGCGAGACTGGAATACATCTGTTTGTTCTTCTCCAGCCGATCGCCTGTCAAGACGGCATCGGACTCTTGCGTCGAAAAGAGGATGTAAGGTGCATTCTGTGATTGCGCATACACCTGCAATGTCCGAGGTGCCAATTGCGTGATGGCTGTGATCTGCAACTTGTCCGGCCAAGGTAAGAGGAGGCGTTCCAGAGAGGACGTGTTGGAGGTAGCAGAGACGAGAGTGGCTACATCTCGTTTTTGCTTGGTAACAGGGTCCGAGATGACCGACCATGTAAGGGCGCCTTTCCAAAACGGTTTGGGTCGAGTAGGACTCGCTGGTGGTTGTGCCGTTGTTCCTGCTGACGAGGCAGAAGCTGCAGATGGATCCGCCACCGCAGGCTTGGCATTCGACTGTAGCGGAACAGCCGGTTGCTGTCCACTGTTCAAACTTCCACTCCTACCATGTCTGCCTACAACGCCTCCAGCCCCAACTGCGCCCGCTGCTCCTCCCGGTCCACCCAGATTCACGCCCATCTCCCTCGCTTCTTTATCGATATTGATCAAGCTCTGCAAACTGACATTGAAATTCGGGACGGTCTCTACTCCACTCACGATCCTCCCCACCAACATCTTCAAGGCCTGTTGCTGCGTTAACAATTGCGCCTTCAACTGTTCCAGATAAGCTTTGTTCATCCCAGGTGCTTTGCTAGCCAGATTTTCACCCGACGACTCGGCTTTGACAACAGCAGAGTAGGCAGCAGCCCAGTTCTTGACCATGGTCTCTTGTTGTGTGCGAAGAAACATGACTTTGGTGCTGATGCTAGGGTCGAGCTTGGGTGGAGCCGAGGTGGTGGTGGAAGCAGTGTTGGATGTTGGCAAAGTGGACGATGTAGGAACGGAAGGTTGAGGTTGTGAAATGCTGCCAGATTTTGATCGCTTGACCGGCGTAGAGGCAGCATTGGCATCTGATTCGTCCTCCCTACCTCTCTTGATCGAAGCGCCGGCTGCTGCTGAGCTTCTCGAAGCAGCAGCGCTTGGCGTGAGTCCACTGGACACGACATTGGCGTCCAGCTTGAGCTTGTCCCTTACAGCTTCCGACATCATGGTAGCCAGATCTTCATTGGCTAACTTGTTGGGTTCAACTACGATCTTGTGCATGCCCAAAATCGATGCTTGCGCTTCCCTGGACGAGGGAGGCGTCGGGTTGTCGGGTGTATTGGTCTTGGCAGCGCAACTGGTGATGGAGACGCCAAGACGAGCCAGCTTGAGACCGATGGCGGGAGCTGCTGCGCGATCGTTGGCTGCGTCCATGTTGAAAAAGGGCGGCGAAGTGAGGTCCCAACTCACATCGGAAGAATCGAGACATACATGGAGCAAATGTCTGGCTAGCACAGGGGGTCTCTTGGGCGCCAGCGGATTGTGAATCCCGTTGTCGGTGGGTTGAAGAAGTTCGAGAGCTGCTACAAACGCTTCGAGGACGTGAGCTGTGGGTCGGGAGGTGCTTCTCCCATCGACCAACGAGTAGATCGAGACTGCCGGATCAGCATCGTGTGAGGATCGATTCGATTGCTGTTCTTGGCCGAGCCATGATTCGGGAGACTGAATATTGGAGGCGATGAGTTTGGAGCCTGGTTGAAGCTTTGTGCGACTGAGCGTCCATGAGGGTCGCAGGAGAGATTTGTCATTGGTGGCACGGTAGACGACACAACCGATTGTGAGACGAGAGCCCGAGTAGGCGGTGTTGAGCTTTTTCGAGATGGCTTCTACCAGTGGCACTACAACGGTACGCCATTTACGACGGATGATGGGATGATCAAAGAGTACCAAGACGAGCTGCGTCTCTGGCATAGCCTGCAGAGATGAAAGTGCGATCGAAGTGCCTCGTGGTGTTGTATTGGATAGCATGGCAAGAGGCGATGGTGTGGCAATACCCATGCCCGCTGCTGAGCTGCCTGCCGGTGTTGGTGTTGTCATTGTCGTGCAAGGTTGAAGTGAGAAGTTTAGGGAAGTGGTGAGTGGTTAGTACGGCATGTTGAGATACGAGCCCTGCTTCTGCTTCTGCTTCTGCTTCTGCTCTTGCTCTGCTCTACGTCGGCGTCGCCAGGTCACCAACGATGGTCGCACGACGCCGCAGTTCCGAAGCTCTTTGACTTGTCGCTGACAAGGAACGGCACGGTTGCAGATCAAGGTTTGGGTCACGCTAAAACAAGGTTTTGTGATACTGTACGAGCAAAATCGTCAGTTGACCCTTTTACGAAAACGGCACTTCCGAAATCCGTGACCGCTCTGCTGTACAAATTCGGATCCATCTCTGCCAAAGCTCAACACAGACCCGAAATACACAGGCAGCGGCAATGCAGACAGCTCGCTTGCAACGGTCATTCCCATGATGATAGTTCGGATCAGCCTTCGAAGCTCTCACGCCACCTGTGTGTTGCAAGCTACGATTCGCTTGAGCTGCACTCGTGTGTCTATTCGAACGATCTTCTGCAACGAGCTGCCACACTGAACCGTATCGACCCTTCACGCGCGCTCTTCTTCACTGAGCGTCCTCATGACTTTACACGGTGTACCCGCTGCAACGCTCCAATCTGGGATGCTCTTTGTCACGACGCTTCCAGCTCCGATCGTACAGCCCTGACCGATCGTGACACCGGCCATGATGATCGTCCCTCCTCCGACCCACGTATCCTTACCGATGCTGACAGGCAAACTTCTCTCCAACCCTAGCTTCCTCTCTTTCACCGAGACCGAGTGCGTTCCACAGTAGATGCTCACGTTCGGGCCGAACAGTACGCCATCGCCCAATCGCACCTCGGAGCAATCCAGGATGGTGGTGTTGTAGTTGGCGTAGAATGAACCTTCCGGTTTGATGTTGGTTCCGTAGTCCACCCAGAGAGGCGGTTCGATTTCCACCTTGGCTACTTGTTCCATGGGCACTTGGAGCAGTTCGGAGAGCAATCGCTTTCGATCTTCCGACATGACGGTCTGGCCTTGGTTGAAGGCGGCAGTCTGGTCGTCCAGGGCCGAGGTGGGTTGGGTTCGGTTGTACTCGGTTTGCAATCGTCGCGCTTTGACGCGAGCACGGATCAGATCTTGCGAGTTGGCGAGGTAGGCAAGTCCGACGAGCATCTTGCTTTCTTCGCTCATCGTTGCCACCTTGTCGCCATACTGGCGGTCAATGTCGTCGAAAAGCTTGGATGTGCCCGACATTTTCAGTGAAGGTCTAGTCAGCACTCGCCTTCTCGGTCAGGTTGGAGGTGCGGTGTGAAGAAGCGAACAACGGTCAAGATCGAGCTGGCTCTTATTCTGGATCAACAGGAATCGAAGCCGTCTCCGGTTACACGTCCAACCGGCCCTGCAGTGCATTGTGTTCAAGAGGAGATGCCAAGACCTTCCTTTCTCTCCGCATACAAGTCGACCGAATCCGATGAGCGTGGGGGAAAAGCGTTGCCTATAATTACGCCTGAATCGAGCTGAAAACGCGCCTCGAATCTTCAGACTTCACTTGGATCGTGCGTTCTCCACGTCACAAACACGACCGAGCTCAGACCGACAACGGCATTCCTTGAAATTGACCGGTCCAACACATCTTCTCTTGCTCGACTCTTGGCCTCAGGCGAAATGGTCGGTCGAGGCACAGAGCTCAGGTCGACAGCGCATCCCCTCATTGCTACAATGTCAGCATTCGTGTCTGCATGTTATTAATACATTGGCTCGAAAAGCTTCGAGCGTTCGAGTAGCAAAATCGAACCTGTATTATGTAAGCATTACCCATTTTTCTCTTTCTAATCCAGGGCAGCGAGTCACACCGCGGGAAAAAAAAGCGCACATACCCAGTCAGTTCTTCCCAAACTCTCAACCTTCTCCCCTGTCGCTCTCACCATCATCCTCGACCTTTCCGCCTCGCCCACAAGATGTCGTCGCAAGCCACGCTTTCCGCCGGCGAGCGCTTCTCCCTCATCACCCGTGACCTGGACGAAGTGCTCGGTGCCGACATCATCAAATCCATCCTCGAAAAAGATGAACGTCCTCCCTCAGCTTACTGGGGTACAGCCCCCACCGGACGACCTCACGTAGGCTACTTGGTTCCTTTGACCAAGATCGCTGACTTCTTGCGAGCTGGTGTCCAAGTCAAAATCCTTCTGGCCGATATCCATGCGTTCTTGGACAACCTCAAGGCTCCGATCGAACTGGTCCGTCATCGAGTCAACTACTATCGACACGTTCTCACCGCGGTCTTCAGGGCCATTGGCGTACCTACCGACCGTCTCGTCTTTGTCGTTGGTAGCAGCTACCAGCTGACCGAAGCCTACAACATGGACAACTACCGATTGTGTGCATCGGTCACCGAACACGATGCAAAGAAGGCCGGTGCCGAAGTGGTCAAGCAAGTAGCCAGCCCTCTGCTCTCCGGTCTCCTCTACCCTGGTCTGCAAGCTTTGGACGAACAGTATCTCGGTGTCGATATGCAGTTCGGAGGTGTCGATCAGCGCAAGATCTTTACTTTTGCAGAACAGTACTTGCCTAAGTTGGGCTATGCGAAACGAGCTCATTTGATGAATGCCATGGTACCTGGATTGAAGGGGAGCAAGATGAGCAGTTCGGACAATTCGAGCAAGATTGATTTCCTCGATACGCCTAAAGAAGTTTCCAAAAAGATCGCCGATGCCGTCTGCGCTCCCGGGGAGGTTGAAGGGAATGGAGTCTTGGGATTTGTAAGAGCGGTTTTGTTCCCCATTGCTAGGTTGAGGGTGGAGTCGGAATCGATGGGGACACCTGTATCGGAAGCAGAAGGTGCATCTCGCAGCTTCGTCGGCTCAGATGCACCCAAAGGAACCATGTTCAGCATTGTCCGAACCGAAAAGTACGGAGGATCGCTGCATTACAGCGAGTACGCCAAACTCGAATCCGACTATGCAGCAGGAACAATCCATCCAGCCGATCTGAAGAAAGCCGTGGCAGAAGCCATCGCGACCCTGCTGGAGCCGGTGCAGAAATTGTTCGAGTCGGATGCCGAGTTTAAGAAGGCCAAGGAAGATGCTTATCCGGAAGACAATGCGGTGGTTAAGAAGAAGAAGGAGAAGAAGATCAATCCTAGATTCGCCCATCTGTACACCAAGGAGGAGGGTGGTACGGCTGAGACCAAGGAAGAGGCGATGAAGAACCAGAAGGAGGAGGAGAAGAAGAAGGCGGCAGCAAAGGCGAATAAGGCAAATAATAAGGGCGCCTTGCCTGCGGATAGGCAGAACGAGGTCCCGAAGGATAGCCAGAACGAAACTTTCGTAGAGGCTACCAGAGTCGGGCTGGACAATGTGGATTTGAACAAGCACTGATGGTTTCAAGTGACAAGGCTGGATTCACATGGTACAATCACAGAAACGAAGCTTTTTCGATCACAAAGGTCAAGCGGATGTGTGCAGTCTGGAGTTGCATTGTGCCTAATTCCCCCCCTCTTCGGTCGCTTCGCCACTTCTGGCCTTTAACCTATCCAACGTCTTTGTGGCCACCTGCAAAGTTTCCTCTGGGAGTCTCGCCAATTTCGCCACTTGCAGACCGTAACTTTCCCGGTTGATGCCTTTCTTCAGCTTGTGTTCGTACATCAATCCGTCGTCTCCATCCACGCGAACGTCTGTTGACCAGAACTCTACGTTGTTCCAATCGGCTTGCTTGACCAGGTCGCAGATCTCATAAAAATGGGTGGCAAAGAGGGTTCGGCAGCCGCGTTCGTAGAGGGTTTGCAGAGTGGCGAAACCGACGGCGATGCCGGTCAAGTTGGAAGTGCCTCGTCCGATTTCGTCTGCGATGACCAGTGAGCGGGGGGTGGATCGATGGAGGATTTCGCCCACTTCGACCATCTCGACCATAAAGGTCGATTTGTCTTGGAAGAGATCGTCTTGGGCACCGATTCGAGTAAAGATCCGATCTACCAGACCCAGTCTTGCACTTCGACAGGGGATGAAGCATCCAGATTGAGCGAGGATGGCGAGTAAAGCAATGGAACGTAGGAAGGTGGATTTCCCCCCCATGTTAGGACCAGTGATGACATGAACTCCCGATTGCAGATCGAGCGAATTGGGCGTGAACAATCGACCTCGTTCCAGCAGACCCATTTCGACACTCAAATGTCGAGCATCGTCAACATGGATCGAGGTGGAATCGTCGATGATCGGACGGGTGAGAGAGAACTCTTCGGCTGCTTGCGAAAAGCTGGTGAGCACGTCCAATTGATCGAGCAGTTTGGCATTGGTTCGAAGTTGACTTGAATGGACCAAGGTGAGTTGTCGTAGGGATTCCAGTTCGAGGCTTTCGAGAGAGGTGATTTCTTTCGACATTCGGTCCAGTCGTGAACCTAGGCTGGTCCATGTCGGACAGTAGTAGGTGGTGGTAGATCGGTTTTTCCCTGCGATATGTACGGTGAGTTGATCGACTGTAGAAGAGCAGGTGGAGGGAAGAGGAAGGTTGGGTGAAGAAGGCAGGGTTCTACCACGGGAATGGACAACGTAGCCTTGACCTAGGACGTAGCGCAGAGTGACATTGTCGGAAGCATAAGCGAGTTGAAAATCCGACTCCAACCTGCGAGCCGTTCGACGCAGGGCTCGATGAGACCGAGTCAGGTTCGTCAAGGCTTTCGAGGACGTCGGTCGAATCAGGTGTTCGAAATCTTCACCCCAAAGATCGGAAGAGTCGTCACGGTTGGGATCGGAGTCGACTGAACTGCCGTTTCGACCGCGTTTGCTCGTCGTGACGGATCTCGACCCCGTCGTACCCAGACTGCGAAGCTTGGAGCGAGATGCGTCGGTCGATGTACCAGTGGCGGCAGCAGCCACTTGTTCCACTTCGTTGGCCATCGTCTCTTGCCTCTCCATTCTCAAGGCTATGACCCTTTCATCGATCGCATCACCCAGTTTCATGGCCAATTCTCCCAAATTGTGAAATTTGGAGATCAGATTCTCCAACGTTTCCCTCTCCTTTTCGCCCTTTGGCAAATACTCGACTTCTTTCTGCATCAACTTGTTGACTCTATCCATAGCACCGATAGCGTCCCTCACCTCTAGCAGATCCTGCTCATCGTTTCGTCTTGTCACCAACTTTTGCAGTACTCTCGTCACATCTCCCGCGCCCGTCCTGAGGACTGACCTGACATCCTCCCTCAACGCTTTCCTGTTCAGGAAAATCTCGACTAGATCGAAACGCGCGTTGATGGTCGAGATCGAAGTGGACGGATTGCAAAGCCATTGTTGAAGCAATCGTGTTCCGCCGCGGGTGACGGTACGACGAAGGACGGAAAAGAGCGAGCCGCGGATGGAGGCTTGTCGACCAGAAGAGCGGATTTCGAGGGCAGAGAGCGTGTGCGCGTCGATCTGCATGACAGAGTCCAGTCGTTGATGCAATGGTCGAGAGAGCGAGAGAGAGGTTAGGGTCGAGGTGGTTTCTGGGTCCAGTAGGCGTGTGCGGAGATAGGAGAGCAGAGTGTGGACTGTGGCTGTTTCTACCGGATCCAGAGTGGGAGTTGGTGGAAGACATGTGTCGTTGCATGGTGATGGTTGTTGCGCTGACTCGAAGGATGGGGGCGGGGGCGGATTGAAGTGTGAAATGTAGATGCTTGAATCCGTCACGAGCTCCCTGACGTTCAGTTTGATACGATCTGCATCCGTCTTTTCTGTCTCTACCCCTTGACCTTCTTCCATCCTACTGGCATCAATCGACCCCATATCGATCACCACCTCCTTGGGTCCAATCCTTGCAATCTCATCCCTCAAGCTCTTGAAATCCTCACACACGGCTGTATTGAAATCCGCCGTCCCCACGTCCAGCCAAGCCAACCCATACCTCACTGTTCCGTCACCCCCTCCTTCCTCCGCCATGGCACTTACACCTACGATAAAGTTGTTGACAAACGGATCCAAAAACTTTTCATCGATCAACGTCCCCGGGCTGACCACCCTGTTGACTCTCCTTGTGATCTCTGTTGCATTGCCCACCCCCGCATCTTTCGGTCTGAACTCCTCCGATATCGCCACGAGCAATCCTTTATCGAGTACGAGGATCTTGAGATATTTCTCCAGCTGGAAGATGGGGAAGCCTGCCATGGGAACGTCTTGGCCGCCCCATCGACGGTTGGCTAACTTGATGCCGAGGATGGAGGCGAGTTGAGGTGCTTGTGAGAAGTAGGATTCGTAGAAGCCGCCGACGCGGGTGAGGAGGATGGTGGAGGGGAAACGTGCCATGTCGTCGAGAACGGTTTGGGCGAGTGGTGGCCATCGGATAGGCTCTTCTGTTGGAGATTCTGCCGGGTCGGGTGATGAAGATGATGCGTCGGACGAGGATGAAGGTCTGGAGCGAGATTTCGCCGTGGTGCGCTTCCGGGTAGTCGGGGGAACGAGTGCCGCGAGTGGCGGAAGCGGCTGACCATCATCTCCGAGAACGGAAGAAGTCAACGAGTCGTATGCCACCGTCGTGCGACGTTTCGTTCGAGCTTTTGAGGCGGATGAATCGCAGCTCGCTTCGTTGTCTTCGGCAGCTGACTTGGTCGCATTCCTGATCGATTGTGTTGAGAAAGTTCTTCTTGGCATATCCGAGTGCGATGGGTACCTTTGCCTGAAAGGAGTACGAAAAGAGGAGCTCGATTCGCCAAATGATTTAAGGGCAGTGCTGAAAGAGCTTCTGACCCACTCTGAACAGCCAAGGTCATCATCCTGACGGCTATACAGCAAGCCGTGATCATTCCTGGACGACAAACTTTGCAGCCGAGCCACTTGCCTACTTCTCCCGCAAGCACATCTGACCAACAGCGCCGCACCACTACCACCACCACCACCGCCGCCGCTGCTACCTACTACGATCCTGCTCATCTTTGCCTCGTCGCCATTGTTCGAATCAGATGGTTGTGTTAAGGAGAATGATCCCTTGATAAGGTCGAGTCAAAGACTTGGTTTGTGAGAAGAAAGTCGGAAAGTTTCACCGTTGGACCCTTCACACTTTGCCGCTTTCCGCGGATCGTCTTTGTCAACTAACATTCACAGATTAAAAAAAATCCGAGCATCATTCATGCCGGTCGACCTCAGCTCGATGACCTTTGCACATGCAGACATCTTGGACAATGGATTGATCTCTTGCCGTAACTTCTATTGCTACCGCACCGTCAAATTAGGGCACACTCACGCCACCTTCTTCATCCTGTACTCTAGCCGAATATCTCCCCCGGTCCTCCAAAAGAACCTCTGACACTGAGCAAGCGTGACATGCACCGGCAACACCACGTCATTGCACAAGATCTCAATCATCTCGTGAGGAGCCGTCATCTGTTCCATTGTCTCCTCGCCCTTTCCAACCACCTGCCCATCCCGCTCAGCTGGAGCCGTCGCGTTGGCTCTGGTCATGCTCAGTCCTGCCGCAATGTTCGCTGCTGCTGCTCCTGGAGCAGCACTTCCTCCCATCGCCGGCGATCCAGGCGCGCGTTTCGTCGCATTGGCATCCACCGACGATCGTCGACTAGCATTGATACTGGCAGTTCGCGACCGAGGAGCAGAAAGCTCCAGCTTCTCTGCTACGTAGAAACATGCCTTTTTCACCCGCAAACATCGTGTAGCCGTCAAGCGCGCATTCCCCGTAGGCAGCTCCGGCATGGGCTGCACCGTGTTCAAGTCGTACCCACCGAATCCATCCGAGTGCGTCTCGGCGGGCTTCCACGGCGATAGCGTGAAGCTCAGCTTGACCGGATCTCGAGCCACGACGTGATTGTTGAGCAGACAATCGAGCAGCCAGATTGGCGCCGTCTGTTCTAGCACCTCGGTGTCATCCCCTGTACAGCTGACCAGACCACGGTAGACAGCTTCCCACGAACCGGCATCTGCTGACGATTGCGATATGATCACGGCGGTATCCTGCGGCAGTGGAAGTCGTGGCATTTCTTTGAGCGACGCGGGTGCCAGTGGCTTACTGAACAGCTCTTCCAGCATCTGCATGTGCGTCAGCGCCTTGCGTGAGCCATCGCTTCCATCTGCTGTGTTCGTCGCGGCCGCACTGGCGGCACGTGCCTTCTTGACAGCTTCATCGGCTGAGTCTGCTTGAACATCTGCTTTGTCCGTCTTGTTCTTGCCAAAGCGGAACTTGTTCATGAAACCGCTTCCACCTCCCACCCCGTTAACACCGCCTGCACCCGGAGTGACGACATTGCCGTTGGCCTCGTCCACGCCGCTCGAAGATCCTTCTTTCGCTCTGATTCCCGGTGTCTGCGGTACTTTGCTTGCATTTGCAGCAGGCGTTGATCCTTTCGCTGAAAAGTAGTCTCCTCCTGACTGACTCACTTCACCCAGCATCGTCGTCGTTGTAGGTAGAGCTGTGCGCTCACCACTGTCGCCATTAGCGTTCTTCTGAGCAGACCCGAGATAAAGCGGATTGGATGCCGACGACGTCAGCGCTGGCGTCTTGGCCGGTGTGGCCAGCCCCATCGTCATTCCAGGTGTGAAAGGTCCATTTCTATGAGCGCGCAAAATCTTGTCCCAGGCCGGCGTCTCTGGCGGGAGGGGTGTACCAGCCTCATCTACCAAGCCGGGACGCAGCTGGCGTTCTGCGTCCACAAAGCCAGCGAACAGATTTCGCAACAGCCAGCGAGCTACCTGGCCACGCTGATCCTCCTTGAAGTTGCTCGGATCGACACAATCGACAAACTCATCGACATAGAACTCGGCCTCGAAGCAGCGAGGCTCTTCGATGTGGATGGTGAGAGCACCACCCCTTGTCTCTGCGGAACACCAGAGTGGTGTGACGCCTTGGCCTTCGATGCGTTCCTTGACCACCTCGAGTGTGTCGCCTGGTGTCTGTTCGGGCCGCCATTTGCGCATAAAGGTGTACGGTATCAAGCTGGACTCGAGCGCAGCCTTCTCCACCTCGCCACGGTCAAAGTCGCCGATGCAGACCCCTTTAATGATGTCCCACAACATGACCGATCCCGTACTGTCGATGGTGATGACGTGGCGACGGTCGTTGAGCATGGAAGAGCGAACGAGACCGTGCGAGCCTCGAATCACTGCGTCAGGTTTGAGTCGCAAAGGCGTCGCTTCTTGTGCTAGCTCGCGATCCTCGAAATCGAGCCGGGCTTGGTAGTTGAGGTCATCTTCGTCCTCGTCCTCTTCGGCCATGATGACATCCGTGCCGCTTTGAGCCCGACCATTGAGCCGCATCTCCGCCATCTGTTTGGCAGCCAGAGAGGCGTCAGCGTCAGAACCGCTCTCCCACGACTTGCCGAGGCCCTCTGGTTCATACATTTGGTCCGTAGGCGCAAAACGAAGACTGGCAGAACGAGCGCTGGCGGGTCGATGAGGTGTATCCATCGCCTGGACCTGCGCAAGGTGGGGATTGATGGGTGACATTACCGGCGATCGCGTTGCTGTGGTTGGGATCATGATGCTGTTCTGGTCCATTGACATGCGACTGGCGATGGAACGAAGAGGTGCGATGCTGAACATGGATTCATCCGCATGACTGCGTGGATCACGTACACTGACACTGCCAAGCCCGATCTTGTCGCCGTACGGATCGCTGACGGGGGCGAGGCTGACCAGACTGTCGAACGGGATACCATGAAGTGTAGCTGGGAGCGGAACATCGTTTGGCGGGAGATCCATACCAATCTGAAGTGCTGAGAGTGCAGCGGCGGAAGAAGACGCAGCAGCGCCACCAGCGGCATGGGCAGCGGGATCACGACGGAGCAATGCTGCTGAAGGCTCGGCAAAGGTGACGGTGGGCGAGTGATGCGTGGAGTCGGGCGAACGGCTAGCATCGACGCTATATCGATGCAGACTTGGGCTTCCGAAGGAATTTCGATGAGCGGACTCGCGAGAGCGCGGATGTGCGCCTCCAATCGGATAGATCGCTTCCCTCTCTGAGCGGCGCGGCACATCTCTCCAGCGGCTGACGCTGGTCTGACCTGTGGCGGTCCAGAAATAGGTGTCGTCGAGTGCTATGATCTTCTGGATGCCCGACTTGGCGTCGCGCCTGTGCGAATCGGGCGGATGGTGCAGCGCCTCTGGATCCTGGTCTTTGTCGTCAACGTCCGATGCCGCATCTCGCTCCTGACAAAGCACGACACATTCGCCCTCTGAAACTTCGGCACAGCGTTCCCAATCGACCTTGCAGACGTACCCTTGACGATCGCCCGAGTAAAAGACATCGAGGGTGGGATGATCAGAAAAGAGCGACCAGACCGAGTCGTCGTGATGAGTAAAAGTGTGCAAGCATCTCTGTTCGCCCAACGACCAGAGACGAACTGTCGAGTCTGCAGAGCCAGACAAGAGGAAGCGACCATCTTCGCTGACGAGAACAGCGCGAACATTGTCTGTATGGCCGACCAGCTCTGCGCACTTCTTTCCACTGCGTGGATCCCACACCTTTACATGCTGCTCGGGTGAGCCTGCAGCGATGACAGAGCCGCTCGGGTTGACGCTGAGTGCATAGACCGACGTTTTGACAGCCTTGTCGTCTATTTCGAGCATAGGCGCCGCTCTCGCTTCGCGAATGTCCCAGAGCTTGATGCACTTGTCGAAACCACCACTTGCGACGTAGCCAGACTCGCTGGCATGGGCTAGCGCCTTTACATAGTCTTTGTGAGTGCCGAGCACGTGAGGGCTGAGGCTGTGCTGCTGGTCGTGTGGATTCCAGACCTTGACGGTACGATCGGACGAAGCTGAAATCAGGGTTTGGTTGTGGTTGCAGAGGATGATGTCGTTGATCCAGTCCGTGTGTGACTGAACACATTGCCGGAAGCGGGTTCGCTTTGCGCGATGGGCTCGCAATGGATCAGCTTGCCAGTAGGCGAGGGCATCGATGTCGGTGGCAGAGGGCAGTGCCGAGGTGTCAGCCAGCAGACCGATGGATTCGCTGTGATGAAGTTCGGAAGAGAATGTCGTGCCTTGGTAGCTATCAAAGGCTTGCAGGCTCCTCTTTCTCATCGGCAGGCCCAATTCCCAGGCACCGACAAGGCCGTCTCGGCCACCTGTGTAGAGGATACCTGGAGGGACAGCTTGGCGATCGTGGCTGGCAGAGTGACCGAACTCGCGATCCTGGTGTCTGTCGGTGTCCGTGTCTGTGTAGTCCTCTTGATCGTCATCATCGCCTTGACCAATGCAAGTGGTCGTGTCTATGGCGAGAGAAGAGACAGCCAACGAATGCTGAGGATGTGATGCGAGCGGCGCATTGGACTGTGTTGACCTGCTGGATGTGGATGCTGCTGATAACGAAGGCAGAGAAGAGGATGAAGAGGCTGCGCCCTTGTTGTAAGAGCGAAGTGAGGGTGGGATGAGAAGAGGACCTGTGTTGCATCGACGGTCGGCACCTAATGGCGGCAAACCAAATGTGGACGGTGGAGAGCGACAAGGTGGAAGAACGTAAGAGATCCTCTTTGTGGTGGGTTTCGCGTCGGCATCCATGGCTGCGACTTGTGTCGGCGTTAGTGTTCAGCTCGAAGTAGATGATCGCTGTTGGAGGAAAGGTGAGCGTCCACGCTGGATGGAGATTGGGTCTGATGATTGAACGAGAGAGTGTCTCTATGGATGCATTTTGACGAGCGAGCGATCGAGGTTTGATGTACGATGCCGAGTACTGAAGCTTGCCTGAAGCTGAGTCGATAGCCGTCTTTGCTCGAGATTTTCACTGATGGTACGACTTTGAATCCCTGTCGGCTGATGATCCGAAGTCCATCGATGATCGATGCCTGCTATGAATCCGCGTCTGCTTCCCGTGTGAACAGGAGAGCAAGAAGTGCAGTCGAGCGTTGAGATGGAGTGGAACAGCCGATAGGCGTTGCACATGAAGTTGCAGCGAATGAATCGGTGTCGGCGTTGGCTCATCCGAAAAAGAACGAGGCGAGAGGGTCGTGCATCACAGGATTGCCTCGCCTCTGGGCAGAAAAGAAGAAAGCGCCTTCCAAGGCACCTGCGCGGTTGGCACTCGGTCTGCAGCACGGCTATCGCGGTGTCTGTGTCGGTCGGAAGCAGCCGAAAGGCACGAAAAGCAGCAGCGGCATCACAGGATAATGCACCTCACAGATGAATAAATCACAATTTCATCAGAGACAAACTAATCGGCGCAGAAGAATAGGCAAAAGGCGGGGTCGATTCGCCTTTTCTTAGTGCCGCTCGCATCGGCAGTAGTACCTTTGTGAATTGATTCAGGAACCGTCGGCCCACCGGTACGTACAAGCACAGATGTACGGAAGAAGCATCTTCTCGATGAGCGCACCGCCTGTGATTTCGTTTGTCATTCATGTTTGTATTCGCACATGATGCTGTAGAGATGGTAGCAAAGAGCAAGTCATTCATCGTATACGCCCGCCGAGCCTGACCTTACAGCGAAGCCTGAATATCGCTCCACAGCTCCTCGTACGCCACGCCTACCTCTGGCAGCAAATCGTCAGCCAACATGGCTCTCTTCTTCTTTCCAAAGGCCAACCTACTACACGTCCTTGCCGTCAGACTTGCACCGTATCCGGCCATCAACAACAGTCTGTCCTCTGCAATCAGCTCGGCATCTCCATCGGATGAGGTGGCAGGCAAGTCCGGATGGTCTTCCTGATAGATCTTGGCCCATCCGGCAAAAGTGCCTAGACAACCGGCCAAGATATCGCCTTGACCACCACATCGTTTCAATCCGCCTTCCGCGTCCACGTACAGTACCTCTTTGCCATTAGTGATTCGATCCACCTTTCCCTTTTCCAACACCGTAGGACCTTTCAATGCCTGTGCGAGATTCTTGGCGGCCGAATCCGGGTCTTGTTTGGCATCCACTCCAAGCTTGTCACATAGCCTGGCGAATTCCGCCACATTGGGCGTCAGAATCGCCTTTTTGTATCCCTGAATCAACTCGGGTTCGTTTTGCAGCAACCACAATCCATCCGCATCGACGACGACGTACATATCGTGTTTGCGAGCTAGGGTGATGCAAAGCTTGGCACACTTTTGCATGAATTCGTCCCTTCCCAGTCCGGGTCCGATGACCACCGCATGGAATCGTGCAAACAGTTCGTCGACCGACTTTTCCACTTGGCTCCATTCCAACGAAGGATCCAAAAGGCGATTGACAATGAGGTCGGGCGAGTAGGTTTTGATCACATTGCCCGCTTCAGGTGTGCAGATCGTGTACGACATGTCGCAACCGAATCGCATCGACGACATCGACGCAAAGAAGGGGGCTCCAGTGTAATCGCGCGATCCTCCCACAATCCCGATTCGTCCAGCCTGACCCTTGTGCTTGGTAGTCGAAAGAGGTGGGATGATCCGCTTCACCGATTGCATGAGCGACTGTTGCGTAGATGTGGTGGAGAGCGCCTTCGAAGCTAGCGAAGAGAGGTTGGTCGTCAGCGTGGTGGCCAGTTTGCCAGGTGCTGCGGCCGTCGACATTCTGACTAGCTAGAGCGTGGCAGCTCGTGGGGATGGTGACAATGACGGTCTTTGTAAAGGTGGCAGAAATAGATCAAGTGTGCCTCGTATCAGACCGAAGTAGTGATAATAGATGATGGTAGGACAGCTGGCCTACGGTCCAACCTCCCTTTTGTATGTTCCTCGACCGTTGCGTAAGTACTGCTAGTCTCTTCTGACGTTCACTTGGTAGCACAAGTATCAGCCAAAGGCGAGAAAGAGGCAAGAAAGCCACAAACGTCAGATACCGCTCGCTGGGCAGCAGAAGAGGAAGATGATTCAGGCCCGCTCGCAGGCGAACCTCGCGCTTAGGTCGACAGGAAAAGGCTCACTCAGCAGCTTCTTCCTGCATCATCCAACAGCCGTGTGGAGGCTTGTGCGTTGTCGAGAAAATCAGACCAAAATCTAAATTGATTTTACTGGAAAAACAGCATATCGATGGCGGCCATTACATCTTGTCCCAAGATCTTTGTTATGCCACTTCTGCCAGCGATGGCAGAAAGGTTATTTTGTATGCGTGGCGTGGACATACTCGATACATAGCATATGGAGATCAGCGATTGAGCGATCAAGGGTATCCGTCGTTCATGAGACTCCAAGCCGCATGGCATCCAAGATCAAAATCCACATGCTGAGGTACGACAGCGCCGCGATCGGGACAACGTTTCTCCAAACGGCCACTTCCCAATGGAAGTTGCGCCGGCTGCTCGTACGCTCTCGTGTCCAAGCACCGTCACGATAGACAAAGCGAGTATGACCTGAGCGATACATCGGCGATTGAAACGGGAAAGGAGGAAGCACTGGACGGCGTCCGAACAATCCTCTCCCGGCTGCAGCTGGTCGACCTGCCAGTGTTGCCGATGGACTTGCGCCCATGGCAGAAGAAACGCTTGCTGGCAAGCGTCGACGCAAGCCATGTTGATCCGAACGACCACTCCAGCGTGACGGAGGCGTACCGCTCCCGCCGAGCACGGTGCGATCCGTTGTATAGCCCGGCCAGTCGGATTCGCCTTCCATCTCGGTCTCTGCTGCTACACCCGACAGGCGTGATCGATCACCTTTTACCATTCCTTGCGCTCTGCTGCCTGCCTTTCGTCTTCGCGAAGTGGCCGCAAAAGAAGGTCCACCGATCACAGCACGCCAGAATCTGGTTCCTTGACCGCCTCTCCGCTGCCGTCTCTGCCGTTCCCGCTCTGAAGCGAAAAAGCTCGCTGCAGCTGCATCGCTCTCGTCGCCCGAGCGTGGATCCCAATCCGACTCTGCCACGAGTGACAGACCGCCTGTTGCAGAAGATGGATGCTGATCCGCTTGCCACATTCGCTCTGCCGCGTTCGGTCTCGCCGTGCTTTTGGCAAAGCGGCTGTCGGACAAGTAGCCAAGCACGTCGTCTGCCTGGTCTTCTTCCTCCTCCTCATCGAGCTCGTCGTCGAGCGGTGCATCGGCGATATTGCTCGTCACCCAGCGGGAAACCACATCGCTGAGCGCTGTAGTGGTACCGATGACGACCCAGGCGCCCAGAGGCTGGTCTGCTCCGAAAACGTGCACCGTCAGCCGCACCAGCGGCCAACAAATCGCTTGAAGCGCCACGAGGCGGATCAGCGAGGGCAGGATCGAATAGTAAAGCAGCCAGCGACGCAGAAGCAACGTAGTGAATGACAAGGCGTGATACGCAGTGCTCATACTCCACAAGCTTGCGACGGCGAAGTCGAGCGATCCTGGCTGCCGACGACCGAGTCGATGTGCGCCGAGAAGCTGGGCTTGCGCCGCCGATCGAGTTGCGCTCCAAAAGTGTCCACCTCCATCTGCAGCAATCATCATATGGCCGGGTCTGAGTAGATGGCCGTGCCTCGTCGCTAAGACAAAGGCGTTGCGAGCGAGCCAGAAAGTGCCGATACAGCCAGGGACCGCAGCAAGGAGGCGCAATGAGTGTAATAGGAGCTTGAGCACCAGCGGAAACTTTTCTTCGTCCTCCTCAGCGGCAGTCGCTGTGGCAGCAGATCTTGCTTCTGCATCAGTGTCTGCGCATCGTGGGGTAGGGCCGTTGGCATCACAGGCAAACGGACGGTTTCGAGGCGGATCTGAGCCTGGATCAGGCGACATCGGACTCTCTGGTTGAGTGGTGTCCGATGTCGGAGAGACCGGTAGACTGCTGGCGTCCCCATCTCCCGCTTCGCTCCGAGGAGCAATTGACGGGCTGATGTCGTGAGAAGCGCCTGCCTCAGACGATGTGCCGAACGCTGGCGTCTCAGAGGCAGCTGGTATTGACCTTGTGGAGTTGTGGTTAGGTTTGGATGAAACATGATATCCAAAATTGGTGGCAGGCTGGATGGGGTCGACGGAGGCTCTCGTAATCGAGGCGTTGATTGGTGTGCGCGGCCGAAGCAGTTGCCTTGCACTGCCAGCAGACCCCGATCGCCTTCTTCTGGTCGACGCGGCTTGTGCTTGTGTCGACGATTCTGGAAATGAGGGTGAGAGCGCACTTGCCAAAGTATCGGCGCGAGACATGCTGCTCGTCGAGGCGTCAGTGTGCCGTCTGTCGTCCCTCCTCTGCTTTGACCTGGATGACGAGAAGGACAACATCGAGTCCAGATCTTCGTCTCCGTCGCTGTCCGGAGCGAACCAAGGGCTGGTCGGGGTCGATGAAGACGAAGCCATCTGCGGAATGCTTGGTGTCATCTCGAGCCCCGCTGGAAAGGGCGAAAGGCTGGTCAAGCCACGGCGACCGTAGAACGAGGCCGAAGGAGATGGAGGTCCACTGCGACTGCCACGCGACGACGACCGAGCTCGAAGAGGGGGACGTGCGAGGGTGGTAGCGGAAGTCGGACTGGACAGGGACTGTGCGCCTGTAGCGATCGGAATCGAGATGGGCGGCGGCAATGGAGGATCAGAGGCGTTGTGCAATGTCGATGCCGACGAGGAGTTGGACGGAAGCTGGCTCTGATTTGCACCCTGCCCTGGGGCGCTACCATCGACGTCGGCAGCCCTCTCGAGCTGGGTCTCTTGAGCAGATGCGCGAGGCGCATACGGAGGAGGCGATTCAAAGTCATGGCCAAGATACGGAGAGTCAAGGTCAGGGAGGTGAGGCGTGCTGCGGCTAGCAAGTAGGCGATGCAACCCGAGCAAGTGGGCCGTCTGCTGCATTTGCGCCGCGTGCTGAGCCCACTCGGACTGGCTCGCTGAGCGGGCTGCATGTTGATTTTGAGGCGAGAGGCGTCCAAACACAGTGTCGACGGGCGGAGAAGGATCCGGTCGGACATTGCTGGAACGTAACTCCGGATGAGAGCTTCCGCCCTGTGATCGAAGCTGAGCAAGCAGCGCTGAATCGAAGTAGTCGGAGGCGTTGCGAGACGACAAGGTTGATCGTGGGGACGCGGGTCTCGAGGTTTCGAGTGTGAATTCAGTAGGCATCGAGTGATCATTCCATGCTGATGCGTGTGCCACTGGCGACATTGCAAGGGCAAAAGGGGTGGATGCGTGGAGAAGTGGCGATGAGGGAGCCGTCATGGCCGAGGCCGCTCCAGGCGGCAGACGATATTCGTGAGGGGCGGAAAAGCTTTGTAGATCCTCGAGATGCGACGCTGATCGGTTGCGAAGACCATCATTGAGCAACCTACGTTCCTCTGATCCAATCGAGGTCGAATGGCCGTTGGAGGTGGCCGAGCGGCTTGGCACCGGCACAGGACCCGATCTGCTGTTGCTACGAGCGCGAACTGCTGGACCATGGTGAGATCTGCGTTGCTTTTTCGTCGAAGAATGTACACTCTGATGATGCTGGGATAGGGAGGCAGGGATGGCTGACGACGTTGCTGCGTTCTGCACGAAGGTGGTTGAAGAAGCGCGCGACCGGGTGCCTCGTTGATGTGAAGCCTGTGTAGGCGGGCTGTCCGGTCGATGTGATGGGACTGATGTCTCTGCTGCTTGGTCAGAGCGAAAGATGTGTTGACTGTCAATGGCAGCCAGCAGCGGTGGGCTCAGCATAGAATGTTGCGGAGAGGTGGCGCTGTCATACGACATGGTCTAGGTGGAGCACGCCGCGTGGTCAATGCAAGGATCGATTGGGTCGTCATGTGAGCGTGCTGGTCCTTTTCATCCAAGAGAGCAGAAGAGAGAAAGAAACGAGTCCATCAGGCGATCAAAGGCGCCTCTCGGTTGGCGATCACACCTTTCGCCTGTTCGAGCTTAGATAGCGGGTCACGTCGGCTGAGCGTATGATTGAATGGTGCCGACTTTGCGCGGCTGTTCCGGTGGATGGTGGTGAGGCTCCGATAGCAACTGTAACGATGATAAGTGCGTGGGATATTTTGGCGCAGCGAGCAGTTGGAAGCTAGAGCCAGAGTTTGATTGACTCGGTCCTGCCGATAAAGGAGTGACAGGTACGACCAAGAGCAGATCAAAGCTTATCTGGGCTTTCCAAGTCAATGGATCAACTGGAGGAAGAAAGAACGGCAGAGCCAGCAGCAGCAGCAGCAGCTCGACAGGGTCCAGAGAGAACGCACGCTTTGTCAATTCCCGCCTAATTTTCTGCACCGGATTTTTATTTCGCATTTTGCGACCTCTTTTGTTCCAGGCTCGCTTTCTCGTTTCGATCTTTTCACATTTTGCTCATAGGCTTGGCTTTGCCGGGAGCAATCTCAGCTTTTGACGGACCGAGCCGCCTCGAGAGGCTTGCTCAGCCGTCATCGAAGCCCATCGTCGTCAATCGAATCATCTTCAGCGATCATTTGATCCAGTTGAGTCCAAACAGGTCCGACAAGGGACAGTGGATGCGAAGAAATCTCTTGATTTTATGTATCTCTGAGTGTGTGTCTATGACAGTGAGTGAGTGCAGTGCAATGCAGCTAGGACAAGTCGGGCCAACGGCAGATGATCCATTCTTACTTGGCGCCAACGGCAGCCGCAATACCGGAAGGAGGTGGACGGCCAAAGTCTTCGTGCATCTCGATGAGCAATTGCAGCGCACGTCGAGCGTGAGTGCGTGAAGGGTCTTCGCCGGGGACGCCGTCGCGAAGAACGTCGGCCACCTCTTGCTCCTCGAATGGGTACGGCAGGAACTTCTGCAAGTATTCGTAAGCTACCAGCGTCGCACCGAATTGAGGCGAAGATCGCAAGACACGTGCCAACGAGCCCTTGAAGAACGCCTTTGGTCCTTCTTCGGCCATGATCTTGGTGAAGCAGTCGACAATGCCCTTGTAGGTCGCCTGTCCCTTTCTCGCTTCGACTTGCAGTCGCGTCTTGATCACATCGGCTGGTGTCGTAAGGAAGGCGGCAGGCATACCGGCAATGGCGGCCGATGCCAGCATCTCTCCGAATCCGAGCTTCTTGCCGTCTTTGCCTTCATGGAAAGTATCCTTCTTCAAGTGGGCATATGCGGGAAAGTAGATGGCCGAGAAGGGGATGTCTCGCAGCAGACACGCCGATGCACCCTTGTATAGACCCACAAGACCCAGCTGACGCACAATGTGCACCGCACCTCGTGCCACGCGGTCGCCGCCTTCGGCCTTGGCAATCTCACCTGCGACCTGCAGACGAATCTTGACGATTTCGAGCGGATTGGTGAAAACGACCTGGCAACCACCGGCAGCACCACCGGCGAAGAGCTCCCACGGCAATGTGATCGCTCCCGAGATGGGATCCTTGGCATGACCTCGCACCAGATCGTTGACCGTCAGCTTGATGGCCTTTTCTGGAGCGACACCGAGCAGTTGTGGGCCGAGACCAGAGTAGAAGCCGCGCAGACCTTCGTTGCGGAAGACCTTCTTGACGCAATCTATCGAGTTCTTGTACATGAGAGGCTCACCGACCACCGAAGATCGCTGGTTCTGCATACGTGTCTTGACCAGGTCGATCGGATAGACAATCGTGGCACCAATGGATCCGGCGATACCACCGAGACCAAAGTTGTACGCCGACTTGCCGACCTCTGCCAGTGCACTTTTGACCGGCTTCTCCTTCTTCTCCTCCTGCATCTCCTTGAGACGTGCTGTAGCGAGCTCCTCTCGCTGCTCCTTGTCGGTGGGCGCGGGATGTGGCTCCAAGTCGTCGGAAATCATGAGGTCGTGGCAGATGAGGTTCTCGGTTTCTGTTGCGCCGCGCACCACCGAGGTCTTGTACGAGAGCATGCCGGGAGAGGAGGCGGCAACCTCGCGCCGGAACTTTTCCATGTGCTCCTGGAACGCTGGGTCGGCGTCCTGGCGAGAGTAGAGCTTGGCGTTGACCACAAAGCGACCCTCGCCGGGCAGATGTGGGATCCAGTAGACGCCATGCTGGCCATTGCCGTTGGCTGGTTGTGCATTGTTTGGAACAGCTTGCTTCTGTTCTGATGGCGGCGTCGACGAGTCGCAGTGAATCGGCTTGGGCCAAAACATGGACGGGACGAAATGTGACATGGTGACTTGAGCGAATGTGTGTGTATATTGGCGGATCTTCGAGAACTTGCGCCAGAATCGATCGGCCGATGACGACTGGGTTCGTTTTGCCCGCTGAAGCTTTTCCTCGTGTAACAGTCTCCGGGTTGACGACTGGAAAAGAGGGATGCTGTGATGACTCCTTGTAGCTTCTACGATCTTGACGTTGGAAGGGAATCGGCGTGCTGGTCCAGAATCGTTGATTTGGAATCGGAGCCTGTGAAGAGCGCACCGAAGAAGTTTCGAGCTGTACCGATGCGTGCCTTGTAAGAAACAGAGCTGAGAGTGGTGGTGGGTTAAGAAAGCGAGTGGGAGAGATGTGGAAGCAAGTGACTTGGGATGAAAATGGGCAAGTCGGACGAGGGTTGCAAGAAGATCTGGACGAGGGAATAAGCGAGGGCGAGCGAGATCGAAAGCGAATCACTGCGATGCGCTCATTCCACCTTGCGCTTTTCAGACCACGACTGACTGACTGACTGACTGACTGACGGCAAAGCAGACACAAACCAAGCGGCAGGCTCACCGACAGACCGGGCGCTAGCTAGCGTGGGGGATTCCGCATGCCAGGCCAACGAAGATCATGCGTGAGGGGTTCGGGTTGGAGCTGTGTTATTGTGTGACTCAAAAATCAACAACACCTTCTGTCTTCTAACCCTCTCTCTCTCTCTCTTTCTGTGCTCGACCGCACACGCACTTTTTCATTTTCCGGTTTTTCTCTTGAGAAGAAGCTGAAAGCGAACAAAATCAGAGACCCACACGACGCATGCATTCAGTCATTTGAATCCAGCAACGCCGATCTTTCTTTACCTGATTGCAAATTACCAACTTCACTGGTAGCACTGAGGAGAGCACAACACGACGCTCGATCAAGGAGTTCTGAAAAGGCTGCCTTCTCAGAGAGCATTGAGACGACATCGAAGGCGAGGTAGAGCTTGGCTCTGCCGCAAAATACGGGGTCATATGGACACAGCTGTGTAGCGTAGCACAGCGCAGCAGAGCATAGCCGGAATCGTCGTTTTCTGCTGTGCGGTCCGGCAGCGCAAAAAAGCTTCGGCCTGATCCAGCGTGGCAGACCGCCGATCTTCTCCTTCTTAACGAGAAGAGCCGGTAAAGTCAAGCGACAGCCAACAGGCACGACAGGCACGAAAAGGCTTCTGCGAAATTTGAATACTTCCAAATATTGATACTTTGTGATTCGGTAATTTGATTTGCAAACGTTGAAATCGCCAGAGGCACGCCTGATTTCGATTTCCAGCCTTTTCTCGCCGAACTCTTCCGATGACCGATGACCGGTGAGCAGAGAGATCTGATTACTCTTTCTTCTTTCTCTCTTCTGTGCAATTCGCCGCCTACCACGGCAAATGACCGAGCAACATCTTCGACAAATACCTTTTCGGCAATCTCGAGTGGTCTTTCTTGTTTCGACAGTGTGCATGCACCGAGATGGGACAAGCACATGTTCTGATTGTCACCTTCTCTGGCTCGCCCTCCATGGTAGCTGCTCGTGCGCTGCCGGAAAGAACAGCGATGGAGAGCTTTTCGGTCCGACTCTCCACGCCAAGGACGGAAAGTACAGCTTTGTTCGTATCGTAGATGTAACAGTGTCAGATTTCGGCTCACATGCTCTTGCTCGACGGCACATCGTCGGCCCTACCGACAATGGCCACACTCGCAGCACCTTTTTCACAGAGTCAATGCAGATCTCTCTTTGCAACCGTCACCTTGTACCTAGCATGTCATTGCGTTAGTATGTGTGTGGTTGTATGATGCTGAGCGGCCTCCAGCGCTAGGATCCGTTCCCTCTGCCACCTGACCTCGCTGCGTCTTCCTCATCGCTAGCGTCCTCTTCGTCGTCATCTATGTGGTCGTCATCTTGTCCATGACTGTCCTCCTCATCATCGTGCGCCTTTTCATAAAAGCCACGATGGCTCCAGAACAGGCCCAGTGCGCCGATGGCCGCTAAAGCTGCAAAGAGCGCCTTGAACAGCCAGACCAGCTCAGGATGTCCTCTCTCCAGTGCTACGCCAAATACAAACGAGGTGAGCAATGGCACTACCGCTGCCACCACCGTGACGAGAATCTGGTGTGCTGCCAACGCCTTGGTCTGATCCTCCTCGGACACCGCATTGACCACCAGCGCCGTCCGAACAGAAGTCGAGCCCGACGAGATCTGCAACAGCACCACCGAAATCACCAGTGGGATCCAAGGACTCGACCACCACAGTCCATCTTGGCCGTCATCGCTGCCCGTCGGGCGAGGCGAGGTCGTCGGCGCCTTGGCAGAGCTTGCCATGACCAGAAACGAGCCCAGAGCAAGAACGTACGAGGCCACCATAATCGAGATGTCCAGCTTGCCTCGCTGAATTCGCTTGATCAGTTCCGAAGGCGAGCTGGTGAAGATCGAATGCGTCTCCCAACTGCTGCTGCCAATCGTGAAACCTGACGCCATCGAGCTCCGTTTGTTCGCCTTGAGATTCGAGTAACCAAGCGAGGCTGCCGACTTGTACGAAGGCCGTCGTCGCGCGGGTCGTTCCTCGAGCTCGGATCCACCAGCACTGTTCGGGCGTTCCGTTCGACCGTAGTCCCTCGCTGCCACGCTTCCGTACCTAGCAGTCGAGGCTTCCCGAACCAAGGGTGAGCGCTCGTCGTTGTTGGTTGCCCCAGTCTGCTCTGCACCGTTTCTTGAAGCAGCTCTAGCCTTTCGACGCTGTTTTCGAGCGGCCTCCTTCAGCTTGCGAATCTCTTTGCGACGCCTCGCCAGACCGAGCTTGGCGACGTAGCGCCTTGCGAGTGCCACTCCGGGAGGGAAGATCGCTGCGAGGAAGAGCGCTCGTGTGCTCTGCAGCACGCTCACCAGATACCCATTCTGCAACACGTCGAATCCAAATCGCTCGCTGTTGTACAGCAGCAAGAGCGGCACCATGAAAGCCTGATATGTCTCTTCGAATACCACGACAGCGGCCAGATTGAGAAGTCGAAAGTCCATGCGGCTCTGTAGCTTTTGCACCGCGGTTGACAACCCAGCGGATCGGCCTTGATCTGCGCCAGCTGAGCTGTTGTGCTGGGTCGCACCTCGATCCGCACTGTCGTCGTCCTGTACAGGGGCAGCAATGACGTCTTGCTCCGTGGTAGGTGTGTAGTGCCTTCGCTTCGGCCAAAAGATGACGAGCGGACGCAGAAAGTTGAGCTTACGCAGCCGCGATCGCCAATGAAGCTTCGACGTGTCGCGATCCGAATGTACGGTCGACCAAGTCACGTTGGATTCGTTTGGTGCAGGGCTTTGCTCTCCACTGCCAGCCCCTCCGTCGGCTCCTTCGCCATCCTGCGATGAGCCGGACTCGACTTCATCGGTATGGAGCCACTGATCGACGAAAGTGTGCTCGGCCCCAGGCTTGCTCTCTGGAACAATGAGCAGAATGTAGGCCACGGCCAGCAGCATCAAGCCGCAGTCGGCATAAAAGGGTGCGAAAAATTCGTTGGTGAGGCTGGCCAGTAGTCCTCCCAATGCACTCGAGGGGAATGCGCCGATCTGACCAAAGCCTTCGATGAAGCTGAGGGCGCCAGCTCGTTGGGCCTCTGATGTAGTGTCGACGACGTAGTTCTGAATGGCGATACGCAGCGGCGCGCCGGCTGAAGCTTCGGAAAGGACGACGGCGCAGTAGAGCACGGCAGCTCCAGCCAGCGGCGGCAAGACTACGGCAAAGCGGAAGACGAGAATGGCCAGAGCAATGACTGCGTGCGAGATGAGCAGCAGCGGCTTGCGGCCGAATCGACGAGACAGCGTCGAGGCTCGTGAGAGCGTCATGAGTCCCAGCAGCGCACCTACTGTGACCATGGCAGCCGAGTAGGACGAGGTCGACTTTTGCACCCAGGGAAGCGAGCAGCGGGGCGGATTGGGAAGTTCAGGTGCTGGAGGCAGCTTGCTGATCGTCACTGTGCCTGCGGCTGTCGGCAAGAAGAACGTACGAGCGGCGGCTATGAGACGAGAGCCCTTGTGACCGACAGGCTCGTCGCGGATGGTGGGATCGTAGAGCTCGCACATGATGTAGGTGTACACTTTGAACATCGAGGCCAGCGGCATCCCGCTCGCCAAGCTGCCAAGGAGCGTCACGACGGCCATGTGGTACGGGCTAGGCCGCCCTGATCTGAAGGCTTGCGAGACATCTCTGATGGTCTGCGCTGGTGCCGCAGTCTCCGAACCTCCTCCGTCTGTATCGTCGAACGATTCTTCGGTGCTGAAAGACACGCCGGACGCTCTCGAATCCTTCCTCCTGCCTATGGGCTGCCTCGCTGTGATAGGCGACGTTGGTCGTAGTGATGCATGTCCAGAAGTGGGTGACCTGGCAGCTGCGGGGGATCGAGAGCCTGACATGACGGCGACTAGGGACTGCCGCACACGTTCAGCTGGGCCTATATCCGAGAAGCCCTCGTAAGTGATCCACGACCCAGCAGCGCGTCAAACGACGACGGCAAGGGGCAAGGGGCAAGGCGTATCCTGAGATCTGGTCTGCGGATGACGACTAGCAGATGATGGTGATGATGGTGAAGGAAGTAAGCAGCTTGACTCGGAGACCTCGTTTCTCCAAAGTTCAGTCACGGCTCAGAACATGTTCGTGGCTGACAGGGTCTCTGAGCTGAGACCGAAATGACAGGTTAGTCCAACGAAAAGCTTGAGTAGTCATGCTGGTCTGGTCGAGTGACATCGCTTTGCAGTGTTGTTACTCTGTCGTTCTGTGCTACCTCGCTCGCTTCTAGCAAGAATGTGGAGCCTTTTTTTCTGTCATTTTTTCGGGCCGATTTCTTGGATAAAGTTCGGCACGAAGGAAGAAGCTAAGAGCCGAGCCGGTCTAACATGTCTGCCAATTTCTCCGATGCACAGACCGCATCGTTTCACGGCGTCGGACAACTTTCTTCGGATGCCACAGCCTGCACACTCCTTCACTGCAATCCCCGCTTCGACGAGACCAGGGACCAGGAGCAAGGACGACGGTAAAGGATTGCGACGAAAAGGTCGACACCAGCAAGCTGGCAGGCCCGGTAGCCGTCTCGCTCCTCCAGCCGTCTCTGGAACGATGACGGATCATCCCACTTCCTCTTCCACAGAGAGGATCACCGTCACGTACGCAGCATCCCAGGCTCTTCTCGCTGCGCCCCTCACTCCACACTTCGTCCACCTTCTCAAGGAACAGCTTCCCCTGCGAAACCTACATTGGCGTCCAAGCCAGTCGACGCTGGATGCCGCATCAGCTCGAGCCGCTTCGCAAGGCAAGTCCAGCTATGCCTCTTCCTCTGTCGTTCCAGGCTCAACCATTCGGACCATTCAGACGCTCAACGTCGCGCTCAAGCCGTTGACAGACGAAATTCGTCGATGGCGCGGAGATCCTGGCTACTTTGAACAATCGGACTCAGCAGGGCTTCTAGATCGACCTTTTGTACATCTCTACTTGGTGGTGTGCGACGACAGCGAGCACTACCGCACCACCGTTCGCAATGAGATTCGATCATGGATCAGCAGTCTGTCATTCTTTCACTCGAAACAAGCAGCAACATCGCAACATCCCCCTACCGTCGGCATCCCCACCCTTGCTTCGTCCTCTAAGACGTCCCTGGCACTCGGCTCCTTTCGTTCAGATACTCCACCTGCCCGCTCCGAGACGCCTCCAGTGTCAGCAACAACAAACACATATTCTGGGAGCAGCACTCCGACAGTTCAAAATGTTATTTCCAGAGCAGCCGACAATGCATCTTGCGCGCCGCCCGCCGGTCCCACCGAACCTGAATACCTCATTGTTCTCATCACCCCACCCGAGGGAGCAGGCGTCGCTGGTTTGGCTGGGTCAAGTGCTGCTGGTGCAGACGCCAAGTCAGGCATGAGCCGCTTCATGAACAAGTCCAAAGGCAATGTCCTCGAAAAGGCCCGTGCCGACTTCAACACGTCCAAAAAGGAGCACGTCGTGCAGATCTCGCGCCTTCCACCTGTTCCTGCAGCACCACTCAGCAGATCCGGCCTGCACTCGATGGATCCCACCATCTGGGCAGAGCTGCTCACAAAGATGCGCGAGGCCGCTTCTTCCACTTTCACCACCACTGTGGAAGCGCAAGAACAAGAGATCACTCGTTGTGGAATTACCAAAGGTCAGCAAGGCTGGGACTTTTGCAGCTACTTTCTTGCAAAGGACTCGCTCGCCCGTACACTCGAGACTGTCGGTCTCAAAGACGATGCCGTGGGACAATTTGAGGATCTGGAGATCGTCTTTGCGCAAGCAGTGCAGAACGGTTCCGTGTCGTTCGCTCCGATAGGTGGAGATGATCCAAACGACGACTCGCTGCCTCTCTTGGATGTCACCAAAAAGCCCTACGCCGATCTGATTCGCCGACGAGAGATCTCCTTGTTCGATTTCCGATGCTACCTCTTCGCTCGCAAGTCGGCACTGCTGGGCAAGATGGGGAGGGTGGCAGCTGTGATGCGTGAAGCTCCGCTGTTCATCAGTGCTGTCGGTCGCATGCTTCGACGAAATAAGCGGCTGAGTAGCCAATGGATAGAATCGTGGATCTTCTCGGCAGCCCTCGATGTTGTCGAACAGTGCCAGGCATGGCTCATCCAACGCGGCGGACAGTCATCCACCTCGACCGACGATCAGCTCAGTCCAGCTTTCCACTCGAACAAGTCGGAACTGCTCGACGTCGCGCGCCGTCAGCTCGATCGTATGGGCATCGAGGCTGGCCATCTACCTGCATCGGATCCTTTCGCGTTTGCAGCAAAAGATGAGCTATCGAATGCATCTTCAACAGCAAAAGCGGCAATGGAGGAGCGTGACTTACCCCCGCGACCAGACTCTGCCGTCGAGAGGTCGGCAGAAGGTTTAGGCCTCGAGCCACCAGCCGAGCTCAATGAAAAGCGCGGTACTTCTCGGCCTGAACTGCAGCAAGCCGTCAAGTCGAGAGAGCATTTTGATTCGCACTATTTGGCTCTATGTGAACGGATCATCACTGGATGGAAGGAATCGGCACGATCGCGGGATGCATTGCACGTGCAGACCATCGTCGCTACCCTGAACTACCTCCGCGGCAAGTATCAGGTTGCATATGACAGCCTGCTCAAGCTCACTGAAGCCTACTCCAGCGCCAGGTTCACCGTACTCGAACAACACTCGCTGGCAATGCAGCTCGAGTGCCATGCAAAGCTCGACAAGCCCAAGGATCGAGCTTGGATCGCAGCTGCATTGGCGGCACTCAGAGCGAGTGTGCAAGCGCCTACTTCAGATCAAAAGGCAGAAACGAAAGCGGCGAAATGGACCGACCCGGCTCATCTCTGCGAGGAGCTTCGTGCAGCTTCGTCGGCACTGGGCAAGGAAGTTCCGATCAGCGACTTTCCTCTTTTTGCAATCTCACTTCCGAACTGCACGGCCAAGCTCGCCGAGATCGAGGACGGATCTTTGTTGGAGGTGGATGTCACCTCGTTGCTTCCGCGCGTGCAGATGGTCGAAGATGTACGTGTTTGTCTCATCACTGGAGGAGGAGAGACCTTGTGGTTTACGTCTTCCAAAACAGAGCTCGCGTCGGGCACGACAAGAGTCGAGCTGTTCTGTCCACATCCAGCACACGGCGTTTATGCGGTGGATGTGACGCAGATTCGTATCGCGCGATTGATCTTCCAATACGAGCACGGTGTGGATGCATTGGGAGCAGAGCCACTGATGGTACGCGTGCCGAAGGATGGTGCTGCACCGAGTCTTTCCGTGGGGCTTCCGCAACAAATCGATCTGGACCAGCCTCGAGCGATCGAGGTGACGGTCAGGTCGGGTCGGAATGACATTGACTTTGCTGACTTCAGTGTCACTTCCAAAGATGGCTCAAGTTCAGTCGATTACAAAGGCGCTAAGTTGTCTGGAGACGCCCACGAAAGGTCTGCTGTTTCGCTTGATCAAGGTGGCGAGTCAGGCATCTGCCTGAAGATGCTTTCCAAGGATTCTCAAGCAGCAGTACTCCTGCCTTTGCTCCACTTGCCCGAATCAGGAACTCTCGACGGGACCGTCACGTTCACCTACACTACCACTTCCTCCCACGCCTCACAGCGTCATGCGGTAGGCAAGAAACGCACGATCAAGATCCCGGTCCAGTTGCGAACAGCTTTACCGCTCGGTGTAAATGTACAAGACTATTTCCGAACCTCTTGTCTTCTCTCGAAGTTTACGATCTCGGCTGGTGGGGGTGGGAGCCTTCGACTGCGACCTGTCACGATGGTTCACGATGGCGGTGTTGGCGAGGTAGGAAGGCAAGCGTACAAGATCGATGCGTGTGTGTCGACGAGGGAGGCTACGGTGACGCCGCGACAGCCAGCGACGTATCTATTTCGTATCTCGCAGGATGGAGCGGAGGATAAGGTGGCAGGCAACAGTCGGATGAGGTTGACGGTGCAGTATCGGGCGTTGCAGGAAGATGCGGTTGCTGCTGCGATCAGTGCGTTGGATGCATCGCTGAGGGGTCATGCAGCATTGCGGGGTTTGGAAGCGGGCACGGCAGCGAGAAGGTTGGTGCAAGACGCCTTGGTAGCGTATGTACGCGAGCGATTGGATCTGCCTGCGTTTTCCATCACGGGGCAGATCAGGACGGGCTTGCTGGACAAGAAGTGGTGGAGGCGCGAGAGGCGGTCCTGGGGTCATTGCATCCTCAGCTTCGATACGCTGCTTGAATTGATCCAGACTACGCTCGATTCCATCACAAGCGGCGTCGCATCACAGATCGCATCAGAGGACGAAATGTGGCAGAAGCTGACGATTCCCGTCGACGTTCCCGCCATTGACTATGTCAATGCGGTGACTCTCAGTCTCGGATCTACGAGGAACAGCGCAAGTAGGGCCGAATCAAACCCTGTCGAGCCAGCGTCAATCATTGTGGGTCAACCAATCGATCTGATCGTTTCGATTCACACCTCTACCGCATGGTCGTCGTGTCCCGACTCGCAAGAATGGATGGTCTACGACATTGTTCCTGACTTTGAAACGTGGATTGTCGATGGATCCAAACGGGGTAGCTTCCCACTGCAACCCGATTCGATCCCGTCGCTCGCAGGTGACGAGACGTTCACTGTCACACTCACAGTGGTTCCGTTGCGAGTGGGAAGCTTGGCTTTGCCCAACGTGCAAGTTCGACCGATCTCGACGATCCAAGGGGGATCCAAAGGGGAGAGGGTGGCAACGTGCGAAACGTATCTGACCAATGCAGGGCAGAGGGTGAATGTTGTGCCTGCTAGATCGGTCGCTGCTTTCTTCGTTCCTGTTGGAGCGGACTCGATGGCAGGTGGTGCAGAGAGGGAGAGTTGGAAGAGTGGTCGAGGAGTGAGTGGAAATGTGACGACAGGAGGATTGGATCGTATGCGCTCAACGTGGCAGAGTCAACAATTCTTGCATGCCAGCTGAGAGCGAGGCTTGACTCATTTCCTTGTAGACATTCGCGATGGTCAAGCAAGAGAATGGAGATGACAACATTGTCGAATGCTTTGATCTGCCTTGCTTGCTTGCTGCTGCTGCTGGTTATATGTGAATTAGATTCAGGAAAAGTAGCCGAGAAGTTGACTACCAGAATCCATCATCATCATCTCCGCCGCCACCTCCACCTTTACCCTTACTGCTGTTCACCACCTGCGATCGGTACATTGCCTCGATCTGTTCCGGACTCGTACTTTCCTCTGCCGTCTTATCGTCCCTGATCCTGATGAATCTTGGGAACCTTAAACTGATTCCTCTCTGTTCCACTAAACCTTTCGCTGCGGTATACACTGGACTTAGACTGAGATCCGCGGTCAAGACCTCCCAGACGATCTTCGCCTCGAAGTAAACGTCTGGTTTGGCCTCGCCTACATCGTAATACCCTTTCTTACCACTGATCTCCAGTTCCTTCAGAGTCTTGTAATGCGATTCGAGATCCTGTTCCGTGAACCCGGTTCCGATCTTACAAATCGATTGGTAAGTCTCCGAATCGGAATCGTAACAAGCCAGCAAAAACGCTCCGTACACATTGGTTCTTTTCCCCTTTCCATAGTATCCACCAATCACCACCAAGTCGAGCGAATCACCGGTTCCAGCAAGATAATCCTTTTTCAGCTTCAACCAGTTCATACTCCTTCTCGAAGGTTCATAAGTAGAGTCCGATCCAGAGAGCATCTTGACCATCAACCCTTCGCATCCTTCCTTGACCGATTTGTCAAGGAATACCGAAATCTCTTCGACGGAAGAACAGTCTTCGGATCGTGCATAGTCGAATTCGTCTTCCACCGGCTGGAAATGTTCCTGCAGGAGAGATCGTCGCTCGGCCAACGATAGGGAGAGTAGAGGTCGACCGTTGAGGTAGAGTAGATCGAAACCAAAGAGCTTGACTTTGACCTTGATGTCTTCGGCCTTGACATCCTTGCGTTTTCGTCGAGACAATTCTTGGAAGGGTAACAACTTGGCAGGTTCCGTGACACCGGTCTCGGGATTTACTTCGGCTTTCTTCCAAGCCGCTGCTTCAGCGTCCAAGACAAATGATTTGACGGATGATTTGATACATCGAGGGATCTGTTCTACCAAATCCGGATACTTGACCGACATGTTCTCCGAGTTTCTCGAAAACACGGCAAGTTTGCCGTTGGCTAGGAGATGGACTTGGGCACGTTCTCCATCGTACTTGTACTCGCAGGTGAACGGTTTCCCTTCGAATCGATCGAGAACTTCCGAAATGGCTTTGGTCGGTTTGGCAAGCATCGGTTTGAGCGGTACTCCCGGCGTCAACTTGCATTCGCTCCTCAAACCTTCCACTCCACCTTTGAGCAAGGCGGGAACCACCAGATCGTACGAAGGCAACTCGGAGTAGACTGCCTTGACAAGCTCGGTGCCGTCTTCGAGTTGTTTGGCGAGCGATTCCTGCGACAGTCTCGAGATGTTTTTGCCCAATTTGGAGATGACAACGGCTCGAGCCAGTGAGACAAGGACGGATCTTTCAGCTAGACCGATACGAAGTTTGCCTTCCAAGCTGCGAATGAGGAATTTCGGTTCTTCCCCTTGACACGAGGCAAGCAGTTTCTTGATCATTCCGATCTTGCGGTCTTGCGACTTGTTCCCGCTGACCACGGCGATCTCTTTCAATTGTTTGAAGACCTGAGGTACTTTGAGGCTGGACACTTTGAACATGGTCGGTTGGTTCTTTTTCGAATTCAAGGCCACGAGTCCCAAATCACCTTGTGCTTCCAAGTCCTTTTTGATGCGAGCAACTTCACGACCGGTGGACTGAGCGATGGCTTTGATGAGGAGCGATTCACCAATGCCCAACTCGAGGCCTTCGTAATCGGGACAGAGACGATTGATGCAAAGATAGACGACTTGGAGCAAGTTATCGGGCGACCTCTTGATGACGCGGATGAGAAATTGAGTGAGAATCTCGGTGATCTCGAGTCGTTTGGTGGTTGCTTGGATGTCGGCGAAAGTCGCTGCGAGCGCAGCATAAGGAACAGCCTCGCCTTCTTTCCATGTGACTTTCCCTTCATTGATGGGAGTTGGTTTCTGGAAGATGGCGGCGAGCTTCTTGGCTGACTTTTGCTCTTCTTCTTCGATGACGGCTTCTTCCTCGTGATCATCTTCGTCGAG
This sequence comes from Ustilago vetiveriae, assembly GCA_928722275.1. NCBI lineage: Eukaryota > Fungi > Basidiomycota > Ustilaginomycetes > Ustilaginales > Ustilaginaceae > Ustilago > Ustilago vetiveriae. Next base: position 1,033,048 of record CAKMXE010000004.1, read on the forward strand.
GTCGTCGGGTACGTGCTCGCTGGCGGAATCAGAGTCGCTTTCGGTGTTGTCGTTGGCGTTGGAGATGGCGCCTTTGTTGGCAGCTACAGAAGCTTTCGATGGTGGCTTTGAAAAGATCGAGGCGACTTTGCCGGTGGATGGTGCGGAAGTGGTGGCAATTTCTTTCTTTGGAGGTGCAGGAGCTGAGGTCAGTACAGCTTCATCGTCGTGGTCTTCCTCATCGTCCGATTCGATGATGCGACGCTTCTTTCTCTGTGGTGCTGCTGTATTGGCAGAAGCGGATGTTCCGTTTTCGTTGCTCGAGGACGCCTCTCGTTTCGAAGATGAGGCGGCAACGGTTGTGTCAGCGTTGTCTTCAGCGGGGCTGGAGTGAGTGACAGGCTTTTGGGATGCAGTCGAATCCTGTGAAGCTGCTGGCTTGGGCGCTTTGGGAGCAAAGGCAGACTTGATATCTTGCTGCCGTGGCTTCTGTGCGGCTGATCCGTTGCCGTTGGCGCTGCCACCTCCCCCAAAGAACTTGGCGAGCTTCGGTTGTTCCGTCATCGCGATCCTCTTAGGGCCGACAAACCCAGCTTCGGGAAATCCGACAGAGCAATAGGATGATGATGATTGTGACAATGTTGATTGTGGTCGAGTCGGTCGGAGAGCTGCTGCAAGCTCAGTCGAGACATGATTCGTCAGCCCGAGCTTGAGCTCAAGGGGAGAAAAAGCAACTCGCGTGCCTTTCCTTCAGAACCAACACTCGCTTGGTTCGCGCGCGGTGTGGGAGCTCAGGGCGCGTCAATTTACGCCATTCCACAACGCGGCACTCGATCGGAATTAACATTTGCAATCTTTCTTTTTCGTGGTTCCAGGGAGGTCCTCAAAGTCACTTTGGCGACGTCGTTAACTATGTCGATGGAATGCTTCTGGTATTGAACATATAGGTGGATCTAATTTGATTATGGCCGCAGATATCGATTGAGGGAAGGTGGACTCGACGAAAGCGGTCCGCCCCTGTGATTCGACAGTGCGAATCCGCGAATAGATCAGCAAGCTCCAGCGCTTTGAACATTACACACGCACGACTTAGGAGCATGGTTGGCGCTCTCAATTACTCCGCTTCGCCAGGACGTGCATGCCATAGGAAAAGATCGAGGCCAACATTGATCAATGATCGGCAGCGCATAGGCAGCCATCTGCCTTTCACTCAGACAAATGCTCGGGGAGCTGCCACGCCGGGCAACTACAGCGCAGGACCGGTAATAAGCCCACAGTCGCTGAGTGAGATCCCAGTTATGGCACTCGTTGGAATTCATGCTGAGCCAGAGATGCCCGCAGTCCTCAAGAGTGGCAGCATGATTGTTGTGGCAAGCTGCGCGTGCCGCCCTTCCCTCTGTTGACACCGGCATGTCTTCCCCTCTGCATTGATCCCTCTTGTGAAGCTCAATTGTAGGAGCCCCAGTTTGGACTACCTTGTACGTTCCTTTGTTACCATCAGGATCATCCTTCGGCGTATCGTTCTCGACAATTCTGTAATTGTTGCGCCTCATGTGCGAAGCTGACAAATTCAGGGCAAAAGATAGATAGCTCGGAACGCCGTGTTGGATCCAAGCATGGTCGACGTGAGGTCCAGTGCCGTCAGCATTGGCCAGATCACCGTACACCTTGACATCGGGTCCAGCATGCTCGGGAAGCTTGCTGGCAGGCGTATACCCCGTAAGTCCAAAGACCTCGGGCGGAGGAAGCTTGCCCGAAAAGAGACGATGGTTGTCGGCGACATTGGTGGAGTTGGTAGGGGCCGAGAGAATGCATCGGTACAAAATTGTAGACATGATAGCGAAGAGATGCAGAATCATTGTTCGAGGGCAAGGAAGCTGAACTCAGTGTCAAGCCTGCGAGATTTGGAGTGAGGAGAGCGTTTGACTGACTAAAGTCGATACAGGAGGAATGCAGAGCGCTGAATAGGATGCTGTGAGGGCAGGAAGGAACTTGGTGATGTTTCCCAGCGAATTTATAGCTTGCTTGCATGACCTCGCCGGCTGTGACGATTTCGGCGAGCGAGGTTAGCGGTCAGCCTAGTCGGCAGGAAGAAAAACGGTCGCCGCACCGTTCTAATGCTTGACCTTCGCCGGCTCTAATGTAGTGGATATACGAAAGCCGATTTCGGCGAGCGAGGTTAGCGGTCAGCTTGGTTGATCGGAAGGGAAGCGGACACCGTGCTGCGATAACGCTGCATTCGAAGCGGAAGAGGGCAATGAAAGCTCGCATTGATGTCCTTGAGAGTGAGTGTGGGAGCTTCATTGCAGTATCGGAGTCGTCAGATGCTTTCGTATTCGACCCACTTGTGACAGTCAGGGCTTTTAAAAGATGAACGGCTGCCAACGTCAGAAGTTCGACAATCGAAAGTCGAGCAATTCACATCCTTAGAACAGCCTCGTGATCAGCCAAAAAAAGGTCTTCTCATGCGATGCTGGCCTCGTTACGTGGTGACTTCTGCAAGCCTGGCTCCGAGCGACATTGCTTGTGGTGAGAACTATGACTTCGCGCAGAGGTGTCCTGGCCACACAGAACATACTGATCCCTTCGACAGTGCTTCAACGTAGTTTTTTGACGTGACGCGAGAGAGGGCAGACAAAAGGTGAGCTTGCAGCTGGCTCACGGTTGAGTAAGTCACCAGTAGACAGACTGGGGAAAAGGGATCTTCGACAGCAGCAGCAAGGCAAGATTCGAGGCCGTTAAGGTAAGACACGATATATATTACATGAAGTCACCTTTGTTCATCAATTGGCACTATGGCGGAGTGGTTATCGCGTAGCACTCGAACTCTCTAACTTGCAGATCGAGCAACACTCAACAAATCATGCTATTCCCCCTGGGAGCGCAGGTTCAAATCCTGCTGGTGTCGAATTTTTGACATTTTTGCAAGATTCGTCAAGGAATTTCTTGACCTGTCATGATCTCTTTGACCTTGTACCGACGTTGTTTGTTCGAAGAGACGTAAAGTCGTCGGAGGAAAGAAACGTGGCTCTTTTTTTGACAGATAGACGACCGCATTCGATTTTTGATCTTTCTTTTTTTGGCGGGGCTAGAGTAGAAGGCTGTCAGATCCGTCCATGTTTCTGCTTTGCATTTGAATTTCCAATTAATTCTGAATTTTGTTTTTGAACCGGCAAGAGAGGGGCGTCGAGAGGGTGAAACACGGAGACTGGAGAAGGCTCAGACAGACAGGCTGGCTGGCTGGCTGGCTGGCCGTGACTTTGCTGGGCGTTGGTCGGTCGGGTGGATGGAAAGCGACAGGAAGAGGAACATGCACGCAGCGAGTCGGAGACAAGTTGGCTCGAGCAGCAGCACAAGCACAAGCAGACCAAATTCAGGGCAAACACGCGCGTTGATCATCGCTCGCAAGTGCAGCAGTCTCGCACAGAGCCGTCTACTGCTGTACATACTGTGTAGGTTGCTGGCTGCTGGCTGCTGCTACTCTGTACTCGGCATTTCTCCAGAATGACAATAATCGGTCCGTCAATCAAGCTTTCGACGCTTCATCTTCTCTCCTTTCTCTCTTCCTCAGAGCTTATTTGCACATCGCCTGCATTCTCTCTACCGCTCTCTCACGTCTCCTTTTCGGCAGAGCACCATCTCCATCGCTCCTACGACACTCAAACTTGTCCGACGCTGCTCATCGCCATCGACACTCGTGGCAGCCTTCCTTCGTCTCTGCCACCCGGATCCTTTCCAGAAAGACAAGCGCGCAGCTTCACAAAGACAACGTGGCGCGCAGCCCACCTTGCCTGCATCCGATCTCACAAGGCTGCAACCTAGCATCGCACAACCAACAGCCGCCGCTCATCCATCCTGCGAGACATCCCCGACTCACAAAGGGCTCATCGCATTCCTTTCATCTCGCCTCGAACCGAATCGCACACGTTCTAGCGTCATCACATCCTCAATGCCGTTTCGCACCATCCTCTGATCCAAGCATCCGTTCGCGACCTATCGCATCGCATCAAATCCCATCCCGCAGCTTCCAACCGGAACCACCACTCAGGTCGTTGCCCTCAGCTCTCACTTAGGACTAAAAGAAGGGCAGCTTCTCACCCGCTTGCCCACGTGCTCGCATCACAGGCGCAACGAGGTCAGCAGACGCTCGTCCTTGTATCGCCGCTCTGCACCTCCGCCTCGAACCTGGGCTGAAGCCTATCCTGCCTGAACACGGCTCAACGCAGCTAACGAGGCAAGCATCTTTCGGCTGCGACATGCATCCTCGGCAGCCAAGCGGTCCTGGCTCCACCGACGCCATGGAGATCTACGATCGTCTCCATACCCCAAAACACGAACTCGACATGTCGGACGCCTTTGCTGCTGCGCTTCCATCCGGCGCTGACCCGCATCTACAACTAACAAGCGTACCAGAAGACTCGCAGCTCGACACTCGGCACATCCCCTCCTCCACGAACGCTTCGCCCTTGGCCAGCTCCTCCCATCCACAGCAAGACAGCCCATCCTCACGGCGTCTCGACAAGCTCGCAACCTCATCCTATGGTCTAGTTCAGCCAGGAGGACGGCCTGACCTCGGCTCTCGTCGACCTTCGGACGTCACCAAACCTCTTCCTGGTCTGCCACCTGTTCCCACCAACGCGGAGCAGACCTTCCTTCCAGCAACCCTCAACGGCGGAGCTTCCCCGCCCGCTCCTCCGTCCTCGTCCGTCGTCGGTGGTCTAGTCGACCATCGTGCATCGGCGATAGGCGCTCTGCCACCACAGCACATTCCACGGCCTCTGGCAGGGCCTAGCGCATCGTCCGCCTCTGCCTCTGCCTCTGCCTCCGCCTCTCCCATGCAAACACCTCCCAAGCAAGCATCGTACGACGCCGCCTCGGCTGCCAACGCCGAAACGCTGAGCATGCCCAACTCCATCACCCTCGGTCCCTTTTCACCGCCAGATCCGGACCCTCATCGCTCCATGATGGATAGCAACCGCAGCAGCATCGACGACATTCGCCGCAATCATGCAGCTAGAGCCGCCAAGCGCCAGTCGAACAACCCTTCTCCCAACGATTCGCGCCCCAGCAACGGCCTCGTCTCTGATGCTGCTTTCACCCCCACCCGTCCACATGCCCAGTTTCAAAGCGAAGCCGCATCCTCTCCCGACCCATCCCAGCGTCATCGCAGAGGCATGGCATCCGAGCCTCCTCGCCCCGCCAGCGTATTGGAAAGCCGCGCAGCACAAATGGAAGCCATCCAGCGCCGCCAGCAGGGGTCTCGTCTCGATGAAGGCAGCAGCGACACTTTCGATGCCACCGACACCTTTGCCTCGTCCCGCGATACCCAGGTCGAACGTGCCTCGCAACAGCACTTGCAGCTTCGCGCCGCACGAGAACAGGAGCTCGAGCGAGAACGTCTGCAGCAACAGCAGCAGCAGCAACAGCAGCAGCTCCGCGACCAGCAACGCGAAAAGGAGCGTCAGCGGGAGCGCGAAAAGCTCAAGGAGAGAGAACGCGAGAAGGACCGCGAGCGTGAGAGGGAAAAGGAGCGAGGCGATCGCGATCGTGATCGTGATCGCGAGCGTCGAAGTCGTCGTTTGCTAGGCGACTATGCTCTCGGCAAGACCTTGGGCGCCGGAAGCATGGGTAAGGTCAAGCTCGGCGTCAAGATGGGCAACGGCGAAAAGGTCGCCATCAAGATCATCCCGCGCCACACCTCCATGGCTGCAGCACAGTCGCCACGAGCCGCCGTCGACGAGAACGGCAAACCTCAACCACCAGCGCCGCCTCCCACTGCTTCGTTCCTCGCCAAAGCTGCCGCCAAGGATCAGTCCAAAGAGATCCGCACCATCCGAGAAGGCTCGCTACAGATCCTCCTCCACCATCCTTACGTCTGCGGCATGCGCGAGATGATCATCCACACCAATCACTACTACATGGTCTTTGAGTACGTCAACGGCGGTCAGATGCTCGATTATATCATCAGTCACGGTCGTTTGAGGGAGCGAAGCGCCCGGAAGTTTGCGCGTCAGATCGGTAGCGCCCTCGAGTATTGTCACCGCAACAGCATCGTCCATCGCGATCTCAAGATTGAGAACATCCTCATCTCCAAGACGGGAAACATCAAGATCATCGACTTTGGTCTCAGCAACCTCTTCTCGCCTCATTCGCACCTTTCGACCTTCTGTGGCTCACTCTACTTTGCTGCGCCCGAGTTGCTCAACGCAAAGGTCTACACGGGTCCCGAAGTCGACGTCTGGTCGTTCGGCATTGTTCTCTACGTCCTGGTCTGCGGCAAGGTCCCCTTTGACGACCAGAGCATGCCAGCTCTGCATGCCAAGATCAAGCGCGGCCAGGTCGAATACCCCGCTTGGCTCAGCGGAGAGTGCAAGCATCTCCTCTCGCGAATGCTGGTCACCAATCCTGCCAATCGAGCCACGCTGGCCGAGGTGCTGGCACACCCCTGGATGGTCAAGGGCTACGAGGGAGTTCCAGACCCGCACCTGCCTGACCGCACGCCGCTTCGTCCACACAATCTTGATCCTGAAGTCATCAAGGGGATGACCGGCTTCGAATTCGGCGCTCCCGAGGCGATCACGGCCAAGCTCCTGGAGGTGCTCAACAGCGAAGCCTATCAGACTTCGCTCTACCACTGGGAGCTCAAAAACCTGCCTGCAAGCCTTACCGGTCTCAGCACCGTCGGCAATGGTGGCTCATCGCCCGATATGACTTCGCTTAACAGGCCATCCACCCGAGGCAGCTTCACTGCCACGACCGGTTCTGATACCATCAAGTCAAAGACAGGTTCTCGACGCTTCTCTGGCATCGATTTCTACAAGAAGAAGCTCACCACCAATCCGCTGGCAGCTGCATTCGGCAGTAAGGACGATTCGGTGATGAGTTCCGCCAATGGCAGCTCCAACGGTCTCGGCTCGGGAACCGGTCTGCTCCCCTTTGGCAAAGAGCCCTTGGATCCCACACGGGGTTTCCACCCGCTCATCTCAATCTATTTCCTTGTCAAAGAGAAGATGGAGCGCGAGCGGCTTTATGGACATTCGTTCTTCGCCTCGTCCAACCTCTCGCTCAACGGACCTCCCGTCCCGGCTCCGGGGGCAGGTGGCGTCTTGGGCACGGGAGCGAGAGCAGCTGCTGCTGGAGCCATGCCAACCGCAGCCGACATTCCACAAGAGGCGCTCCGCGTGCCCGAGGCACCGCATGTGTCTCACCGCGCTTACGATCCCTCTCGCCAGGAAGCAGCACTGGCCGCGCCCGCCCCTCCACGTCCGGCTGCAGCCATGATGCCAGTGCCTGCCTCTCCGACGCCCGTCTTCGATTCGCGCGAGAAATCAAGACCGACGGGCATCATGGCTGGACCGCCTCGTGCGCGTGCCAATGCTGACGAGATGGAAGCAGCTTTGCGCGAAAAGGGTCTGCCTTCGCCTATCGATGCCACCTTCGTTCCCGCTATCGGCGGCATGACACCAGTTCCGGCTGCAAGCGCTGCGGGCAAAAGGCAGTCTTTCTCAGCGATGCCGCCCACTGTCGAGGTTCCCGCTGCTCACAGACACCGTCACTCCATGATGGTACCCGATGCATCGATGGCCATGGCCAACGATCACAGGAGGAGCGTCAGCTTGACGGCTCGGCGTCCCCCTGGCCCCGCAGCAGCTGGTCGCGCGTCAGGCGTACCTAGCACTGAGCTTGGTCCGCCGGATGCAGCCGGCATGGACACCAGAAGAATGTCAACCATGTCTCCCTCCCGAGCAGACAAGCGAGCGTCGTACATCGCTACTTCTTCGAAGGTGGACTCCGGCAGCGCGGATCCATCCGCCAGCGGGACCGCTGCCTCCAACAACAACACGAGCTCGACCTTGGGCTACGGTGCCACCTTGGCGCGTCGATTCAGCATGTTTATGAGTCGATCACCTTCGCAGCCACTGGATGCCGAGGCAAGAGAGCGTAAGAAGCAGAGCAGGATGAGCATGCCTATGGGTGGTATGCCGGCGCAACAACAGCAACAACCGCAGCGTCGAGGCAGTGCACACATGCCGCTTAGCGAGGTCGATGAAGCCGACAACGGTACCGACGTGGATGCCTATGACTTTGAGGAGGCAGAGGAGAATCTAGCTACGCACGACGAGGACGTGCCGTTGGGCAACGGTACAACGGTACGGCGCTCAGGCACGTTGGGCGACATGCCTCCCTCGCGGGCCAATAGGCGCATGCGTCAAGCTTCGTCGGGCGCTGTCTCAGTTGGTCGCGCTGCAGGCCTGTCGATGTCTCCAAAGTCGACGGCGGCCGCCAAATCGAGCGGACGGCCTAGCACGGGCATGTACATGTCGACGAGCACGCCGCTCAACATGTTTGAGGCCGGGAGAGCAGCGAGCAGGCAGAGGGAGGACGCCTCGCCTTCGCAGCAAATCAGCCCGAGCAATTCGGGCTCGGGTTGGATGGGACCTTCGACCCCCGGGCAGGCCGAGGTGCTTCCGGCTCTGACCACGCGTCGGCGCTTCGGCCGGGGCAACACTCCCAGCGGGGAGCAGCAGAATGGCTCGACGGCCAGCGAAGGTGGTTCCAAGCCCATTTTCCTCAAGGGCCTCTTCAGTGTCCAGACGACGTCGACCAAGCCGCGCACGGTGATCCACGCTTCGTTGGTCGAGGTGCTGGACCGCATCGGCGTACAATACCGTGAGCTTCGCGGTGGGTACGAGTGCGTTCATCTTCCCAGCCTCGACTTTTCAGGCTCCGACTCGCTAGGCAGAGGTAACGCGCGCATCCCTCTTGAGGCCATGGCGGCGGCTACAGCGGCAGATGGCGACGGGGTCGAACCCTCGCCTACCTCGGAAGAAGGTGGTCGTCAACCCAAGCGCAAGCCCAGCCGACTTTCGTTTGTGGCGGGCAGGAGCAAGGACAAGGATCGCGGCAGCCGTAGAGACGGCTCGGTGGCGGACAGCATCGGAGCCACCGCAGGGGCTGGCGGTACGGTGCGCAGTCGTACACCGTCGTTGACCAGCAGTGCAGCCTTTGCCCATGCCGAGTCGACCACGTCGCCGTCGTTGCCACCCAAGACGCCTTCGAAACCCTCGCTGTTGACCATGTCGCCGCGACAGAGGGCCGATTCGATGGGAACGGGTTCGGTGTTCGGACCTTCGGGATCGCGCGACTCGAACCTGATGCTCGATACCAACGCGACTGTACCAGGTGGTGGTTCTGGTGGCATTGCAAGCGCTCTGTCACCGGGAGGTGGTGGTGGTGCCGTGGCTGCCAAAACAATGAATGCCGCGCAAGCAACGGAACTCGCCGTACGTTTCGAGATCTTTGTTGTCAAGGTGCCGCTTCTGCTCGGTGTCAACGGTTTGCAGTTCAGAAGGGTCGGGGGAAATCCTTGGCAGTATCAGATGCTTGCCAAGCGCATCTTGCAGGAACTCAAGCTGTGAAGTTGGTCGGCTCTATGCTCGTTGTTCATTCGTTCGATCTCGGTTTTCATTGCAGGCTCACGGGCTTTTCCTCTTTTCTTCTCTCATTGTGGAAACGTTGGACGATTCCAATGTAATGTCGTATCAATGTCTTTTATTGCAGCAGCAAATCATAGCAACGGTTTGAGAATCGCAGCGTTGTAGAGCGTTGAAGCGTGAGTGATGTAGACAAGGGTCCGATTGTCAGGGTTGAGAGAAAAGCCGGTGAAATTACCGGAAGATAGCGTGGCGCTTGTGTGGGGTTCAAAGCGAGAGAGGCCTCGCACAAGGGCGGTCGAGCCAAGCTGAGTTGGAGCTGATTGCGGCGATTTCTGAGGTCGACAAGATCGACCTTCACTTGTCACCTTCGTATTCGCTTGTCGTCCATTATCTGGCAACATTTGAATCCACCTTTTCTGTCGCAGGATACGACTCGGATCCTGCTCGGGTGGACGGAATTCGTTCGAGTTCTATGTTGGCATTGGTATCTTGAAGGACGTTTGATTCGGATTCGATTGGAGCAGGTGGTACAGTCGATATAGGAACGCTTCGATTGATCTGCCTCTGCCCAAACAGTTCAGCGGACGACATCAAGGAGGGCGCTTTCCAAACATGCTGCCGCGGATAGCAAGCAAGCACGGCTGCAGCACTCGACTTGCGGTTTCTGCCATCCCATTTGCATCTTTACCCAGCACATCACGACACGTCCACCTCGAGAGAACTTTGCAACGCAGAGCGACTTCCTCGGCGTCCGCTTCAAGAGAGCAGCGACAGCACAACACGACCCCTCTTCACCCCAATCGAACGACAGCAGTACCATCTTGCGCTTGGCAGGTGCGCAATTCTTCCAGTAACAGCCACACCCAAGGCTCGTACCATTCGCCTTCCTCTGCGAACCAGACGTTGCTCGCAGACGTACCTTCGATCAGCCCTCGATCGCTGGTCAAATACCTCGACAGCTATGTGGTCGGTCAGACCAGGGCGAAGAAGGTGCTCGCAGTCGGAGTTTGGAATCATTACCTTCGTGTGGCGAGCAATCAGCGCATGAGAGAGGAAGCTGAAGCAAGGTTGCAGGAGCAACTTTCCGAGCAGCAGCAGCAGCAGCAGCAGCAGCAGCAGGAACAAGAGAATGATGCGAAGGTCGACGACAATGTCTCAGAGACTACCACTCGGACGCTCCGCTTGGGCAAGTACAAGACCCCGTCCGAGTCCGAGGACTCTAAAGTGAAGGCCTCGACAGCAGCGACGGTAGCAGCTCAAATTCAAGATACTTGGCGATCGCAAGATCAGATCCAACAAGAGAGGAAAGCCGAGAGGGCGAGGGACCCGCATGGAGAAGCAACGCGAAATTTGATGTTTGGCCGTAGCGAGCGCGAGTGGCTGGTCAATGCTGGTGGACCAGAGGCGATTGTCGAAGACGAGCCCAAAGCGACTGATCCACAACCCGCGAAAACGCTTGCTGCAGGAGTCGTCGCAAAGTTTGGAGACGATCCGAACGTGGATGACAAAGCGAGGAGAAGGATTTCGGCAAAGACTCCGGCTGAAGAAGCTGGCTCGCATTTGGAACAGCGAAAATGGACCTCGTCGACGACAGCGGGGCAGGAAAGTGTGCTGGCGGAAGCAGCGTCTAGAATGCATGACGCTGTTCTGTCTGACTATACACCAGAACCACATCAGGGAGATGGCGCGGCAAGGATTGGCGTCTTTGGTGCCGATGAGCCAATGTATTTCTCGAGCAACACGGTTCGTGCTTCGCAGAATGCTACGAGGAGCAGCAAGCTGCAAAGCAAAGGACTGGTTGATCAAGTGGAGAGCAAGTGGGAGTCGCCCCAGGAGAGAGCGGCTCACGCGGCTGGGATGGCGGAAGAAAGGACCAAAAGAGCTTTGCGCATTGCTAGAGAGAGACTCTCTGCGACGAGCGGAGGAGATGCTTCCGCAGCACCATCCGGTGAGGCCAGTAAGCTTTCAAGCAGCATTGCTTCATCTTCGAGTCCGACCGTGGTCTCTTCTACTTCGGCATCGCCTATGAATGCCTCGTTTCTTTCGTCTTCACCCGGCGCACTGCCGTTTTTCGAGAAATCCAACATCCTCCTCCTCGGCCCTTCGGGATCGGGGAAAACGCTTCTACTTCGAACACTGGCCCAAGCGCTCGACGTGCCCTTTGTCCATGTCGACGCTACTCCGTTGACCATGGCGGGGTATGTGGGGGAGGATGTAGAGTCGATCATCCAGCGCTTGTTGGTCGAAGCTGGTTGGGACGTGGATAGGGCGCAGCGGGGGATTGTTTGTATTGATGAGATTGACAAGTTGCGCAAGACCGGGGGCGGTGGCAAAGGCGAGGGTGGGGGAAAGGATGTGGGCGGAGAAGGGGTTCAGCAGGCGTTGTTGAGGATGTTGGAAGGGACGACGATTCAAGTGGCGAATAAAGGAGGTGCCAATGCGGGTACGGGTGCGGGTGCGGGTGTGGCGGCAAGGAGCTCATCGGGACAAGCGGCAGGGGTAGGGGTGGGCGATGCAAGCGGCGTTGACGGAGCAAGCCATCTGGGACCTTGGTACAACCACCGTCGAGCAAGAGCGACTTCGCTCGGTGGTGGTGATGGTGGTGGTGGTAGTGGGAGGTGGAATACGAAATCCGCATCCGGCCAGCCCTCGAGCTTCAGCGTCGACACGAGCTCGATCCTGTTTGTTCTATCGGGCGCCTTTGTTGGGATAGAAGATGTGATTCGAAGGCGTCTACAAGCACATTCTACCAGCGCTCCAAGGATTTCAAAGGAGAAAGAAGGCGAGTCTGAGCCGATGGATCTTTCGCCGTCGGAACTGTTGTCACGATTGGAACCGTTGGATCTGGAGCAATATGGAATGATTCCCGAATTCATAGGTCGAGTCCCGGTTTCAGTGGTTCTCAATCCTTTGACTCACAACGACCTGATCCGCGTCATGACGGAACCGCGCAACTCGCTCGTAGATCAATACACCTCGTTGTTCAAACTCAACGGTATCGATCTGCACATCTCGGCCAATGCCATCGAACAAATTGTACATCGAGCCATGGGCACTGTTTCCCCCACCAGCACCACAAAGTCGACCAAGGTAGGAACAGGCGGTGGAGGTGGGGGTGGGGGTGGAGCGAGGTCTTTGCGTCGAATCATGGAAGAGATTCTGTTGGATGCATTCTACGAGAGTTACGGCAGTTCCAGTGTCAAGTACATCCTGGTGGATCGACAAAGTGTGCAAGAGGGCGAGGTGAAACTGTTCAGTCGAGGTCAGAAATTCGATTTCCAAGCAAGGTGTAAAACCGAAGCGGAAGAGTACGAACAAAGGACCCAGCAAGGCAGTGGAGAGAAGGGTGGAAAATCGAGCGAGAACAAGAGGACAGGGGATAGTTGGAAAGCGATGGATGCATCTCGTACCGCCATGGCGAGGAGCAAAGCAAGAGCCTTGATCAGGAGTCGGTTGAGAAGGACGAATCGGTTGGTGGATCCGGTGATCTATGTCTGATGTCGTGCATCGCTGCGAATGCGCGGATCGTAGCGAAAGAGCTCAGAGGTGGTGCCAGGAGTCTCGACGCAGGAGCGAACACCGTCTCAAGCTCTTTCAAGCAACAATTGCATTTCCATCGAATCTGCATCAGTCTACAAAATGCCACGACTTGCATCGATGCATCGATCACCAAAACGAGCTTCCACCCTGAGGCTTTAAATCGAAGAGGACAAACTCTGCATCTCTTCCGCCTCGACTTTGGATTTCCAACCCATCCCCAGCGCTACCGCCCTTGATGTACGCTCCATCGCCTTCCTTCAAGGTGAACTCGTGATGGTTTCCATCGCTAAACGTGATGCTCGCCTCGTTCTTGATGCCCATCTCCTTGAATTCGGGATCCTTGTACCCGGACGTTTGCGCAAGGTGGATGTAGATCCACCGTTGATCGCCCTTTTCCGCGGCGGAATCCTGGCCTAGGATATGCGTGACTGCCGAGCCTGGAGAGAGGATCGAGGTTCTGGTCACCAAGGTGGAATGGCTGGGGATGGCAGAACCTTGGGGTAAAAGGCCGGTTTGATCCTGCTCCTCTTTGGGAAAAGTCGAGATGGGTTTGATGAGCGTTTTCAGCGTGTTCCGTTTGCTTTCGTCGGTGGCATGGGTGGTGTAGTATCGAGGGGGCAGACCGGATACGTCGGGGGTGTACCAGATTTGGAGGAAATGCACTGTATCTTTCCCGCCGTTCTTCTCGGAATGACGAATGCCGGTTCCGGCCGAGGTGAACTGGACATCTCCGCGACGAAGGATCTCGGTGTTTCCCATGCTGTCCTTGTGTTCCAACGCGCCCTTGAGAACGATGGAGAAGATCTCGGCTTCTCGATGCGGATGGGTTCCGAATCCAGTGCCGGAAGCGACGCGGTCTTCGTTGATGACTCGAAGATTGGAAAACGACATGTGGTCAGGATCGTAGTACGAGGCAAAGGAAAACGTATGGAACGTCTTGAGCCATCCATGGTCCGCGTGTCCTCTGGCATACCATCTTCGTGGCGTCACTTGAAGCTTGGCTGCTTTCACCGCTGCATTGGACATGTTGACTGTATCGTTCGCGGCGGATGGGATGGTGATTGTCCAAGTGCTGGGTTGGAAAGTATACAACAGGGTAGCAACTAAGATGATCAAGGCACTTAGCAGGAAGAAGTCGATCTTGAACTTGCTCTGTGTCTGCTGAACTGATGATTCGTCTGCAAGATCAGACATGAAAAACGGCAGAGGAAAAGTGCGATCTTATATACCTTAGCAAACAGAAAGGGGTGATGGGCAAGAGGCAACGGTGATGACAGAAATCCCATCTTCAAAGGTCAATGCACTGCTTCCAAAGTCGGGGTTAGACGCGTTTAAAATCCGGACGTCGCAAACGCCGCCTCAGACCCTTTTTTGTACAGCGCTACGTGACACTGCACTCACCACTCCTCATGACAATGCATCTTCAATGTGGATTGCTCGACGATAGCAGAGCTACTCAAATCCAAAGTGAATCCCCTCCCATCTCAACACGCGACGCTACACAAATGAGAAAGATGCTTCCGAGTTGCTCTGGAAACCACGAGTAGCAGATAGAAATACACTGATTCGAATTTGGGTCGGAAAGAGATCCAGACAAGTAGTGACACGGCAAGCGAGCTCTACGCCGCCACCATCCTACCGTTCGTCAGCGCTCCTCCCGCGCCAGCCTTCTTCTTGCCCCTCGCTCCACTCTGTGGATGGCTGTTCTCCTTATCCGCCTCCACCTCGCCTGCCGTGGTCCTGTTGGCATTCACCGTCCTCTCGACCAAACTCGTGCCATCCCTGAACTTGGCTCGGAACAATACATTGGCATTCGTAAACAGCCCCTCCTTCAACGAGACAACGATAAACTGACTTCCCCGGAACCTGTTCCTGAACAGCTGTCCAATGTGCTGCGTGTGGCTCAAGTCCAACGCTGCATCGATCTCGTCCAAGATATACATCGGAGCCGGCTTGAACTGCAGCAGACTCATGATCAAGCTGAGCGCGATCAAACTCCTCTGTCCACCCGACAACTCCGTCAAGCTCTGCTTCCAGACCGTTCCGAGTCGAACCTTGACTTCCAACCCTTGCGTCAGATCCTGGTTCTCAGGAGGCTGAAGTTTGGCGTAATTGCCCGGCAGCAGCTCGCCAAAGATGGACCCAAAGTCGGCGTTGACCTTCTCCCACGTATTCTGGAGCGCATCGCGTTTGTAGCGGTCCAGTTCGGTGATGGTATCTTCGATCTTGTCCTTGTCCTTGAGCACTGTGGACAGCATGGTCTTGAGCGTCGACTCCTTCTTCTCGACACCTTCGATCATCGAAAGAACCTTGGGGTTGACCTTCTTGCGCATCCCTTGCTGCGTCTCCTCGAGCTTCTTGCAGCGTTTCCGCACGTCGTTCATGTTGTGCTTGCCAAAGTCGTATACGGTACCCGCTTGACCGAAGAAGCGCTGTTCCGATTGGATCCATTCGAATTGATTCTCGAGCTGCTGAATCAGCTTCTCGTAGCCGGCCACGTCGCCGACCAGCTTCTCGCGATCGTGCGTCAGCTGTTTGACGGCCAAAGCGCCATCGGCAATCTCCTGCTTCTTTGACTTGAGTGCATTCCGCAGCGCCGTCAGCTCGTCGTCGTAGCCCGACAGCGTAGCACGCTCCTCGGCCAACTTGGCATCGACCTTGTCGACATCCGCCTGTAGCCCTTCCAACCTGGCTTGCATCTCGGCGAGCTCGGCTTCGACCTTCTTGATACCACGCTCGCCATCGCCGATCGTCTTTTCACAGGCTGTGATTTCGGTGCGCGTCTGCTCCAGCTCCAGCTCCAAGGTCCGCACCTCACCCTGACGCGCCTTGATCTCACCACTCCGCTTCTGCACCTCGGCCTTCTTGCGTTTGATCTCGGCTTTGAGCTGGTCGAGCTTCGAGTCCTTGTTCCTGTCAAATTCCTCCATCTCCTTCTCGAGGCGTTTGGCCTCCTTGCCTGCGTTCTGTTGACGTTGCTTGGCCGCATCGATGGCTTGCTTGAGTTCGGCGATGGAGGTCTTGGCTTTTTCGACCTCAGCGATGATGCGTGTAGCATTGGAACCGCTGACCTGCGACTCGAGCAGCGTCACTTGATGCCGCTTGAGGTCGAGGTCTCGCTTGGCCTTGGAGAAGGACGCCATCTGGGCCTTCGAAGACTGGATCTCCGACTCGACCTTGCCGAGCTCGAGCTTGGCTTCTTTGAGCGCCCTGTCGATCTTGATGAGGTCTTGCATCTTGACCAGCACGTTGCCCGAGTTCGGCTTGGATCCACCGGAGAGCGTTCCGGCAGGGTCGTAGACGTCGCCATCGAGCGTCACCGACTTCATGCGCACTGCATTGTCAAACGTGACGCGCTTGGCTGTAGCTGCATCCGCACAGACCAGCGTGTTGCCGAATACGTACTCCATAGCGCGGCTCACCTCGTCGTCGTAACCGACCAGCGTCAGTGCAAGATCGACCTTGCCTGGCGCCAGCTTCTGTGCCGCACCCACCTTTTCAGCGCTGGCGACGAAGGCGTTGATCTTGTTGAGCGGGATCAAAGTGACGCGCTTCTTGAGCTGACCGTGAGCCAAGAGTTTGGAGCCGACCTTTTCATCTTCGACGACGACATTGTAAAGTCGGCCGCCAGCGCAGATCTCGAGCGCGGTCGAATACTGATGCTTGTCCTGGTCGAGCTGGATGAGCGAGGCCACGAGACCCTTGACGCGCGATCGGTCAAAGTTGGGCTCGGGATCCGAGTACTGGAAGTCCATGCCGGCCAGCTTAGACTTGAGCGCCTCTTTGCGCTCGAGCAGATCCGAAACGCGTCGACTCCATTCGGCCTTGGACTGAAGCAAGGATTTCTCCTTTTCGTCGTTCCATCCTAGCTTCTGCATGTGAGCTACGAGCTGCTCGACGGCGGCACGTGACGATTCGAGCTCGCCCATGAGACCGGCAGCGTCCTTTTGCGCCTTTTTGGCGAGCGGCTCCTTCTGTCTGACCTCCTTTTCCAGATGTCCGATGCGCAGTTTGGACTGCTCGATCTCGGTGCTGGCGGCTGTCTCTTCGGCGCGGGCGGAAGCGATTTGGCCCATGTAGCCACCCGCCGAGCTTTCGCCTCCCTTTGACTTTGAGGAGGAGGCCATCCCGGTCAGCAGGGTCTGCAGCAGCTCGTCCTGCTTGTTAACGTCGGCCACCGCTCCGTCGTAGTCAGCTTTGAGTTTGGAGAAAGAGCCGGAAAGGTCGGTGAGCTGCTCCTCTTTGTCGCTGAGCGTCTGTCGCAACGTCTCGAGCGAAGCCTGGTCCGCCTGGAGCTTCTTGCGCTCCTCTTCGACGGAGCCGATCTTGAGATCGACGTTGGTCTTGCGTTTGACGAGGTCGTGTTGGAGCTCTTTACTCTTTTCGACGAGCGCCTGGAGCTTTCCACCCTTGGTCATTTCGGCTTCCTTCTTCTTTTCGATCTGAGCGAGCTCCTTCTCGATGCTTTCGATCTGTCGCTTGAGCGCTTTGGCTTCGTCTTGGCGGTCCTGGACATCTTGGGACTTTTCGTCGACGAGCGCCTTTTTCTCCTCGTATTTGGCGCAACATTGCTGCCACTCGAATGCCTTTGCAAGCCGTGTGAGACGATCGAGCTCTGTGCTGGCTTTCTGGTACTCGAGGAAGGAGCGCTTCTCCTCTCTGAGCTTGTCGAGCTTTGGGGTGATCTCCTCTTCGAGAAGAGCGGTGATCTCTTTGACCTTTTGATCCTTCTTGGACATGGTCTTGATGGCTTTGTCCTTCCTGTCTTCGAACATGCGTGTTCCTGCGGCCTCTTCGATCATGGAGAGGATCTCTGCTGGCTTCATGTTGAGTACCTTTGTGATCTTGCCCTGCATGATGAGGAAGTTGGGGTTGTTGATGTTGAGCTGGACGCTCTGAAACATGTTCTGGACTGCCTGCTGCGTCGCCTTGTGACCGTTGATGAGGTATTTGCTGAGACCTCCCATGGCGATCTGACGTGTCACGGTGATCTGAGGACAGTTTTCAAAGGAGACGGGCGACTTGGCGCGATCGGTATTGTCAAATACGATGGTGACGGAAGCCTTGGTGATGCCGGCTTGGCCTCGCTTGTAGATGAGATCTTGGAGGTTGTTGGCTCGAACTGCGGTGAGGTTGGTGATGCCGAGCACGAAGCAGATCGAGTCGAGAATGTTGGATTTGCCGGAACCGTTGAGACCGGTGATGGCATTGAACGAGGCATCGAAACCGGAGACGTGCGTTCGCACCGGATACGACTTGAAGCCGTCGATGATGAGCTCTTCGATACGCATGTTTGTCTATGATTGTATGTGCAGCAGGGTCGAATCTGTCTGGGCGCTGAGATCGGGAGGCGCGCTGTTCTAGTTGGTAAGAGGCAGCGTAAGTGAAATTGAGCCTGCTCGAGATGCTTTGCCGGCTGAGTTTGCGAGTGGTTTGTGTGTGAGGATGAGAATGGATGCGCCGAGTTCTTGACGAGAATCCTAGGCCGTGAAGGTCATGGTTCGCTGCCCTGATCTGGAGAAGGTGGAAGAAGCAGTAGCGACCCGGGCTGAATGCAATGCTTTGGATGACGGATGGAGGTGACAAGTGCAGAGTGAGCGACGCTCGAGCTAAGTGTTGATCTCGAACGCTCTCAATTTTTCAAAGCGCGCAGCCAAGTTAGCAGTGTTGACCCTCTGGTCAACGTGACATTTCTGTGACACTCACGAACACTTTCGGCTAAAGAAAGACCAACACAAATCAGAACGCGCTTCGTCGTTTCACTGCTCAGCCTCTCCTGTGCCAAAAAGAAACGGGATTCGAACACTCGAACGCGCGTCGCTCACACAGCGAAATTCAGACGCTCTGTTTCTCTGTGCGTCACGTGAGCCATTCTCAGCTTACTAGCGGGTCTAACACTGCTGTGCATTTTCTACACACAACTGTGTGGGCAAACCACGATTCTCACGAGCAGAGCATTCAAGCTGTCGCTCAGCCATGGACGAGCTTGGACATCGCGGAACCGCTACAATCGGAATACACCAATCGCCTGTTGGATGCCATCGTAGACGACGGTGTTGTCCGCTGGGATGTACTGCTTGGTGATCAACTTGATCGCCTCCTGTGCCACCACGCCTCCCATCAACGCCGTTGTAGCAGGCAGACTCGCATCGCCCGATCTCACCAACTCGCCTATACTCTGCTCGATCTTTTCCCATTCCTCCCCATCGTCAGCGATGCTGTATCGCGTCGTGGCCAGCGTCTTCGCTATTGCTGTGAGCGCCTCTTCATCCTTGGCAGTATCTTGGTATGCGGTGAGGTCTCGCATCTTGACATCAGCAACGCTTGCATCAAGCTCGCCCGTCGGTGTCTCCGACTTTTGTCGTTTCGCTGCTCGTTGTTGGATTTCGGCCGAGATCTCGGCTTCCACACCGTTGGTGCCGACAAAGGCGGTCGGTACGGCGGTTGTGGACGAGGTTGATGATGATGCAGCATGCGACACACCGGGATATCGGCCGTGTTGCTCGACGAATGCATCGGCTGCTGCGAGAGCAATGTGATGTTGAAACGTGCATGGATTGACAGGATCCATGAATGCCAGCATCGCCGTCTCTTGATTAGGCTCTTGGATTCGTTGCCTCTCGCTGCGCCCACGAACCAGTTTAAGATAGCCGGCGTGCTTGACGAACGCCTCAATCTCGTCGTCCGCAATCTTGCCCTCAATTCCTGCCGCTAGGCAAATCTCCCCTACAAGTTGCTTGAACTGCGCCAGATCTTGCAGCGACTTGCCTCTATATATGTTCTGCAGCCGAATGTAACCAGAGGATGTCGCTTTCATATCCGGTACCGACCCTGACAGCGGCAGAGATCGTGTTGGAGATGCTGCGACAAATTCGCGCAGTGCACGAACCAGGATCCAAAAGTTGCTCGACGCTGGTGTCAGGTTGTCGCAAGCTGCATCCCGAAACATGGATTCCACTTCGTCGGGTACTCCACCTCCGCCTACGCCTTTGGAAGCGAGTGGACGCCACAAATGCTTGCCCAGCGCTGATACAGCCTCGTCGAAGTTCTCTGCATCCGCGTTGCCCTGTAGGCGAGAAGCGTTGATCTGCTTGACAAATGCATCGCGGTCTTTGCTGGTAGGTAATTGACCGTCGTGTGTTGACTGCCATTCGGCCAACTTCTTGATGAGGATCACGGGAAAAGGAAGATGGCTATGTTCCATTGTATCGCTTGTGTCGAGATCGAATTGCTGAGCTAGCTCGAGAAGTTCCGGGAACGGCCGGGTAATTCTCAGATCGACTACGCTGTCGGGATGTGTTTCGATGATTCCGAGCTCTTTGAGGCTGATCTGCATCTCGGCCAGCATACCGGCGCTACGTACACGCAGTAAAGGCACCTGAGGAGACGGGGGCTGCAACGCCCACAAGGCGTCCGAGAGCGCCAAGTCGAACGACCTTGGCTGGTTGACCGAGATAATCAGGGTGAAGCTGGCAAAGAAGCCTGGATTCGATTGGAGCAACGTGGCAGGATGCTCGAGCTGGGCGTGGGAAGAGACACTGGGGTTCATCTCTGTCAAGAGCCTGCACATCTCTTCTGCTGCATATCTGCCCTCGCTCTCGCCCGGCTGCAAGAAGAAGTTGACACCTAGATCAGCTCCGTCGACAATAGAATCATCGAGCAGCACAAACGAGCCGATGCCAGGAAGGACCAAGTTCTTGAGGATTTGAGCTGACAGCGCCGATGCTCCCATGACGAGGATCCGGGACTTCTCCAGTGATGACTGTCCCGACGAAGCCCACAGCCGCAGTTGGCGATCGTATCGCTGTGTGTGTGCCGATGGCCGTTGAGAAGTGATGGTGGAGTCCGTCTGCGGGAGCGGATCTGCGCCTATGCTCGACATCTTGGCGGTCAATCCCCTGGCTTGGCTGCCTCCAGAGTGCGAGCAGTTCGATTATAACAGAGAAAAGTCGAGGGAAAGAAGAGTTTGGTTGATGGAAGCGAATCAAGGCCGGGAAAGAAGTAGACAGCCTGCAGCCGCCATGATCGAGGTGGAGGTCCAACCACCCGAATCCCCGACTGTGCTTCTGCAGCACAAGCCAACACGCTTTTTTCTTCTTTTGTGCGACTTGCCATCTGCCAAATTTGACACGCGACATGACGCAGAGAGCTGAAGAGCAACACCAACAACTCACACGCACACACAATCGATGGACAGTCAGGAAGAAAGCGTCAGTGTTGGTCTCTCGTTTCTTCATATCTTTTGTCACCACCAGCTTTTCTTGCGCGTCTTCTCCTCTTCTTCGAGAGGGCTTCGCTAGCGACCATGTCGAGTGCTCAGCCTGATGGCAGCTCACTGAGCACAGCGACCAGATCCAACGCGGCCGCTGCTGCCACAGAAGGCCGCAAGGTGTCCTTTCAACAGACGTCGGATGCAGCTCCCAGCAGATCCTCGTCGTCAGCACATGTTCCATCTTCGAGCGCGTCAAGGACGGCGGCCACATCTTCGAACACGCAGGCTTACTCTTCGGCATACTCTGGAGCCACTCGACGTCACTCGCTCTTTGGCACCGAAGATAGGATCATTCTCGACATTGGCAGCAGGTACTCCAAGATTGGTTTTAGTGGTGAGCCTCGACCACGCGCCATCGTTCCTTCAGTCAGCTTCTCGCAACCTTCGACTTCCTATCTTCACCTCGACACATCATCAACAGGCTCGAATGCGTACAACATCGGCGAAACACTGTGGGATCTGAACTTTGAACGATGCGTCGATGATCAGCTTCGTCGAGGAAAGCGGGCGCTTGTACTTGCACAGCTCACACAGTTGCTCCGCAATGCATTTACGCAACATCTCATGGTGGATCCTAAGCAAAGAAAGGTGCTCGTCGTCGAAAATCCGATGCTGCCGAGCTCGATCAGGGAGATGATCTGTATGGTGCTTTTCAACCACTTGCAAGTGCCTTCCGTTTCGTTCGTCCCAGCACCCTTGCTGAGCCTATTGGCCGTAGGTCGGATCACGGGGCTTGTTGTGGAAGCTGGCTATCTCGAAACGACGCTCATGCCGGTCTACTATGGGCGACCCCTGTCGAGTCACCTTGTCGCGAGCACACGAGCCGGAAAACGACTCAATGCGAGATTGAAGGGACTGCTTTTGCGGTATGGCAAGTTCATCGCAGCGCAAATCAGCCTGCAAGACTGTGCCAGATCGCTCAGAGAAAGAACACGTGCCATCGATCCGTCCCTACTGACAGACGAGCGACTAGAGCAGATCAAGGCAAAAGCTCTCTTCGTCGGCTCCTACGATCCCGATTTGAGTGGTCTGGAAGATCTTTTCGCCGAGCTAGATGTCGAATCGCCCAACGGTCGAGCAGATTCGACAGACCATGAAGCAAAGGCAGCCGACGCGATCCGTCGAAAGTATTCGTCAACTTCAACAGCAACACCTTTTACATTTGCAGTCGCGCCTGCCTCGGTCGATCCGGACGGCACGGCATCGCTGATTCAGAGCGTCTCGGCTCCGCCTGCAGCCTCGTCGATCTCATCCGGCGTGCCTGGTGCGTCTGGGAAATCGCAAGTGACGGGCGTCATTGCGATGCCAGGCTGGTTACGGGAGCGAGCGGCAGAAATCTTGTTCGAACAAGGTGACGACGACGATCCTGGACTGATCGAGTTGACTGTCGCGGCGATCTCGAAGCTTCCCATAGATCTGCGTCGGGTCATGTGCGAGAGTGTTCTCGTGTCAGGTGGAACGGCGATGCTTCCTGGCTTTGCGAATCGCTTCCGCACGCAGCTGGCAGTGGCTGTCGAGAAAGCGGAAAGAGTGGGAGGAACTTTATCGATCGACAAACACGTTGGGCTTCGGCAGAAAGATCAAAGTGATGAAGCAGATCCTCTGCAACGATCGAGTCTGCATCGCTCCATCGCAGTGTTGAATGATCCCTGGCCCGGTGCCTCGTTGTCAGAACAGACCGACAGCCAAGGAAAGAGGGCTAATCAAGGTGGATCTGCGCCTGCCTTTGCAGCGAATCTACTGCCTTGGATGGGTGCATCGCTTGCGGGCGCATTAAAGACCACTCCGCTGAATGCGATCTCGCGGGAAGCATACGACGAAGCAACACGGCAGACTCATCAGGAAGAAGACACAACCAAGCCGGAACCGACGGTCAAGCAAGACGAGCAAGAAAAGCAGCCAAAAAGACCGAGCATGACGGGAGCGAGTAAAAGAGGCTCGTTCGTCGGTGTCGTCGGTGGATTAGAGACAGGCGCTTACGGTGGACTGGCTGTGGCGCGTCGACATTTGATCGGCGAGCCAGGAGGTACAGGTGGCAGTGTGACAAGCCCGACCAAAGGGTCAAAGTCTAGCGACGTGGTTGACGATCAAGCAGATTGACTGTGTGGTGAAACGGAGAAGAGCAAAACAGATACCCTGATCATATACACAAATCACCGGGTGACTTCGGATGTGATGAGTGATGTGATGCAAATTTATGTGCGAGAAGATGAGAATTTCAGGTTGCCTCGCGACGAAAGAAGCGTTGCTTGATGGCAGTCCACTGAGCAAAGCTTGTCGGAGAGGTGCCGATGCTGATGTTACAAAAAGTCAATTTTCTTGGGGCCCGGATCGCCCGATTTTGTTGGTGTAGGCGTCGACCGTTTACTCGTTGATCTTGGCGAGAATCTCCGAGTCGCGGATGAGCAAGTACTCGTCCTCACCGACCTTGATCGAGTTGCCTCCCCAGCTGGGCAGAAGAACCTTGTCGCCGGACTTGACCGAGGTAGGGACAACCTTGCCGTCCTTGTCGGGTGCACCTGGGCCAGTGGCGATGACGCTAGCCTCGGGAAGGGGAGAGGAGGCGGCAGAGGAGGGAAGGAAGATTCCCGAAGAGGTCTTGGTCTCGGGCTTGAATCGCTGCACGAGAACGCGGTCGAGCAGCGGCACGACCGACTTGATGGATCGGATGGTAGATTGAGTGGCCTGATGTGGGATTAAAGTGCGATATCGTTGGTCAAAGATGCGTGTGTCGGTAGTTGAGAGTAGTGTCGGATAATGCGAAGTTGTAGTAGGGCAGAGCAGTGGTCAGTACTCGTCATTCCAACAGAAGCGCAGCCTCTTGCCAGCTGACCAGAGAGGGTGCAGAAATATTCCAGCAGCCGAAATGAGAGCTGGACGAAAACTTACCATTGTGAAGGATGTGATGGGGATGACTTGGGTGTGCGTACGGAAGATGGTGTCGGATGTCAAGAGGTTGCTAAGCCTTCGAGGATGCCAAAATTCAACAGGCAATTCAGAAGAAGCGTCCCTCCAGCTCTGACACAAGTGGAAAATCAAACTCGGAACACGGGCACAGCTTGCAGCCGACTTACTTGCGCTCAAATTCAACAGCAAAGAAAGTGCTCCTACAGTAGCTGCACACAGCACCTCATCGCCATGCAGAAAACTCAACGACAAGCTCATCAGGGACAGAGAATGGCTTCACCACGATGAACAGATGGATGCCATCGACTCTGCAGCTACGTTACTTATCTGGAAGCTTCGAGAGCGGCGGCAACGTCTGCGAGGTGTCTGAAGAAACCTGTCCGCTAAGCCCGCGCTAGCCAGTCACACACCTCGTTGTGGGTCTGAAGTGTGTGGAGAAGAAAATCGGGCAAAACCGTGATTACTGTGGGCTGCGATGTCTTTTGCTACTGTAGTTGAGCAGTGCTTTATTGAGTAATCTTCGCGGAGCAGGCACTCTGGCCCGGGTCAAAAGCCGGCGCAAAAAAGAGAAGCCTAAAGAACAAAGCCGAAAAATAAAAAATCTGCTGGAATCACGAATCGGGCGGGCCAAAAGGAAGGAAGGAAGAAAGGTAGAAGAAATCAAAATTGGCGCTCAGGCGTGTGGAGTTGGTCGACCGTTGCCGTACTGTACAAGTATACCAGTCGAGCAAGATGATATCGCTCTTTCAAAGAGGGCAGACCGTGCGACAGAGAGAGGGCCACTGAGCTCGAGAAGCTTGTAGATGTGCTGTGAGTGTCAGAGAGAGTCTCTCGGCTCGACAAGGTTGGACAGGACGGCAAGGCCGACAGTGATCATATTTTTCATTTTTTTTCTGAAATATTTTTCGATGCAGTAATTTGGTTGCTTTCGGCTACTCAGTGTCACTGCAACTTCTTCTTGTCTGGCTCAGAGAAGAAAGGTCGAATCAGAAATCAAGCCCGCCTCTTTCATTGAGCTTGTGCGCCTTGCACGCAGAGACACAGAGAGACAGAGAGAGAAGGAGCCACATCCGACGTTCTTCTTGCGAGAGTTGCTGGTATCGGTCTCGGCTCAGCTTCTTTCGTCCTTCTCTCCATCCTCATCCATACATCTTCCTCCTCCGCTTCACCTCTTCCCTTTTCACTTCGACTTTCACCTTGACAGTAGTCGACGACGATTTGAGTTTGAAGGAGGATCACCACGTTGCATTACCACCATCATCAGAGCAGATATCCTTCGCTAGTTCGCCATGTCTCTTCTCCGTAACGCAGCTGCCCCGGCCCGCAAGGCCGCCTCCAACCAGGGCCGCAGCTTCTCCACCTCGCTTGCCGCCAACGCCCACAAGGAGGTCAAGTTCAGCAACGACGGCCGTGCCGCTATGCTCAATGGTGTCAACCTCCTCGCCAACGCCGTCTCCGTCACCCTTGGCCCCAAAGGTCGCAACGTCATCATCGAGCAGCCCTTTGGCGGTCCCAAAATCACCAAGGACGGTGTCACCGTAGCCAAGTCCATCACCCTCAAGGACAAGTTCGAGAACCTCGGTGCCCGTCTTGTCCAGGACGTCGCCAACAAGACCAACGAGATCGCCGGTGACGGTACCACCACCGCCACCGTCCTCGCCCGTGCCATCTACGCCGAGGGTGTCAAGAACGTCGCTGCCGGTTGCAATCCCATGGACCTCCGACGAGGTGTCCAGGCCGGTGTTGACGCAGTCATCAAGTTCCTCGAGACCAACAAGCGCGCCGTCACCACCTCTGCCGAGATCGCTCAGGTCGCTACCATCTCGGCCAACGGCGACCAGCACGTCGGTCAGCTCATCGCCACCGCCATGGAGAAGGTCGGCAAGGAGGGTGTCATCACCGTCAAGGAGGGAAAGACCCTCGAAGACGAGATCGAGATCACCGAAGGTATGCGCTTCGACCGCGGCTACATCTCGCCCTACTTTATCACCGACGTCAAGACCGCCAAGGTCGAGTTCGAGAAGCCCCTCATCCTCCTCTCGGAGAAGAAGATCTCGGCTCTCCAGGACATCCTCCCCTCGCTCGAGGCTGCTGCTCAGCTCCGTCGCCCACTCCTCATCATCGCCGAGGACATTGACGGCGAGGCCCTCGCTGCCTGCATCCTCAACAAGCTCCGCGGCCAGCTCCAGGTTGCTGCCGTCAAGGCTCCTGGCTTTGGTGACAACCGCAAGAGCATCCTCGGCGACCTTGGCATCCTCACCGGCGCTCAGGTCTTCTCGGACGAGCTCGAGACCAAGCTTGACCGTGCCACCCCCGAGATGCTCGGCACCACCGGCGCTGTCACCATCACCAAGGAGGACACCATCTTCCTCAACGGCGAAGGCGACAAGGACCGCCTCGCTCAGCGCTGCGAGCAGATCCGTGCCGCCATCAACGACACCACCACCTCCGAGTACGACCGAACCAAGCTCCAGGAGCGTCTTGCCAAGCTCTCTGGCGGTGTTGCCGTCATCAAGGTCGGCGGCTCCTCCGAGGTCGAGGTCGGTGAGAAGAAGGACCGATACGATGACGCTCTCAACGCTACCCGTGCCGCCGTCGAGGCCGGTGTGCTTCCCGGTGGTGGTGTAGCACTGCTCAAGGCTTCGCTCTCGCTCAACGAGGTCGCCACTGCCAACTTTGACCAGCAGCTCGGTCTCTCCATGCTCAAGGCAGCGCTCACACGCCCTGCACGCACCATTGTCGAGAACGCTGGCGAGGAGGGCTCCGTCGTTGTCGGCCGCCTGCTCGAGAAGCCCGGTGACTTTACCTACGGTTACGATGCCAGCGTCGGCGAGTACAAGGACATGATTGCTGCCGGTATCTTGGATCCCTTGAAGGTGGTCAAGACCGCCCTCCAGGATGCTTCCGGTGTCGCTTCCTTGCTCACCACCTCGGAGTGCTGCATCGTCGAAGCTCCTGAGGAGAAGGGCCCTGCTGGTGGCGGCATGGGTGGCATGGGTGGTATGGGCGGCATGGGCGGTATGGGTGGCATGGGCTTCTAAGTGCCTCGTCGCTCTGTCGATCCGCTTCCAACCAAAAAGGAGACGCCTTGACGTCTCACAAGCATCGCATTTTCAGTTCCATCCCTGCCCACTTTTTACATCTCACTCAGTGTATTACCAATAGTATTCCCGTTTTTACAACATCGCTCTTGTTTTGGTCGTTTGGCATTATCACCACTCTTTTCCACGCTGCTTTGCTTTCTGTGCCTGCATATGTGGATATATTTCGTCCTTGTTCTGCGAGGAGTGCAAATGCGATTTCGTCGGGGTATCACTTGTCGACTCTATACAGCTTTGTTGGATTGAGAAGAAGATGGGTCATGAGGTGCGGATTCGGCTGCTCGTTTTTGAAGCCACACTTTGGCACGAGCGAGATGTTGGGCTTGTTTCTGCCTTTTCAACGCTGTTGCGTTGCTCTCGTTTGGTGTGTCTGCGCTCCCTTCAATGATGGTATGAATAGGGTTCGAATGGTCTGACTGCGGATCGGCATCGCTATCGCTGTCGTCGTATGCGACTAGACCTGCACCACCATGGTTGCCGCTGCTGTCCGTTCTGCGCTCGTCGTGATCCTTGTCATCGATCCATTGCAGAGCATCCTCGTAGCTCATATTGCCCTTGTTCGCCTTGAGTCGATCCCAAATTCGAGTCCATTGCTGATGCTCGTCTTGACGCAAGAAGGCGAATCGCACATCATCTCCATGATTGGCCAGGATTTTGATCTCTAACAATGAAGCCTTGCTGGACATTGATATAGCTCGCGCTGTCTTTTGCATCAATTCGAATTGCGATCTGCTGAGCTGCTCATCTCCTTCCTTTTCTGCTATGATCGTAGAAGTGGGAGGTGTGGGCGAAGAAGATCCGAGCTCGACCAATCGAGTGTTGCGTTGAGCCTCGAGTGCTGCTCTTGCTTTGTCGTGTTTGAATCGTGCGACCTCGGATTCGGTCATGAAAAACATGTCCTCTGTATCACTGTCTAGATCCGACCATCCGACGTCTTCGAGCTGGACAGCTGAAGGGGAATTCGGCTTGGATGGTAATCGGGAAAGCAGGTGAACAGCATCGTATCGATCCGTGGTGACCGATTGCTTGCCGCAGCTGCTCGTCCATGTAATGAGTCGCGTTGCATAAGGCTCTCCATCGGTGCATCCTGGAGGTGCGGTATGGAGAGATCGCCTGAGATCAGCATCGTGATTGAGAATGACTTCGTACGATGTCGGGTACAAGACGTCGTCAGAAAGGGTGGACCGAGATGTGGAGGCGCGGCTGAATATATGTGCCGAGGATGAAGAGGTGAAGATGTCGGGCAGCTGAACCTCTTCTAGGCGCCGGCGCTTGGAAGCAGAGCCGCTCATGTCTGTCGAGGCAGCCTGGGCATCTGAAAGACGAGCAACGACTTCGTAAAGAAGTCCAAGAGGTCGAGAAGGAGGGAAGCTGGACCCTGAATCGGTCCACAAACTCCACATCCGAGTTCCGAAGGTGTCCGAACTATCGAGAATGAGCTCTCCAGGCCTCTGCTGCATGTGCTTCAACGTTCATCACAACCACGACATTCGTCCAGACCATCACACACAGCATTGGGGGCATCCATCGTCACAATACCCCCTACAACTCGAAAGCAAACACTGGAGGCGTTGGCAAAGTCAAAAGATTTCCACAGAAAGTACCGGGAACGTTTGACGGGAGAGCAACTCCATCATGTCGGACTTTTACGTACGCTACTAGTAAGAGCGCAGTCTTCGAGCTTGCATCCGAAAAGACTCGAGAGTATGTACTGACTGTCTCTTTGCGTCGCGCCATGGACACTTTCTTGCACAGCACTGGTCACCAGGGCAGACATGGCCACGAGTTTCTCGAATTCGAGTACTCTCGAGGTCGACTGCGCTACGCCAACAACTCGAACTATCGCAATGACAGTCTCATTCGCAAGGAGAGTAAGTACAGCTTGCCCTGAGATTCATCTGCCGGCCTGTCCTCATCTCAGTTCCACTGACATCCTGCATGTCGGATTTCGACATTACTGCTATGACAGTGTGGATCAGCCCTCTCATGGTGGACGAATTGCGGCGAATCGTAGAAGAATCCGAGATCATGCAAGAAGACGACTCGAGATGGCCCAAGAGGAACTCGACAGGTCGACAAGAGCTCGAGGTGAGGTTAGGGAAAGAACACATCTCCTTCGAGGTAAGTCGTCGCCTTTTACGGTGCCCCAGCTCCTTGATTTACAAAGGAAGAAGCATTGCTGATGTGACACCTCGTTCTCCCGACAGACGGCCAAGATCGGCTCACTGGTAGATGTGCAAGACAGCGAAGATCCAGAAGGTCTCAGAGTGATGTACTACCTGGTACAGGATCTCAAATGCCTGATCTTCAGTTTGATCTCTTTGCATTTCAAGATCAAGCCAATTGCTTGAACAGCGTGGTTCGTAGGATTCAAGCCGCTCGCCTTTGCAGTTCGTTTCTCTGTTGTACTTTTACCGGCCTGCATACCATATCCTCATCCTCATGCCAACTTTGTTAGTAGTGCCTTGATAGAAGCGCTAGTGTGAGTGTTCTGACTGCTTGATCGTTGGCCAGGACGGTACCATCTACATCATGATTATTCTTCACAAAAATAATGCTTGAAATGAAGACGCAAAAAGACGCAAAACTTCATCGAAATCTGAGCCGATTCTGGTTCCGATCGCCGATAAGAGTACGGATTTGATCCATGCACGAGCGCTTGGCTACGCGCGACGCGTCCGTCCTCTGGGGCTGTTGTTTGTTGAAGTGTGATTATAGGCAGAACAAAGGCAGCAATCGCTGGGTTGAATGCGCGCGCGCCCATCCGCTTCCCTACAGTCACACACCTTTCCGTTTCTCTCAGAGCCTTGATCCTTGCACCTCGCACAAGCTCTGCAACCAAGTCAAGTGACGCTTGTCAGCGCAGATTGGCTTTCGTTCGTCTGATCCAGCTCGAAGCATTGATCCGACCGTACATGTTGACGTAGTTCATGTGCTCTGCCACAGACTTTCGACAAAAGACGGGAGATATTGATGAGAGTCAGAGCGACAACTACAGTACACCCTAAACAGCGTTCCAGACTTTGGTGCCGACGAGAGGAAATTCCGGGATGCTTTTGCCTTTTTCTTTTCTGTCTGGAAAG
Source organism: Ustilago vetiveriae (assembly GCA_928722275.1). Lineage (NCBI taxonomy): Eukaryota > Fungi > Basidiomycota > Ustilaginomycetes > Ustilaginales > Ustilaginaceae > Ustilago > Ustilago vetiveriae. Next base: position 1,063,367 of record CAKMXE010000004.1, read on the forward strand.
CGCATGTCCTGGTCGTTTGTAGTGGATTTCAGAGAGAGTTGAAATTCGTACGTGCCTCGCAAATCCCACTTTTGTATTCGAAAAAACAAGCATCGGCGCGTGGCTACTTGAAAGTGTCCTTGAAATTCTGGTTGTAGACTGATAGAGGCAGAGAGCAGCAGGAAAATGCCTCTCTGTTCTTCAAAGTGCCCGAGCGAGAACAACACTTTGGGCTCGTGTCTCTCCCGGTCTCGACGGAAGGACGAGCGTGCGTGCGTGCGACGAGAGAGAGAGAGACAGAGAAAGTGTCAGTTTGGAAGAGCGAGCGAGCGTGCTTGTGTGCGTGTGTTTGCCTCACCCACTTTGCCCGTCGGCGTTGGATGCGGCCAGTCTTGTCCAGTCCAGTCCAACACTTTTTGTGAACTTTTCGGGCACCGCAGATCCAAAGTGCCTCTTCCCTCTTGAGCCAGCGAGTGAGCCTTTGCCAGTCCGCCCAGCGCGCGCCGTCCCTACAGTGTGATCGCCACCAGTCAACTTTATCATCACCACTCTCACCACCTCTTTTTTCCTCCGCGATCTTTCTCTCCCGGCCCGTCCTTCTTCACCTACTCGTCTTCACCATCACTTTCGTTTACGATAACAGGCTCAGTTCCTACCTTGGGTTCTTTCCAGCCTCGTTCGCGTCACATCCTCAGTAAGCTGTAAGTCACATTCGTCTTTTCTTCCATCGAGCAGCAGACCATCGATCGAATCGGCAAGAGCCGTGCAACCATCCGAGATATGCTCCCTACCACATTTGCTCTCGGAATCAGCATGCCTTTCGACCCCCACTGCACATCGGCCATTCTCCGACGCAATGCGGACACCAGTCATCGTGGCCTTTATCACTCGACTCAATGGACGCGTCAGTAATCAAGAGTTTTGGAAAGATGTTTCTGTAGGACCTCAACAAGCCTATGTCAGCTTTTCAAGGGAACGTAGGAAGAAGGAAGGCAGCCCGATACAGTCAACGCGCGCAGTCCGGTCGATCGAGAGACACTGCACGCGAATCGTGTCACAAGATGAAAACAGAAGCACGGTCACTCGATAGTCCAACGATACGACCCGCCTAACCTGCTCGCTTCCTATCATCGCTGTGCGCCATCGACCGCTGGTCTGCTCATCTCGTCTGTCGGTACACGCAATCGACGTAGACACTGTCGCTGACCGTTCTGTACATCTGTGCTCATCCAGTCTCTAACCAAGTCAGGATCCTCTTTCGACCCTTCTTCTAACCTTTCTTCAAGATGCGTGAGATTGGTAAGTAGTCGCCATCCTCACCGACCGGGATCCTCGAAGCGGGTCAAATCCACTGACACTCCTGTGCTTCTTCCAACACTTCTATCGTTGCCAATCTGCATCCGCCTCGACACTGTCCCATCATTCATCCGATCCACCACCTCTGTGCCGACTTCTGACATTCGACGACCAACAGTCCACCTTCAGACCGGTCAGTGTGGTAACCAGGTCGGTACCAAGTTCTGGGAGGTGCTCTCGGACGAGCACGGCATCGACCACAACGGTAACTACATTGGTACCAGCGACGACCAGCTCGCCCGCATCAACGTCTACTACAATGAGGCCAGCGGCAACAAGTACGTGCCCCGTGCCGTCCTCGTCGACTTGGAGCCCGGCACCATGGACTCGACCCGTTCCGGTCCTCTCGGTGGTCTCTTCCGTCCCGACAACTTTGTCTTTGGTCAGTCCGGTGCCGGTAACAACTGGGCCAAGGGTCACTACACCGAGGGTGCCGAGCTCGTCGACTCGGTCCTCGACGTCATCCGCAAGGAGGCCGAAAACTGTGACATGCTCCAGGGCTTCCAGATCACCCACTCGCTCGGTGGTGGTACCGGTGCCGGTATGGGTACCCTCCTCATCTCCAAGATCCGTGAGGAGTTCCCCGACCGAATGATGGCCACCTTCTCGGTGCTTCCTTCGCCCAAGGTCTCGGACACCGTCGTCGAACCCTACAATGCTACCCTCTCGGTCCACCAGCTCGTAGAGAACTCGGACGAGACCTTCTGTATCGACAACGAGGCTCTGTACAACATTTGCTTCAAGACGCTCAAGCTCAACGCGCCCACCTACGGTGACCTCAACCACCTGGTCTCGCTCGTCATGTCGGGTGTCACCACCTGCCTGCGTTTCCCCGGTCAGCTCAACTCGGACCTGCGCAAGCTCGCCGTCAACATGGTTCCCTTCCCGCGTCTCCACTTCTTCATGGTCGGATTCTCGCCCTTGACCGCACGAGGCTCGCAGTCGTACCGTGCCGTCACCATCCCCGAGATCACGCAGCAGGCTTTCGACAGCAAGAACATGATGACGGCTTGCGACACTCGTCTCGGCCGCTACCTCACATGCGCCGCCTACTTCCGTGGTAAGGTTTCCATGAAGGACGTCGAGGACCAGATGCAGAGCTTCCAGCAGAAGCACTCGACTCAGTTTGTCGAGTGGATCCCCAACAACGTCCAGACGGCCCAGTGTGACATTCCTCCTCGCGGTCTCAAGATGTCGGTCACGTTCATTGGTAACTCGACCGCTATCCAGGATGTATTCAAGCGTATCTCGGAGCAGTTCTCGGCCATGTTCAAGCGCAAGGCTTTCTTGCACTGGTACACTGGTGAAGGAATGGACGAGATGGAGTTCACCGAGGCCGAGTCGAACTTGCAGGACCTTATCGCCGAGTACCAGCAGTACCAGGACGCCTCTGCTCTCGACGAGGACATTGAGGGCGAGTACATTGAGGAGGAGGAGCTTGTTCAGGAGTAAACCCTTTTGCCAGCCTTTTGTACCTGTATTGCCGCTTGCAGTGGTGACGCGGCGATCTGCAACCACGTCAGATAGGGTCTGCTTTTCCCATCGATGCCGTGCTATGCGGGTCGAGGTTTGGGCAATCTGGCACTACCTTGTTGCTGGCCGCAGCGCTCGCCTGCTGTCGCTTTTCAAACACGCTTTCTTTGTTCGTATTTCCTCTTCTTTTGATACACAGACGAGCACGATGAGCTCTCGCTTACGACTAGTTTCCTAAATTCCCCACGGTTCAAAGATACTTATCTTCGTCATGTGTTGAACGTGGTGTTCGGTGCGTCTGACGAGCGGGCTCCGAGAAGCGGGATGAGCGCCCTGAGCTGTCTAACACGGACTCAGAAGGGATGAGTCTAACAGTCACAAAGAATTGGTGTAGTTCGTCCGCGGATATTGTGCACTCTCTTTCGAGAGGGACTTGGATACAAGGGACAAAGTGAGAGGTTGAACTTGAAGTTGGGGTTGCGATGCGGATGAGGATGGATGGACGCAAAGGTGGCTGGCGGTTCCCGATTTGCGGGGAAAGCTTTGAAGAATATGCGGTCACCACTCTCGGGGCTCTCTCTAAACGAGGATTCAAGGGTGATTGGAAGAGGAAGATGATCGCTTTCACACCCTAAAAACTCCCAAGCACGACTCAAAAAGACACATGTGCGGAAAACTTTTTCTGTTTCTGGCTCCCCAGCCTTCCCCCAAGATGGATCATTGCCTTTTCTCGGCTCCGATCCGCTCGAACAACTCCCTTCTCTGATTTGCAGAATCAACCCGAGAGGGACCGAACTTGCTTGTACCATCAAGTCAAATGTGGTACAGAGAAAGGAGAAAGACGAAATCGAGGCGGAAAAGCGTGTGAATCGTCGGACCTCAAGCGAGGCGGAAAAGGGCGCCAAGCTGCCTCTGGTCGATGATGATCCTCCTCGTGCAGCACGCCAGAACGAAGGGAATGCGAAAAATGAGGTCACAGCCAGTCCTCAACGGCGATGCATGTGCGCAAGAGCGGCCAAAAGAAGACAAAGGGGGAAAAAGAGACAGCATGCGTGTACACACTGTATCGGCTAAGCAGCTGAAACATATGCACGTCTCAGAAGCAAGAGAGGACATTCTGGATTGGGAGCATTTGTTTGTGACCAACAAGAGAGAGAGAAAGAGAGAGAGGAGCGGAGCAGCCGACTCTTTGTTGCCTGTGGCTTTTAGACTTTCAAGGCCGCTTGGGTACGAAAAAGGTATCGGAGGGCGCACGGCTCGCTTTCAAAAAATCCAAGAATTCAACCTCAGACACGATGGAGTGAGAAGAGGAGCAGCTGCAACTCCACACCAAACACACACACACACACACACACACGCATGCTCTCTCTCTCCACAGCCAGAAAGAGTCGGTGACGGAATGTCCGGCCTCAGCGCCAATCCCACTCGCACTCTGCAGAAGAGAACCGCTGCTCTGTCCCTCTGTACATCGGTTCCTGTCCGACCAACCAAGTAGGCTTCCATCTGTGTGACTCTGGCTGTTTCCCCCGCTCAACCTTCGAGACCATCCTCATCCTCGTCCTCATCATCCTCGTCCTCATCCTTGTTGCCATTCTGATTGTCATCGGAATCGTTTAGCGGATCCAAAGCTTGCAACATTGGACGCCTGGAAACGATCCCTTCTTCATCCTTTTCATACCTTTGGACCCCCTCGGACGAACGACACTAGATACTGCCGCCATCGCCTTCCACTCGACGCTTGATTCGAACCATCAACAAGCTGCTACGTTCCGGATTCGCCCGCAGACGCACGGTGTCGCACCATCCTCAGCTTCGACCCGCACCTTTCGGCAACATCAACCGCACCGATACCCTCTCCAAGCCGAAGGAACAAGAAAAGCTTGAGCTCCTCATCCCCTCTCGCAGCAGAGCTTTGGCAGAGATACGCAATTTAGCATGTCCAAATCTGTGAGTATCTGTAATCGTAATGGCACACAAACACGACAGCTCGATCATCTACAAGAGACTAATCACCCTACTCTTCATTCGCTTTTACACCTCAAACAGAGCAAATCCGAGCTCTACCTCAAGGAGCTGGACTCGGCAAGGCTGCGCGGTAACTGGCTCGGTGAACAGCCCAGTCAGTCTGGCAAGCCTTTACCATGGAGCGAGCTTCTTCGCAAGTTTTCCAAGCACAACGCGGACAGGCCTTGTGAGTGACACAGACCCAACTCCTCTCAGCTTTATAGACGTGTCAAATGACTGACAACACAAGTCTCCTTTCCTTTTCCGCTCCTTCGCAGCCGTCGGTGCACTGGCAACGCTTGAATACGAGCTCAAGGCTGCTATTCACCACTTCCACGCCGATTCAAACTACACCGATGCCTCGCACCTCGACGACTACAAGGTGCATCCAAGTGCCGGCGATACCACCCTCTTTCCCCCTGTGATGCAGCCCGGTGCCGAAGGCGTTGGATGGTCTACACAGAGTGTCACCCAGATCGCCGACCGTGTGCTCGAGTATGGCGACAACGCAAATCGATTCGCCGCCGTCTCGTTGCGCGCTTTGGCCCTCTTTGTGCTGGGACGCGATGACGAGGCGGTCGACATCTTGCATCGCGAAAAGTTCATGGAGACCGCCGGCGAATCCGCCATCGCACCCGACATGCACAACGCCTCGCTCACTGGCCTCGTCCTTCAAGGTTTCACCGTCTACGGAATGGCCAACGAGCGGCTGCTCCATTCCAAAAACGAGCCAGGCTACGCTCCCTTTGCACTCGCCGGCTTTGCCCGTGCCATTGAGCTGCACGAAGCCGTGCGTGGCGGCAAGAAGGCCAATGCACTTCGAGGCTTGCCGGCCGATGAGATCGAGAGGTGGGCCGAGGTTGCTCTTTACCGCAACGCCCTCTTGTCCATCCGCGCAGGCGAGCCCGTACAGAGCCTCAACGCGCTCCGTTCCTACCAGGCACACGCCAGTCGCTGGCACAACGAGTTCCGTCTACCGCAGCGCAACGTCATTCACCGCTACTACCTCCGTGTCCTCAATCGTTCCGCCGAGCTAGGCACCTACGCCGATCCCCCAGAGCTGCCTCCCCCCAGCCGCGACGACTGGAGGAGCAAGGCATACCAGCTTTCCGTCGTAGCCACCGTGGCCTCTCGCGTCCAGATCCGTGACTACGAGTCGGAGCGTCTGCACCGTGATCCGGCCGCCAAGCGCATCGCCCCTACCTTTACCTCGCTCCGCGTCACCTCGCGCACCGTCTCGAAGCGCCGACCCAATGCCTACCGAGAGCTGCGTCCACCCAGCGTGTCGTGGTCCAACGAATCGCTCACCGCGCAAAAATCGGCTTACAATTCGCTCCAAAAATCCACCGCTTTCCCCAAGGCCAATCACATCAACGACGAGGTGCTCGACTTTGCCGACGAGATGGTCAAGGCCTGGGAGATCAACGGCGAACTTGGCGGCGAACAAGCTGACGACGTGGCCGAGATCCTTCACGGCCTTGTCGAGCTGACGTTCCACTCACAGCGCATCGCACGCTACCTCGTAAGGCTGCTTTTCGCCGCAGAGTGCTTTGACGAGGCCAAGCGCGCTTTGCAGGCGTATGCACAGCTCGTGGAAAAAGCGAGGGAGGCCGAGGCCAGCACCGAGGCCAATGCATCTGGAAGCATGCCAGAAAGCAGGGAAGGTGGCGAAGCTCAGGCAGGGAAGCAAGAGCAAAAGCAGCAGCAAGCCAACGGCGACCACGGCGACAGCACCGCGCATTCCAAGGATCACGACAGCGACGAGATCTATGCAAGCACGCTCGCGCAAGGCGCTTACCTCGTCGGACGACACTGCAACGACTTTGCGCTCGCCGACAAGATGGCCTCCAAAGCGCTCGACGTGGTTCAGAACGCAGAGGGCAAATCCAAGCCTGCCTTGCAACAGAAGAGCGTGCTTCTGGCACGTGCCAAACGTGTCAGCGGCTACGCTAAGGCTGGCCTGGCGATTCAGCTTGCGGATCCGGTGCGAAGACCGGTGCTGCAGTCACAGGCGCTCGCCGAACTTACTGCGGCTACTCAGCTGGACGACCAATCCTCGGAGGCATTCTACCAGCTTGCCTTTGTGCAAGCCGAGCTTCGTGACGTTCACTCTGCACTGCAGTCAGCACGCAGGGCGGTGGAGCTGGAACCTGCCGACGTCGAGTCGTGGCATTTGCTCGTTCTGCTGCTGTCGGCACAGAAAAAGTACAAGGACGCCTTCAAGATTGCCGAGGTTGCGCTCGACGAATGCGAAAAGGACGACAGCGGAACCAGCGTGGGTGCTGCCAATGGATCGTCGCCGGCCAACTTTGCGGGATCGCAGCTGCTGAGCGTCGACTATCCGCCGCGTCCCTTGGAAAGGAACGAGTCGATCTTGCGGCTCATGGTGACGTACAATGCGCTCGAAGAGCTCAACGACGGAGTAGAAAGCGCCATCGCTGGTCAGAAGGAGCTCTTCTCTTACTTCCACCGCGTATTCCCGTACGCGGCGGCGGCTGCAGCAGCTTCGGCTTCGGCATCATCGGCGGGGGGTGCTGACGGAGCACAGGGACGAGGCGACAACGTCAACGGCTTGAGACGACACGGCTCGCTCGCAGCGGTCGGCGGCGACTACAGCAACGATACCGTGCTCGGACGCTCGCAGACTACAGCCAGTCGAGCACGATCGTACGCGCAGAGGTCGGTGAGCGCCGCCGGTGGCCCGCAGAAGGGCAGCGCGGCCATCTTGCCCGGGATGCAATTGGGCGGTGGAGAGGAGGACCTGTCCGAGTCCGGCGCCGAACGCAAGCTGGAGCATCTGAGGAGGCAATCGCTCACACTGGCAAAGATCTGGCTGCATTCGGCTGCAAGCTTCCGACGTGCTGGTCAGCCCAAGGAGAGCCGATCCGCGATCCAAGAGGCGGAACGACTGCAACCTGGACTGGCGGACGTGTGGGTGCAGCTGTCGCTCTACTTTGCCAACAACGGATCGAATCGGTTGGCGGTCGACTCGTTGTACAAGGCACTGGCATGTTCTGGAATGGACATTGCTGCCTCGGTGCATCTTGCTCGTCTCTTCCTGGCAGACCCGGAGCTGAAGCCTAAACGCCACGCTGATGTGGCTCATCCCGGTGCTGCGGCTACCGCGCCTACGCACGGATTCGAGTCGACTGCCGAGGCGACGCTGAGTGCCAAAGCACAGGATCTGTCGTCGGTGAGCTTGGCGGAAGGTCTGCTTACCACGACGACCAAGGGAGCAGGTTGGGACTCGAGCGAAGCATGGCTCTTTTTGGGTCAAGCGGTGCAAAGGAGTCAACGAGCACAGAGGGCGAGAGAGTGCTTCGAGTATGCACTGCAGCTGGAAACCACGAAGCCCATTCGACCGCTTTCGACCGCTTTGCAGCGATGATCACGTATCGTTTTACCGCATGCTTTCCTGATAATCTATTTTGTTTTTGATATATGCTGTGTGCAGTGCTGTGCTGCACCCCTGTATGTGCAGCGTGTGAGAAAGCGGCAGAGGATGTTTGCAAGCGGAGTCGTCGTTCGTCGGTCGTCAGCATGTACTCTCAGATTAGGAGGTCGTTTTCATTTTGCTCCGAGTGCGGGGAAGAAGTGAGAAGCGGGGGAAAGCAGCAGCAAGCAGGCAAGCAGCAAAGGCAGGCAGCATACGAGACTTGAACTTGGACTTTTTACGCGGGATTTTCACGATTTGGAAATTTGCGTTTGGAGAAATGACGAATCTGAGGCTGCAAAGCTGCATCTCTTTGCTGCACTCGCTCACAGACCAGTTTGATAGATCGAGTTGCGCTTCCAAGCCACAGAGGAACAGTCACACGCAGAAACAAGACTGTACACAGACAGCATTCGCGAGAGCGATACGGTGGAGCGGGCGGTGAAATCAGTCAATCAATCATCGGTCCTTCCTTCCTTCGGTCTCTTTCCTTCCTCTCTTCCTCTCTCTCTCTGTCTGTCACAGTATATCTTGCGAACATCTGTGATCACTGCTGCTCATCACTATTGCCACACGAAACAAGACGGTCCGCTATTCCTTCACTCGCTCTCATCGTCAGTACACCAAGTGCAAGCAGGGTCTAAGACAACAGCCCAAGGACCATCGCAATCACCCTTTCCATACCTTCGTCCATCAGTCGTCTGTCCTTGCTACGACCCTTTTGAACGAATTCGGGCCGGCATCAATCCGTGCAAGAAACGCAATCTTGATCATACACTTCACGACGCCGTAATCAATCCGTCTGTCCTGCAAGGACGGAGACACAAGTATCGACACGGCATGCACATCCCACTTCGACCATCTTCCTTGCCCTGATCAGCAAAGTCTCATCTGCACTCCAATACTCTGATTGCAAATCCTAGCCGCTTCCCTCTCCGCCTCGCAACACCCCCAAGCTACCATCATGTCTGGTAGAGACGCCTCTTCCAGCTCGCGGCGTCAGCCGTCCGACCAGCGAGACGGCGTTGGCTCCTCCTCCCGCTCTTCCAGTCGACAGGCGTCGCGATCCGGCTCAATGCATCGTGGCGAGAAAGCGGCAAAGCAGCCTGTCCGTATCGGCCAGTACATCTTGCAGCAGACTCTTGGCGCAGGTTCCTTTGGTAAAGTCAAGCTCGCAACGCATTCTCTCACGGGACATCGCGTCGCTATGAAGATCATCAACCGTCGCAAAATATCGAGCCTCGATATGGGCGGACGAGTCAAGCGTGAGATCCAGTATCTCAAGCTCCTTCGTCATCCGCACATCATCAAGCTGTACGAAGTTATTACGACGCCCAACGACATTATCATGGTCATCGAGTATGCTGGCGGCGAATTGTTCCAATACATTGTCGATCGCGGCCGCATGCCCGAACACGAAGCCAGGCGCTTCTTCCAGCAAGTCATCTGTGCCATGGAGTACTGCCATCGGCACAAGATTGTCCATCGAGATCTCAAGCCCGAGAATCTCTTGCTCGACGAGTATCTCAACGTCAAGATCGGCGACTTTGGTCTGTCCAACATCATGACCGACGGCGACTTTCTCAAGACGAGCTGCGGAAGTCCCAACTACGCTGCGCCAGAGGTGATTTCAGGCCGGTTGTACGCCGGACCCGAGATCGACATTTGGTCGTGCGGCGTGATTCTCTACGTCATGCTGTGTGGCAGGCTGCCTTTCGACGACGAATACATTCCGACACTCTTCAAGAAGATCAACAATGGTATCTACACACTTCCCAGCTACCTGTCGCAGGAGGCGAGGCACTTGCTCAGCCAGATGCTCATCGTCGATCCGGTCAAGAGGATCACCATCCAGGAGATCAGGCAACATCCGTGGTTCAACGTCGATCTGCCGGCGTACCTCAGACCGCTACCACCGACGCCGGCCGCAGAGAATCGTCGATTCGATTTCGGCATGACCTCTTCGCCTGCTGACACGGGCTCACCTGCCGATGTCACATCGCCCGCCAACTCGGGCTCGGCCGTCAACAGCGGCGCATCTTCACAGACTTCGGCACCAGCCAGTCGACCGGGTAGCCAGCCGATTGTAACGGGCGACTTGGGCACGATCGAGGATGATATCGTGGACGAGCTTGTCGGCAAGATGGTGGGCTTCAATCGAGATGAGCTGATGCATCATCTTGTCGACAAGGGCGACAACCAGGTCAAGGTGGCGTATCAGCTGGTGCGCGATCATCGCCGTATGCTGCAGATTCACCATATGGAGGACGCGCACGGCATGGAGACGTTCTTGGCTCAAAGCCCGCCTGCATGGAATGAAGGGCTGGAAGGCCATATGGGTCGTTCGACAAGCATCAAGCGCAAGAATCGCGAAAAAGAAGCGGCGGCAGCATCTGCAGCATCCAACAAGGAAGCCGTTCCGCCCTTGCCTGCATCGGCACACGCGCACGCGCACGCACAGGCGCAAGCGCAAGCCCAGGCTCACACGCAAACATCATCCGCAGCAGGCGTGGGCGAAGATGAGGGCGATTCGTTCATGGCCGATGCTGCGGATCCAGAGCCGTCTGACGATGGCAACGATACGCTAGCCAGCGATGACGATGACGTGCTGACGGACGATGACGGGCAATTGACGGATGTGGAAGAGGCGTCTGGCGAGAGGATGGTTCGGATCGCGGTACTCGAGACGTCGCTTCCTGGATATTTGCGAGCGAGGGAAGCCGAGAGACTTGCTACACCGTCGGCGGAAAAGTCAGCGTGGCCGGCATGCACGCCCATCTCTGGGACGGGAGCATCGGGTGCAGGAACTCCAGCGCTTCCGCCCGCCGCAACGGCGCAGATGCACAAGAAGCCTCGCTCGCGCTGGCATTTCGGCATCCGATCCCGCAGTCCGCCCATGGAGATCATGCTGGAGCTGTACCGCACCCTGCAGTCGTTGGGCATGGAGTGGAGAGCCAAACCTGTCGCCAAGCCGACCAAGGACGCTGGAGCAGACGGAGCAGCCGAGGAGGGTAGGGAGGCAACGGAGAAGGGCGAGAATGCAAGCGGTTCGGCAGCAGCCAGCAAAGGCGAAGAGCTCTTCTTCCTCGAGACCAGATGGAAGGTGGGTCGCGTGCTGGTGCGGATGGATCTGCAACTGTACCATGTGGATGCCACCAACTATCTGGTGGATTTCCGAAATGTCGGATATACCAAAGTGGAGACCACCTGTGCATCCGACGAGGACGAATGTGATGGAAAGGATTCTGGAGAAGCAAGGACAGATCGAGTGGACGTGGGCAAGCTGGAGGCTGCCCTTGACAAGGCTATGACAGAGACGCAGCAAGCCAGGCGAGAAGGCGAACATGTCGGACAGCATCGATTCGACGGGACGAGGATCAAGCCGAGCTTGGCACCGGCGCTTCCGGCGGGTCGAAAGGAGGTCAACAGTCCCTTTTTGTTTTTGGAGTGTGCTACCAGGTTGATTGTCGAGCTTGCCGGTGGAGGCTAGTCGGACTCACATCATAGCTGGAGATGGGAAGCGGGGTGGTGGTGGGGGCGGTGATATGTATTGTATATTCCTCGTCTTTTACTGTTCTGGTTGAGAGCAATCTATCGATACCCTTTGAAAGCTAGGTGTTGAGAGAGAGGGAGAGACAGGGTGATGATCGGGATCGGGGGGAGAGGGTCGGAGTGAGGGGAGTGAACCGTGCATTCACAGATTACGGTTCATGACCATGGACGCATGTGGAAGTCAAAATTGGGAAGCAAGAAAGACGGCTTGTGGAGCAGTCATTCGTTGCAATTTGCAATTTGAAAATCCCACAAGAAAAAAGGCATCCATGCCAAGACGCGTCATGTCTTTTGCATTCTGTGATTCGCATCAAAACGGACCGAGCGCGGCAGAGCCGAGGGCATTCAAAGGAATTGATGCTGTTCGACGAAAGGGCGCAAGCGTTGGCACGAGGATGAATGCACGAGCGGAGGCGTGTCGATCCTGTGACAGTGAATGACGTGGGCATGAGCCTCGTGCCATTTCGGCTGCTGCGATCGTGGACAAAGGACAACGTGCCAGGTTGTGCATGCGATCCAATCCTCGTCGCTGTCTTTCCTGTTTGTCAAACCATCATCCTTTTTTCTAGAACAAGATGCCGGCTAACGAACGAACGCCTCTGGTCAACAACGACAATGGTCTGCCCAGTCACAACGGTGGTGGTAGCAACGGGCAAGGCTCGCAACCCAACCTCGTCACTTCGCTCTGGTGGATCCTGACGTGCTCCTGGATCAATGCATTGCTCGTCTTTGTTCCTCTGGGGATCGTAGCCGAACAACTGCACTGGCCAGCCATTTGGATCTTCTCGCTCAACTTCCTGGCCATCATCCCGCTCGCCAAGATCCTGGGTGATGCGACGGAGCAAGTCTCCTTTCGACTCGGACAGACGTTGGGCGGATTGTTGAACGCTACCTTTGGCAATGCGGTCGAATTGATCGTTGGTATCGCTGCCTTGACGCAAGGTCAATTGCGCATCGTACAGACCAGTTTGATCGGAAGTATCCTCTCCAACATCTTGTTGGTCTTGGGCATGAGCTTCGCCGCAGGTGGTCTGTATACCTCGGAAAACACGTTCCAACAAACCGCCGCGCAAGCAAGCGGATCCATCATGACCCTCGGTTGCATCACCCTGGCCATCCCCGCAGCCTACCACATGTCGGTCAAATCCAGCGCCGCCCTCGCCGGCAACTTGGAGAAGCTCGCCATTCTCAATGCGCCCATCGTCGACGGACAGGAGGACAGGACTGGATTGCTGTTCATCTCGCGAGGAACCTCGCTGATTCTCGTGGGAATCTACGTGCTGTATCTGTACTTCCAGCTCAAGTCGCACGCCTTTTTGTACGAGGCGGAGGAGCAAGAGGATGAAGAAGAGGAAGAAGCTCAAATGTCTCCTCTCGCCGCCATGATCGCCCTGGGAGGTGTCACCGTGCTTACCGCCTTCAACGCCGAGTATCTCGTAGGAGCCATCGACGAAGTCGCGCAAGAATACAAGATCCCCAAGGCGTTCATCGGTACGATCCTCCTTCCCATTGTTGGAAACATGGCCGAACATCTTACGGCCGTCTGGATGGCGGCGAAAGGCAAGATGGAGATCAGTCTGGGTATCGCCATCGGATCGTCGATCCAAATCAGTGTCGGAATGATCCCCATCTTGGTGCTGGTAGGATGGGCGATCGGACAGCCTTTGACCCTGTACTTTGAAACGTTTGAGACCGTCATTCTGGTCGCAGCCGTCTTCTTGGTGAATACCTTGGTTCAGGATGGCAAGAGCAACTACATGGAAGGCGCCATGTTGTGCAGTCTGTATGCCGTGGCGGCGTTGAGCTTCTGGGTTTCGCCAGAGGTCTAAGTATCGTGGCAGGAAAAGTGTGTAAATAGGAGGATTCTTGTATATAGCTTTGCATTTCTCGATTCTGACGAGTGATGACTCGGATTTTTGTATTTTTAGTGGAATGACGATAATACACGATCATCCATGCGCAAGTGATGGCATGCTATTGCTGTCTCTTGGTCGCCGAATGTGGACAAGCTCTCTCGTCACGTTGGACGGAAAACCCTGACTCTTCTTCTCGATTGCTTCGACTGAACTCGATCCGGTTGCAGCTGGATCCTCTCGGGCGTGTTGGGTGGAGCTCTGGTTCCATCACCTCCGCCACTCTGCTGCCATCTGGACTGCATTTCTTCCTTCCACTTGTCCAACTTGGTCTCGTCATCCAGTTCATCGTCGGATGAAGAGTCCAATTCCAGCCTTCTTCGAGCACTCGAATCGAGTCGATCGGACCGAGAGATCGATACGGCAGGAAGCGAATTGCTTCGACCCACGAACGAGCGAGCCGATGACGATTGGACATCAACACCAGCCGCAGGAGAAGGAGTGGTAGGAGGAAAAGGGGGAGCAGTAGGTGGAAAGGCCGGCTGATGGAATGCATAGTATCGAGGCGTACCCGGCGGATCAGCGGGGATAGGTGGAGGAGAGAACTGGAATGAAGCGGGAACCAGTTCGGGTGGAATACCGGTGGATTCGTGGGGTAGCGCACGCAGGAGTTCAGTGGACAAGGATTCGAACGTTTCACCGGGCGGAAGATGTTGTGGTACCGGCAGAGCAGAGATTTGTGTAGAGAGGAAGAACAAGGGAAGTAAGAGCTGGCAGAACATGGTGAGTACAACCGACGGTAAGACCGTGGTGGAGAACCGTCGAGTTGCCTTGAGTCGTGATGCTGCGATAGGAACCGGCATCGTGCTGGGCTGAGAGGACACGAATCAGCAACGAAACCAAGTCGGAGAATTACTTGACAACAAAAAGTGATCTCCTTTTCACTGATCATTTATATACACCACCTCCATCCCGGTCCAGAGACTCACGCAAGCCACCCAAACCTCGTTCGCTTTGTGACCGGCGCTGCAATTACCGACTGGGTCACACGACATTCTGCGCCTTCATCACTTTTGCTTGCTTGCTTGCTTCGCCACCACATACCAAAAGAAAAGGCGACAATCGCCGTGGCCAAACGAATTCATGCCGTTGATTCCGATCTTCGACAGCTCCCCCTCTCCCACCCGCTCTCTTTGTCGTTCATCTCTAAACACATGAATAAACACGGCAGAATCAACACCAAATCGTTCTCGACTTTTGACACACTCGCTTCCCATCCCCGTGTCTGGTTTCGGAGAGGATGAATCGCCGTCACGGTGTTCACCAAAAAGCCAGGCAACAGGGACAATGTTGACAAGTCTCAATGTGCGTTCGGGGCCGCGTGAACAGAAGCCATAGCTGTTGTTGCGGCGGCGCCTGGCTTGTTGTGATGCGATGCTTGGCGACACGGTCCCTCCTTGACTTTCTATACAGCTGCGGCGTCTTCTCGGATCCATTCAAATCTTTGGTGTGAGGAATGGGCCGGTGTATCTGGGCTCGTTTGAGGCTTTGCTGCGAAGGTCGAAAACGGACGTCAGATCCTTAACTTAGTCAAAGCTTACGGACGGGCGTTTGTGTGAAAGGGGATAGAAAAGGCATGTTTGGTTGTTGGTGGGTGGAAATCGCTCCTTCACTTGGTCGGAAGTCGTTTAGCTTTAACTTGCTCAGAAACGCACACTTTCAACCTACGATCGTTCGGGCTTCATCTCCGACTCACCAACAGGCACCCGGTGGTCAAGTTGTGAGGAGTCATCGGTGTCGAGGTTCGGCCCGGAAGAGAAACAGCCAGAGATGCTCGATACCGATGATCGAAATCGGTCAGAGGTCCGCAGTGTAGCTTTCATTTCCTGCCGGAACGTACATACCGGCTCAAGCTGAAAGAACAGCTTGGCCGATCAGACCAGGACGGAGAAAGTGACCGAAGGACCGACCGACAAGGCTTGCAGAAACGGCGATCGTCAAGCGGAACTTGACAACCCGTACTTTTCAAGGCTTGCATTCTTTTCTCACAATAGCATCACAACGCTGACGCCAAAGGCTTGCTGGTAGAGGAGGAAAAGCTGGTCATAAATGGGCTGTTTCTACGACAAAAAGGCCGCTTGTTCCTCATTTCGGTGTCTACACAAAAAAGCCCAATTCGTCGAGGGGTGTGGCCGTGTGAAGATCTGTCAACGAGGAATAAGTTGGAAGTGTGAAGAAGCCATTGCCCCCGCTAGCTGTGACCAAACTGTGGCTGCAGCTGAAGTGAAAAGTTTTCAAACGATCAGTGGAAGGTTTGGCCGGAAGGAACAGCGATGTACATACCGTGGGTGGCGAAGCCGAATCGACCTGAAGGAAGAGATTGGAATGAGTGAGGACAGGCCAATGAATGGATCGACAAGTGTTTGCAATTTCACCGTACATATCCGAGCGCTGCATCCTCGCAAGCAAGATCATGTATCCAGGACGGACGAACAAAGCTAACTTACACATCCCAGAGGCGCCTTCCAAGAGCGACGCGCAGCCTTTCCGCGCGAAGTTTTGGCTCCAAGAATGTCGACTTCTCGTCCCCGATCAGTGCCTTCCTTCACAATCTGCCCAAATGTCCTCACCGAGATATCTCATCGCTTCAAATATGCTCCAAGACACGTCGATAATAGCCAACTGCACTCCTGAGCAATTCCGTATCGTCCGTATAGACCATTTTCCCGGGCTCTCTTTTGATCGCTTCACGAAGAGTTTGCTGGTCCAACGCGTTCAACGCGTTTTCGAGTTCCTTTCTCAGCATTCCTTTTCCGGATTCGTCTTTGCTTTCTCCCGCTCGTATACTTGCTAGACGTGAAGCTGGGTATGGACCATGCTGTCTAAAGTCCCAGGTAGCGCCGATCGGGACGTGAAGACCCGGATCGATGTGTGGTGCGAACCGAAACCCTTGTGCTCTGATACGGTTGATACGGGAAAGAGCCATTTCTTCATCCAAGGGTGAAAGGTGAGATGATGCCAGAGTGGAGTATGAATTCCGCATATTGTTCTCGTGGGTGGTATAAAATGTTCGTGGAACGCTGGCGAGCCGTCCAAGCCGAGCTTTTGTGTGACGCAGGTAGTGAGAGGAAAAGTCTCGACGAAGATCAGAAAGCAAGGTTGGCTCTTCGGGCAGAAGAGCCGGTGCAGATTTGAGCGGAATTGACGGAGGGGCAGGCTGCTGAAGGAACATGGACGGAGGAGAGGGGCTGGCGTTGGACAGGCAGACCCCGGTGAGGAGTAAGATCAGCAGGTACAAGGTGCAGTATCCATGTTCTGTTTTTGGAGGAGCTACCATCGTGCTGAGATCTTTGTGATCATCGGCTTGATACACCTTGGCAACGCTCCGAGCATGCTCTGAGGAATGCAAGCTCGGCCTTTTATACTTTCCTTTCAGTGTCAGGAAGAAGCGGATGGAAGTGTCTGTCTGCGACGAGGCAATCCTTCTAGCTCATTTCAAGCTCTTCCTTACCCACCAATAAGGTGCAGATCTCTTCCGCCCTCATATAAATCAGAGTGAAAGCACTTACCTTCCTTCCGTCGATTCATTCACTCTGATCCACAACACCCACACACCATACGTCTCAGCCTGTAGACGCACAGAATCACCCACACAACGCTGAACAGAGGCGTAAAGCGCATCTTCAACATACGAGTATTGCCGGTGGGCGGGTATCAATGTCTGTGCAAGCCTGCGACCTAGTCTACAGGCAATGGACCAACTCTGACCGTCTCTCTTTGCCTTCTGGCCTTTTCCTTTTCACCTTCTCTCCAAATCTTGTTCGCCTTCTTCACTTTGTCCTTCCATCTCCCCTTCGCTCCATGAAGCAGTCTTGTTAAAATAATCGATGCTTGGCCTTTCGAAAGCTGGGAAGCTGAATCGAGTGCCTTCCGTTTCGGTTTCTCCGCCTCTTGTCCTGAAGCTGCAGTAGGTTTCGACAGTCCCAGACGTTTCTCAACCAATCGTCGTTGCGAGTCGGTTGCTTTGGTGCTGCGCCAAGCAGCTCGACGATTGAGCATGGCAAATAGTTGTGGCGAGTTGCGCAGGACGGATTTTTGGACATAGAGGTCAGATCCTCGAACTGCTTGTTCCAAGGTGGGCGCAAAGAGAATGTGGCGTGGTCTCCGATATGGTGATCCTGATCCCCCACCTGCCCATCTGGATCGACCAGGGAAAGGGGAAGGACGACCGGATGCAGCTGCTGCTTCGTCAGCGTCCGAGTTGGTCGGTGTGAAGCAAGAGGTCCACTCCGGGCTTTCAAGGTCGGTTTGAGGGGCAGACTCTGAATTGCGCTCAGCAGTGACGAATCCGTATCTCGGAACGTCGAGGATGTACGTCTGTCCACCACAGTCTACCCACGCGTTGGGACTCATGGTCTCGACTACGCTTGAGCGTGACAACATGGCTTGCTGGAGCTGGTACGGATCGTCGTAGTCGACGTAGGTGATTTTGGTGGGATCCGAAAGCGAGATTTCGAATGGACCTTCGGCGCCGTTTTCCACATCTGTCGAGTCGAATTGCTCAGCGTCATGCGATCGTTCGAGGAGTCCTTCTGCCGATTCGTCTTCGATAATGTCGTCTGCAT
This sequence comes from Ustilago vetiveriae, assembly GCA_928722275.1. Lineage (NCBI taxonomy): Eukaryota > Fungi > Basidiomycota > Ustilaginomycetes > Ustilaginales > Ustilaginaceae > Ustilago > Ustilago vetiveriae. The sequence continues at coordinate 1,081,642 of CAKMXE010000004.1, forward strand.
CAAGTCCGAACAGCGTCGGAGTGCAGACAACGCCCTTTTCGATGTTACCTACTATGTCGAGTACCAAACAATCCTTCTTGCCTGTTTTGGGTGAAAGCCGTAGTCCGCGTCCGATCATCTGGGAAAACAAGTTTCTGGACCGTGTCGGACGTGCAAGAAGCACACAATCGATTGCGGGTACGTCGGCACCTTCGGTCAAAATCGCACAATTGACAAGTACAGGATAGACGCCATTCCGAAAGTCTTCGAGAAGCTGCCTTCGTTCCAACATGGGTGTTCCACCGTGCAGGTATCGTGCGTCGATACCAGCCGTTCGAAAGGTAGCAGTGAGGTCTTGAACATGTTCGATGTTGACGGCGAAGATAAGGGTGGAGCGACGACGTGTGTGTGCACGATCGATCCACGCCTTGAGTATGATCCTGTTGACCACTTCGGTGTTGACGACAGCTGCGAGAGATGAGGTGGCAAAGTCGGAATTGAGGTTCGAGATCTTGACCGAAGCAAGGTCGATATCGGCTTTGATCGAAGTGAAGCGGATTGGGCAGAGCCATTTCTCGCCGATCATTTCGAGAAAGTCTTTGTGAAAGACGATACGATCAAACACTTTTCCTAGCGCCAGTCCATCGTGTCTGCTGAACGTCGCGGAAAAGCCGATGACGGGCACGCTTTCAGAAGAAGAGGCGACATGCTGCTGACGTTCTTCCGGATTCATCCCGATGAGCGAGTCGAAGTGCGATAAAACTTTGAGATAGGACGGAGCAGCGGCGTGATGAGCTTCATCCACGACAACGGCTTTGAAGCCATCTGGATCGAACTTGTCTAGACGCTGCTGACTTCGATTCAAGGTCTGATACGTCGCCACTGTCACGTCAGCCAGTCCAGAAGCTTTGTACTTGGAGCCTTGTTCGATCTCGACGGATTTCTCCGGAAACATTGTAGTCACGGCATTGGCAGCTTGCAACGCCAACTCGATTGAGTTGACAATGATGAGGACTCGTTCCCCGCCGGTATCCGTGCGAGGCGGAAGACGATCGATGAGATGCGTAAAGATGGTCGTCTTGCCACTTCCTGTGGGCGAGGAGACGCCTATGCGACTGACGCCGCTCCCCAATGCCGAGAGACAGTCTTGTATGCATTCCTCTTGATATGGTCGGAGAGCAAAAGCGGGCGCTTGAGTCTCGTCGATGCTTGCTTTCGATGCGGTCGACGGCTCTGCTGCTGGTCGGCCTAGGATTGTCGAGCGTGAGAACGAGCGGGACGATATTGGTGGTGGCGTGGCGCTGTGTCTGTGATGTGTGACCACGGCCCGTAGTAGAGCGAACGATGAAATGGTACTCCCAATTTGAATTGACTGTGCGGCGTTGGCAATCCCGAGTCCGCTCCTGCATGCTCTGGAGGATAGCACTCGCAACATGATGACAGAGATTGCACCTTCGGCTATGCCGATATGGATTGTGTCCGTCTAAAAAACGTTGTCGTTTCACCCCATCATGGATGGATGCTTCAGGTTGCGGTGCGCTGCATTCGGAAGAACCCACTCCTCCACCTCGAAAAGGGTCCAATTGAAAATCGCGGAAGTCGGCTTCACACTCTCGAGACGCGCCTGTCGAGCAGGCGGGTCGCGTTGATGGCAAAAGAACAACACCCGCATTTGCATATCTTGCTTCCACCGAATCTTTGCATCTCTCGAGACATTTCGGACGACTCCGAAGCATCCTATTGCGCGCTTCAACTCTCCATCGATATCTCAAGTGCAGACTGCGCATCACGATGGAAGGCACATCCTACTACGATATGGCCGAGCTGCTCCGACAAGCAGCATTGCAAGAAGCCGCGTCGCGCGCCAAAACGCGCTCTCCACTCAACAGCGCTTCCACGTCTTCCACAGCATCATCATCAACTTTACGCAAAATCACATCAGAAGCAGAGGAACAAGCTGAAGAGCTCTTTGCAGTTTACGAGGACGAAAAGGCGAAAAACGATGCTCTAGCCCGAACGATCGACGAGAGGTTGGAAGCGCTTGCGACAGCAAAGAAAGGCGGGAAGGCAGATGAAGCGTCGAAAGATGACAAGAGGAGATTGGAGCTTGAATGGCAGCAATTAGAGTTTGCAATGAGGGCGCTCGAGGAAGGTAGGTCTACTGGTTTTCAATGGCAAAGGAGAAGTATGTTGGAAGTATTGACAAAGCTCTTCCTCTTCTTTTGCTGCGCGGACGTAGAGAAACGACACTTGCCAGAACTTGATTCGTCCGCAATCTTGGACATTCGCACAAGAGCCGAGCTATCCGATCTCAACCTCCAATACACATCCGCGCTCGACATGCTTCGATCCGATCTTGCTTCGGAACGCGACGCCTTGTCACGCGAAGACCAATTACAATCGGATCTCGACGTGGTTCACATGGGCCTCACCAAGCGTCTCGCTCAATTGCAGCGCAAACGCCGACAAGATTTGACAAGCGAATCAGCCATTCGGTGAGTTGCGCCCTCCCTCTCACTCTTTTCGCATTCACGAACTCAACTTGGGACTGACAGTGTTTGCCTTGATGACGGATTAGCGAGCTCAATCGAAAGTTCAAGCGAGAGGAACAACGATTCAAAGAACTATTGGCTCAACTCATCGATATGGGCACCTCTCTTTTCGGTAGCGATAATCGAAAAGTCATAACACTTCGTCACTATCTCGACGAATTCATGAATCAGGCTTGGGACAAACCTCTGGATCCTTGGGTCAGCTCGACCAAGTTGGCGATGCGAAGAACGGGAGGTGAAGTAGATGATGCCATGATCGAATTGTTCATCCGAGCAAATATCATCGTGGCTCACCCAAAGGATAGTAGAAAATGGAGGCTCGTCGGATTTCACAAGGCAACCAGGGGATAAGGTCGGCTGAATTTGGCGGATCCAAGTATTACGATATACCCCGGGCTTCAATAGCTTCAGTTTCCGTGTGCAAATTTGATTGCCTGCCTGAGCGAAGACATGACAGTCGAAGCGATGTGCTCAGGACCCTGCCGAAACATCGGCTGGTGACAAAGCGAAACTGAGGGAAAATCAACAACCGAGTTGCAACATGATCAAGCGAGGTGCTAGTGGCGCTCAACATGTCCCGTTCCGTCCTCGCTTTCTCACTCGCCAAAGCTGAAAGAATCTGTTGACCCTGCGCAGCCACGTGCATCGCCACGAGGGTATCCTCCAGCCTCTTTTGGCGGCGGTTTGACTCGACGCGATCCTTCAAAATCAACACACGCAAGCATTCGGTGCAAGAGACAGAGAATGGGGTCTGAATTTCGAAGGTATACTCTTTCATTCTGCCGAGGAGAATCCCGGTGAGAGCAAGTGGTGTGATCAGACCAAGAAGCTGCCTCTTGGCGAAAGACGGTGTGATAGGTATGCGTTGTACAAGATTTACAGAGCCGAGACACGGGCGCCCTTGGGTCGAGGCAAGAGCCAGATAAACGAGAATCAAGGAGCGAAAGAGTACCCTGGGAGCAACTGAGTTTTCCGTCTTCGACGCCGTACGAGTCGTATTGGGATTATTCATGTGCTCGTCGATCGGAGGCGTTGCGTATGCGTGATTAGAGAAAAGAGAGCGAGTTAGATAGCGAAAGAGAGGGAGAAAGCGAAAGACAAGAAAAGGTGGGACTATCGTTTTGCGGGAACTTGCTGTCGTTCCGCATCGCATCTAGAGAAGCTATGAAAGAGAAGGAAGCTTTCAGGATTCTGTAACTTCGAGCTTGCTTGCGCGAGCAGGGTAGGCAGCGGGGTGCTGACTCCAGTAGCCGGCGCTGCGGTCAACCGAGGCATCAGCGTAGGAAGCAGGAGCCTGGGTCGGGTCGTGCTCCTGCTTAGTAGGCCAGCCGTAACCGTCCGAGTGGCTTGCAACCTGATGCGTCTCGGGATGAGTCTCGCCGTGAGGTCCGGGGGCAAAGGGCGAAGGGTTGGACCAGGTGCTGTCCGTTGTCGAAGAGTGAGCGGTAACAGGCGTGGGCTGGTTAGAGAAGGGCATCGAAAAGGTGACGCCTCCGGCGCTGCCAGCGTTGGAATCGGTGCGATGATCCAAAGCACCCATGGTGGCGTAGTAGGGATCGGTCGAGTTCATGTGGCCGTTCGACTGGTGCTCGGAGCCCATCTGGGCAAGGGCGGAGGGGATACCGTTGGAGCCCTTCTCGGAGCTGCTGGCGTCGATCGAGCCAGCCGAACGCTCCTTCTTTGTGGTCTTCTTCTTTTGGGGGTTGTCATCGTAGTGGCAGTCGCGCTTGCCGATTCGACATTGCTTGCAGGGAGTGCCGTCCTGGCTACACTTTACCTTTCTCTTTCGACAGACAAGGCATCCGGTTCGGCTGCGCTTAAACTTGGCTCTACGAGCAGGACCGGGACCACCGGCGAGATCGCCCTCGAGCATCATACCAGGGCCAAGATGGGGAGCCATGCCGTAACCCATGGCGGCGACAGCGTGTGCTGCGGTTCCAGGGGCGCCGTAGGCATTGCCATAGGCACGACCGCTGGCAGCCGAACTGCTCATGGAACGGTAGCGAGGCGACATGGCCGAGATGGCGTTGGCATCGTAGCCGTAGGCAGGCTGCATACCAGCGTTGGCGCCGTAGGCCATGCGGCTGTGATCGTAGCCCTGTGGTGCCGCTGCCGAGACGGAAGCGTGACGGCCGTGAATGCTGGAAGAAGAATTGGCGCCCCATGGCCAGTGACGACCCGAAGCGCCCGGGACCTGGTAATCGGCGGAGACCATACCCGCCTTGCCAAGTTGGGGTTGTGTGCGGATTGCACGCTCGTCAAGTGAGAATCGACGGGCGTCTGCGGCCTGACCTTGAGCGTATCGGACCTGAGCGTGCATAGGAGGGGACTGGTCGTAAAAGTGACTTGCGGTCGAACCGCTGTCGATGCTACTGCCGAGGCCGACTTGGTCGAATTGACCGTTGAGCGAGTAGATGGAAGCGTGTCGACTGGCCGTCAGGCCGGGAGAGGAGGGAGCCCAACCACCAGTCACGTCGTGCGGAGACGAAATGGACGAGATCGAGTCCTGACGGTGGTGCGGCAAGCCCATGTTGGAGGCATGCGAGAAGCTTCCACGGTAGCCTACGAGAAGAACATCAGTGCAACGATGGCAGACTCGGGTCAGTTCTACGGTTCATAAGGAGGGAAGACGGATCAAAAATAAGGTTGGGAGCGCGGAAAGAGGACTACTCACTGGACATGGGCGAATGGCCCTCTGCCATCGCAGCAGGCTGCGGATGGGCTTGGACGGCTGGAGCGCCATACGGATCGTTGGGAGCGTTGTGCGAGGCCTCGAAGGGACGCGGCGCACGAGGTTCATGAGATTCTGTACCGAATACCTGCGGCGCCGATCGATCTGGGAGGGCACCGTAGTGCGCTGGGTAGCTCTGCTCCATATATGTGCTGGGAGTCGCGAAGAAGCGGGGAACAGGAGAGTGGTATGATATATGAGATACCATTGTCAGTATAAGCGACATCGAAAAGCATGCATTGACCGTGCATTGTCGATACGCGCAGGCGCAGAGGAACACCAGCAGCGCTTCATACGGGACCGAGCAGCTACGAGCATACGCCTTTTGTCCGACATTGCAGGCTGCGATTCCGGGACAATTGCGTTTGTGTGCGTCTGAAACTTACTTTGCGCTCATTTTGGCAGCGAGTCTGGATGATTTCGATGTGGTCAAATCCGATCGGATCCTTCCGCGATTACGATCGTGACGTGAGAGAGGCAAGTGTGCAGATGAGACTATGTGATGATCGGAGACAAGTTCCGATTCCAACAAAGCGAGTCTGTATTTCGGCTTTGCAAGTCGATGGTCGCGATCGCTTCTAACGGCTGACGCTGGAAGTGTGGTTGGCAAGAGAGCAGATGCGATTGGAGGAGCCGAACGTGATTGATGATGCTTCGACTTCTAGGAAAGTATTTGACAGTTGAGACGTCGAGAGGAGGCAGAGGTAGGAGGAATCAATGCTGGGCATGTGAGGGTAGGGAGAGACGGGGCGGAGGATGTCGAGCAAGACGACCAAGAAGGATATGTATCGGTATGGAAAGGCGGAGCGGTCGTGAACCGTGGCGTGGCGAGCTTCTGGCGAGGACACAGGCGAGGCGGAGGAGGGCGGAAGTCAGGGCGAAATAGGCAAGGTGAGAGGAGCATTTGCACAGGCGAGCTTTTAGGCGAAGGCAAAAGGGACAGAGATGCGGCGAGACAGCTCGGCCCAAGTTTCAGATGTTCGCTGAGTGAGAGAATTCCCAGCGTCCAGCCGACCACCATCCACAAAACGGTGACGTCCAGAGGAGAAGGCTCACACAGACAGCAGGCTCATGGGTGCTGCTGCAGTACAGAGTCACGGGTCGAGGTGAGATTTCGAGGCGACAACCATCGCTGCATCGCCAAGCTTGAACGCGGAGGAGACCCAAAGAAGAAGGCCGCACTGACGAAATGCAGGAAGTGCGAAATGCGCCTACGCCAGAGGTGTCAGCTCGTAGCGAGGGCAGATCGCATTGCATCAGCCTCGGCCACGACAGAGGAGAGCGGGAGCCATTGGAGTTGCTAGAATTATTCGGCTGACTTGCCTTTCTGGTGTCGGTGTCACACTGCGGCCACAGCGTTGCAAAGGACCGACCTTTTGCCCGTCTCTTTGGTGCCGGCCAACAGGGTGCAAATCAAACAAGGATGCATCGATGCAGACACAGCAGCAGAAGCACGGCCTTAGCGACAGTGGCAGGTCATCTCAAGCCAGAGGCGGCATGGGGCAGCTCAGCAGAGAACCAGAAACGAATCAGTGGCGGTAAGAGAGCTAACGGAGGGAGTACGCCAACGGCTGCTCCTCATGCTGCAAGCTGCTCCATCTGCAGCGTGCATGTGTCTGCAACCTCAATTGGTTTCGGTAGTCGAGCGATGGGCCAGGATCTGAACTGGCAGACAGAGCAAGTTGGAAATCACTTTCATCACATAGAAATTTGGAATTCCGCCGCCGCAGTAGCAAACAGTTTCAGCAACGGCAATGGCACCTGATCAGCATCGGAACGAAGAAAAAAAGAAAGAAAGAAAAGATGTGGCCAGTGCCAGTGACACCGACGCCCAGCTTTGCTCCATGCAAGACATTTTTCTGTCTTTTTGTTCACAAAGTCATCCGCGCTCCGTCACAAGCTGACCCGTCCAACGGAGCTTTTATTAATAATTCGAGGGTAAACTGTTATTTTTGGTACTATGGCGATGGGCGAAGAGCGATTTCAAATCCCAACCCAACACGATCAATCACCGTTCCACGTTCAAGAGAGACGTTTCGACATTGGCAAAGGCGTGTCAATTTGCGAACCCTCTCTGTCGATGTCTACCTTGTCTCCTAATCAGACGGAGCGGTTAGATGTGCAGCGTGTGGTGTTTTGCAACTATCAATGCGGCCGGCGTGTCTCCCGAACGATCACGTTCGTCCTGTGGCAGCCAAAGTCGCCCAAGGGAAGGGAAAGAAAAGTGATGGAAGGGGACAACGATCCATCTTTCACCGTGGATTGGCAGCTCTCTAATTCCAGCACCTACCTCAGTCAGAATGGCTAACAGTATGCTTTTGCCCGCAATCTCATCAACGGGCTAAATCAGCTCGAGAGATCCTCCGCGATGTGCAGTGAGAGGTAGCTGGTGCGTGCGGGCAAATTTTTCTCTTCCCCCCCCTTTTTAGTTTATTTTTTTTACATGTTTTGTTTTTGGCCTGATATATCTGTGGCCTCGGCTAAGCGACTCCGCAGCCTGGGCGTCTCGTTCATTTTCAACCTCCGACCACGCTCGATGATGCTCACTCTGTCCTTTGCCTCCATTACCTTGCACGCCAAGGGACAGGTTGTCTGTTTGATTGATTGATCGATTGGTTGATGGATAGGACTTGTGAATCGCTGTCGAGACGGGTCGACCGTGGTGCAATTCCTCGATACACTGCCCTCTCAATGACACTTATCTTTGCAACAGCTCGACGAGCTTTCAAAAGATTCTCTCTTCCTCGTCGGTGGTAAGTTTTGTCTGTGGATTCTTCTTCTAGTTCGATCGATGTTTTCTCAATGCCGATTCACACCGTTCAGCTTCGCTGAGAGTCCCACAGGGGCCCGTCCCGAAACGGCGGCTGCAGGTCTCAGGATGGAAGTGCAAAGACTATGGTCACCTGAGCCGAGTCGAGCTGACACACACTTCGCCGGTCTCGTACTCTGGACGGCTATGCACTCGTATTCAACTGACAATAACAGGATCAGGCCGTACTTACTGTGGAGCGAAAAAACACTCACGTCCCGGCTTTCTACGATCTTGCGGAAGCTGGAAGGTATTTGCGTCTCTGTCTTGCGAGTGTCTGCCAGCCAAGCAAGAGACAATGGGTAGTCCGTCGGCCATCAGCAACACTCAGAGGAAGTTGGAAATTTCTATTCCTTCTGTTCATCTCCGAAAGCTTTTTCCTCCGGTAGCGGGTGTCTTCTCCCGATGAGGCTTGAAAGCATTGTCTCAACATCGCAACCGCCTTCTCTGCCATAAGCATCATGGCGAGGCTGTGGGATCCATCGTACACCTTTCATCCTTGCCAGGTTCTATGAGAACGCTATAATGAAGCTTTCAGATCGAGAGCATCGAGGGTCAGGCGACTCTGCGTGAGGGCGTATCATTGGCAGCACGCAAGTCCAACCCTTTTGGCACGGTCGCAACTTTATCTCAGACAAATGAAATTTAATTGAACGTTAACGAAATTTCCACATCGGCAGCGCCAAAAACGAATGCTGACCCGCAGTTCGAGAAGACAAACAGAACCACCAGGAAACGAAAATATTAATAAATAAATGGCGAATGCTTTGAATTTCAAAAGCCGTGCTGCGATCTACTGTATCCAATGACTGTGGTTTTTTGTTTGGCTCCTCAATAACGAAGCTGTCGGGTCGGAGTTACAGCTTTCCAAGCAATCTTTCATGGTGTTGTGGATATGGTGTGCACGAGCCATCCTTTTCACTCATCAAACATTCGACGACATGACCAAGTGAGGGCAACTGCGCAGATGGCATGGTCCTTGTTGGATGCTTGGTGATGACGAGCCGGCTTGATATGCCTGCTTGCTGCAAGCCACACATGTCACGTATCAGCAGGCAGATCTGTCACCTACCTGTCACTCGCACCCTGCGCCGTCTTGGTCATTGCACAAAAAGGAGGTCTTGGATGTCAAAGTGACGCTTCGAGAAGAGTGTCAAATCGCGCCCCATGATTGTGTCTTGATTCGCAACACAACAGGCAGCTGGAGATGACTTTTCCTGAGCGAGCAGCAGCAGGACCCTGCGCCGCGAACGGCGGCGGCAAAGTATGGACGATTCAAAGTATACACTCTTCTGTTTGGTCGCCGAGTCTCGTCGCGTCGTTCCGCTATTGACGCCATTTCAGCCAAGCCGATGTGAATCAAACCGGAATCGTCTACTTGGCGTTTTCGACTCTGAAGATATTGAACGCATCGAGTACTTGTCGGAATGACCGGCTCCGAACGCTTTGCAATGCCGTCTGCTCTCTTTAACCCCCGACAAAGCTGCGAGTGGGAAAGACAGGAAGGGCAAAAATTGAAGACCGAGTCGCGGCATTCCGTTCTCATGACGTCATTTCGAAGAAGCCCTCGCCATATCGAACTTATTATATTAATATGTTAGACTGCTGTCTCGTCGTAGAGCCGTTCCATACACACGACCCTCAATCCGATGAGTTGGGCGGCGTGTTGAAAACTGATGCAGAATTCTCGCTGAAAGCTCAGCTCTCATTCGCTTTCTGCCTGTTCCCTGCTAGCCTTTTGCGAGGAGCAGAAGGAGACAGCTTGAACTTGGAAAAGGAATGTTTGGTCTTGATTGCCGGGGTGGTTCGGCAACTTGATTCTTTCGGTTGGGCTCACGCGCCGAACCCGTGCTCTACTCTTTCCATATGGTCGACTACTGAGGCGATGCCAGAGGCGAATCAGGGGGGGTGGACTTGTTTATGCGAGACTGCCTATGAGAGATGTTTCGCGCAAACGAGTCCGGTGCGGGGGTTGAAGGTCGAAGGGCAGTAGCATCACAGTGGACAGCGTGGGGGAGATGGCACAAAAGTTTCGAGCTACTGTGGTTTCAGGTCTTGAAGTGTCTTGAAGCGAGTTTGACTAATTCGCATCGTGGCTTCCGTGTGCGAACAACTTGCTCTCTCACTCTCCCTTGTCGTGCCCAGAATGCGCCTCTCGCTAAGTCGCTGTAACGACCGGCAGAGTGTATATCCGTCGCACTAACCAACCTCGCCTCTTGCCATCTGGCCTCGCCGAGTCGCTTCGAACAGATCGGCACCGCAGCGCTGTTTCCTGCGCCCTCTCTGACAAGCAGACAGAACATTTTTGATTGGAAGTCCATCGTCGGGCTGCTCATTCAGCTCGTTTTCGCTTAGATAACCTTTCCGTGCATCCATAGACTCGTCCACCCTCGCTGCAACACTGTCTTGTTTCGAGTCAGATCTCGGGCAAAGGCCGGGTTTTCATACGATAGCAGTGAGAGCGACCTCGGAGTGCGACGGAACTCAGCTAGCCGCTCCGTTGGCGCAATCAGCACGACAGATCCCGATCCACCCGCGAAAGGATGGTGGGCAGAGGGCACAAGCTTCTCCTGTCCAAGGTCAAATCGTCCCGGGCTGACACACAGCTCAACAGCCACCGCTGTCCAACTGTACAAGATCAGCTGTTTGCTGAACGAAGCCGACCAATCTTCCCATGCACCATGCAAAACGTTTTAGTTTGGTCTGCTTCGCGGCTCTTTCACAAAGTCAAAAAGATCTTTTTCTCTTTTTTAAAAAAAAAATAAGGCAGACTCACCACATGCTTTGTTGCGACGTTCAGTGCTAAATCGATCGTGCAGCGGGAAAACAACTGAGCAGCCGTCACTTTTTCTCTACTCTGAGTGCTCTTGCGCCCCGCACGGATTGTAGAAAAGAAAACCACAGCAAATGCACTTTGTGGAGCATTGTAGCTTCGCGCCTTGTTGGCAACCGCGGTTTGTAACATCCTGCGGCCATCTGCCCAAACACCAGGGTATCTTTTCTAGCAGAGCTCCTTTTTCGCCGCCCTTTTTTCCAATGTTAGGAAACCTAGTTACAAACACCCGTCTCATTCGCTTCATGTTGACGCACCTTGTCGCCAAGCGTTGTGCGATAACAAGTGGGCTAGTACATGTATTGGCGGGGGCATAGTGAATCGTCGGCTTTCAGTAGAATACAAGCCACTTTTCGGGCCCACAAACAAAGCAAGTTTGACATTCTGCGAGGCGCAAGGTTGTCGCCAAGAAGGTGTTCCTTAAGATCGAAGTGGGTCTTGACCAATGTACAAGTATCGACGGCCGCATGAATAGAGTTGACGTGCTAAGTGAGCCAATAGAGGCTTGTCCAGGGGGGAGGCATTCGACACCCCACATTCTCATCATACAAAGGTGGGCCACTACTCTTGGAAACGAGTTCTTGACCCCGTGAGAAGCTCGCGCTTAGAGCGATGCTTCGTGTCAAACATGCTTTGAGCCGAGAGCACGATCGATGGAGAGCAGCGTCCTGACCGCCGTCCCTGGGCGACGCCATCTGGTTCATTCACATACTCTCGTGGGTAACGTCATAGCCCTGGTTGATTCCGAAAAGCTCGGTCACGCAACCGTCCCACACGCCTCTTGGGTTCCCTTTCGGGCTTCGTGTCGTTTTTTAGCTTTGTCGCCGCAGAGACAAAGCTGTACAAGGTCCGACTGTTCAAGCCAAAATCCTCATTTCAACGCCAGAGTGCAGATGAGCTTTTGTATGAGTCTTGAACAATAGTGGAGTTTTTACTCCGAGATGAAGACGGCGGTCGACGTCTTGGCAAACGATGTTGTCTCCGTCTGTGTGAGACTACTAGTTTGATCCTTGGAGAAGACAATCATCCCCCGACGAAGAGAGGTGGGCATCGCTCGAACCCAGCTTTATCGTCTTCGTCCTTTGGGCTGCACGCTAAGTCGGTACGCTAACCCTGCAGACAAAGACGGTCGAGCTGAAGATAAAAGGCCACCAGAATCAGACCCCTCGCCCTCAAATACCATTCGAGGTCGTATCAAGCCGCTGCCAAGTCAACTGTTCAAAATGCGCTTCGCAGCTCGCACAAGCATGCTCTTGCTCTTAGAAGTACTCTTGGTGATATCTGCAAGCTCCACCCCTGCTCCACCCATCGTTCCCGAGTCCATCGCCTTGGAAAACCTCATCTCGGCCCATAGCGAGGGTGTCTACTCCATCATCAGCCCCGCAAGCCTCGAGAAAGTCCGATCCTTGCCCATCTCCCGTGCTTCCTCATCTCGCCTTTTGTCGTGGAGCCCAGGTCGCAATCTGCCTCCTGGTAGAGTCGAACACGCTTCTCAAGGTCTCACAAAATTGATCAACACCGGCTCGAAAACTCGCCTGTTCGATTTCGGCCACAGAATCTACATCGTACCCCCTGCAAGCACACAAATCGTCGCAGCCGAAGAATTGACCGAGCAGCAACGCAGCGAGTTCACCATCTTCGAAGTGCCAAATCATAAGAAAGTCGTCTACGACGATCATTACGGAGGCGGACTCCAATGACTTCACGAGCCTCCGCACGAATTTTGGTGATTACCAGCAAACCGAATAAAACTTCCGGCTCAGCTTGTGCGCTCTTGTTCAATAAAAACTAGAATACAGTGCTGAGACAAAGGACTTTCTTTCGGTGTTGTGCGCAGAAAAAAGCGTGCGGCGCAGAAGAAAATAACAACGGACGGTGGTGATGCGTCACATGGCTCAGGTGTTTGAGCGAGCTTCTGAGAATGACAATAACAGAAGCAGAGTCCTGTATGCTCTGCCAACTCAAGCAACTTTATTCAAGTCTGCTTCTGGCTTCAGGACTAGACAATAGCAATTGGATGCATTTGAAGCAGCAGTCAGGTACAAGTGTTGCTCACTATGACCAAAGAAGCACGCGTGTATCATTGAAGATCAGTTTGAGAATGGCAGCCACAACACGTTTCTGAAGTTCACAAAGTCTCCAAATGACTGGAGCAAGACTGAGCTTGCCATTGAATGGCTTGAGGCAACCAGCAAACCAAATACACAACCTTCAAGTCCATTGAATTGACATTTGCTTGTCATTGACAGGCAGCACTTGCACACACAAAAACACCATGAATTGCATCAGCGCAATCAGCACAAATTGTACGAATGCTGCTTCCAGTGCATGCAACACACATGAATCAGCCACATGATGCGTGGCATGCTGGCATCTTTGGCCTGAAGATTGCTTGTGACCAGCGCTTGTTCTCAGTAGCGGCCCGACATATCCATTCAATCAAGAAAAGAACAATCAGAGGTTTGGATGCTCAGGAAGGTGCGGCCTTTGCATAGGGATCACGTCACGAGGTTCAAGCAACAGGATTCACATTGTGTAAAGCATCTGTGAGGTAGTTGAAATTGGGGATCGACACATCTAGACGTATCGCTCCTCGAGAGCAATGCCCTCCTTTTCGAGCTCGAGTCGGATAGGGTCGCAGATGTCCTTGGTGTAGGGTGCAAGGATACCGGTTTTGGTGAGAGCGGGGTGACCTTCGAGGATGAGGCGCGTCGCAATGGCGCATGGTACGCCGACGAGCTTGGCCATGGACGAGACGCCGTGAGGAATACCGTAATCGAGCAAGGTCGAGGTGAGCGTCTTGTGCTCGCCGCTGGCAGTCTCGATCTCGAATTTGTGCTGAAGCATGACCATGTCACGCTCGCCGGGAGCGTAAGCACATTTCTGCTCGAGAGTGGCACAGAGCGAGTCGAGAGGGTTGCCGGCCACCTTCTCGGCCTCTTGAGCGGCGGTGCCGCGGACGGTGACGGGGGTAGTGCTGGAGAAGAGGTCGAGCCATCGAAGACCTCGGATGATGGTCTCCTCCTCCTGAGCCGATTTGAACGAGACCTTGGTCTTGATGGCAGCGATGAGGTCGGATTCTGAGGTGGAAGAAGCGCCGACCATGTTGGCCGTGATCTCAGCCCACGCAGCTTTGGTATTGTAGGCAAGGTAAGGCTTGGACTCCTCGTCGAGGAAGCCGAGCTTGACGAGGGCAAGAATAAACTCTGGGAAGCCCTGGTATCGGAGAGTGCCGCGGATGACGGTCTCAGCCTCGGGAATATTGTACCACTGCTTGAAGGGAGTCGAGTCGCGGTTGGGGTAGGCGACAAAGGCAAAAGCAGGGTTGATGTAGAAGCTTTTGGCGGCGGCCATGAGCTCGGGACCAGAGACGGTGAGCTCCTGACCATCCTGCCAGAACTTGGCGGTGTTTCGAAGGGCAAGCAGGACACCACGAGAGGACCAGGAGAACTTGTAGCCGAGCGGGTTGTCGGCGGCCTCGGGGGCGGGCAATCCACCACAGTAGGAGAGGAAGGACTTGATCTTGCCACCCTCGGCGTGAACGTCGTCGATAGCCTTGACAGCGTAGAGGTGGTCGAGACCAGGGTCCAGACCGATCTCATTCATGACCGTGATGCCAGCCTTTTGGATCTCGGGCTCGAGCGCACGGATAGTGTCTGAAACGTACGAGGTGGTGACGACGTTGACCTTGTGCTCGCAGGCGGCCTTGATCACGGCAGCGTGGAAGATGTAAGGAATAAGCGAGATGACAATGTCGTGGCCCTTGACAATGTTGGAAAGAGCGGCGGCATCGTTGACATCAACAGCCGCAGCAGTGGCATTGTGGAGACCCTCGATGAGCTTCTCCGAATGCTCCAGCTTGGACGAAGCGACAGTGAGGCTGTATTCGGGGAAGCGGGTAACGTACTGAGCAAAGGGACCGGCGACGTAGCCAGAGCCGAGAAGGAGGATCTTCTTGGCAGCCCGCTGAGTCTTGGCGACACCTTCACCGGTGGGGATCACGCGGCCAGGAGCAGGGGCGCCATCCTCAATGACCTTGCGGGCAAACTCGGGGACAGTGAAGGCGGCCCTGTGAACCTGCGAGTTGTAGTACCGGCAGTTTGGCACCTCGCGGAGAGGCTCACGAAGGTTGTGGGAGGCATCGAGCGAGCAGACGACGAAACCAATCTGACCCGAAGGATAGGTGGGGATGGTGGTGTAAGCGTAGTCGGCAACAGGGAAGAGCTCCTGGGTGGATCGTCGAAGCTCGCCGATGAGGTTGAGGTGGATCCAAACACACTCGCCCTGAGTAGAGATGTGTCCTCCTGGCTTGAGGGCCTCCTTGAGGAGTGCAAAGTAGGGCTGCTGGAAGAGGGCCTCGGCAGGACCGACCGGGTCGGACGAGTCGGTGATGATGACATCGAAGCT
Source organism: Ustilago vetiveriae (assembly GCA_928722275.1). Taxonomy (NCBI): domain Eukaryota; kingdom Fungi; phylum Basidiomycota; class Ustilaginomycetes; order Ustilaginales; family Ustilaginaceae; genus Ustilago; species Ustilago vetiveriae. The sequence goes on from CAKMXE010000004.1 coordinate 1,096,953, forward strand.
GGCCTTGTTCTTGGGATCTTGAAGGAACTTGAAGCCGTCGCCAATAATGACAGTGGACTTTGGGTGAGTGAGGCCTTCGGCCATGTGAGGGAGGTACTGCTTGGAAACTCGGGGAACAGCCTCGTCAATGTCGCAGAGAATGGCCTCCTTGACCGAGTCGTGCTTGACGACCTCACGGAGCACACCGCCGTCACCACCGCCAATGATGAGGACACGCTCTGGGTTGGGGTGCGAAGCGATAGGAAGATGAGCGATCATCTCCTGGTAAGCAAACTCGTCACGCTCGGTGCACTGGATGACACCGTCGAGGACGAGAACGTTGCCAAAGGTGGTGGACTCGAAGACGAGAACATCCTGGTAAAGCGACTTTTCGTGGTGGAGGATGCGTTGAACCTGAAGGCTCATAGCCTGACCGGGCCATTGCGAGTTGGTCTCGGAGAACCACCCGTCGCGGATGTTGGGGTGAGTGATGACGCCCATTTTTGTATGTTCTGTGGGGATGAAAGAAGAGAACAGAGATGGTGGTGGTGAAGAGAGGACAAGCCAAACGAAATGAGGCGACTGACTTGACCGTCGGATGAACCCTATCTCAGTCTGTGTAGCGCACAGGTGCGCATCCCACGGTCTGCCGGCAAGCCTTCCGAGCGTTTTTCTTCCAAAGCGTCACCATGGAAGAGGAAACTTTTTTTTTTTTCGTTGTTGCTTTCTTCTAGTTGGACCGTGTCACACAATTTCGGCTAAATTCCGAGTTTGACCTTTCTGCTATGCCTTGCTCTCCTGTTCGATGGTACAACGCCGGATTATGGATATTGATCTCTTTACTCGAACCTCTCACACAGACCCGACAAGACCGTTTTGCATTGTGTCCATAGTGCCTGGTCGCTGACTGCGGCGGCATATCAACGGGTGCCCCCTGCGATGAGTCAATGGCTGCTGGCTTGCGCGAGAGCAGTCACGATAAAGTTCAACAAACCGGATTTTGCCCGAAATGATCTCGGCGAAGTCCCGAAAAAACTGGATCTGCGTGCTGACTGCGATCTTACATCGCAGACGTCACGTGCTCTTCACCACAAAGTGGAGCACAAGGGTCTGACAGTTCCGTGCAGGCATCTTGACTTTGGACGACGACCACAATCCAAGACTCGTCATGTCGTCGTCCCAGCAGGGATCAGGGGAAGGAGGCATGCAGGGCTCGAACAACTCCAGCACCTCAGGCGAAGGCGTCATTCCAGCTTCGTTCTTTGACATGCCTATCGAGTACGGAAATGGCGACGCCAGCATGAACATGGACTTTGGATCCCTCGCCGGCTTTCCTCACGGCAATCTTGCCATATCGAATCCAGATGGATTCAATGCATTGACTGCACAAATGGCTGACCATATGCCACAGCTTGACGCTGCTTCTTCCTATCCGATGCCGATGCCTGGTCCTTCAAGCTTGCCACCACCGCAGCAGGTTCATCCCACGGCGGCACCTATCAAACTGGAACTCGACGATCTCAGCGGTTTCGCTGCCTCGCCGTCAGTGGCAGCAGAGGCATCAACACCCACGTCTTCCGTCACAAAAGCAAAGAAGCCTCCTAAAAATCGAGCGGAAGGAGCCGATACAAAACCAAAGCTGAAGAAATCCAAGAAGAAGCCTGCCGATGCCACCAACCTAGATTCAGATGCAGCTGGACCGGCTGTACAATCTTCCAAAGATGAAGCTGCATCGCCGGCCTCTAAGCCAAAGAAGCCATCTAAAAAGAAACTGTCGTCAAAGGATCGGGAAAATGCGGGACTACAGCAACAGCCACCTTCTGCTACCGCTTCACCCGCACCATTTGCAACGTCTAGTTCGCCGTCCAAGGAATCCAAGACCAAGCCGAAGAGGGCAGGTGGATCTAAAGCAAGCGGAAAAGCCGGCAGCAAAGCGAGATCTTCCACAGCTAGGTCCGCATCCCGCATGTCATCCATGGGAAGAGATGCGGCGACTCCGAGCACTTCCCGCATTGGCAGTCAACGGCCGCATGCCGAAGCTAACGACGACGACGAGACAACGACGAATCCACAAGCACAACAACCGCCGGAAGAAGATGACGAAGTAGAGGATGAAGAAGGCGACGTGGATGATGGTGTTGAGGAGCTAGGCAGAGATCACTTCTCGACACAAGAGGCTATCTATGCGGCCCAGCAACGCAACATGGGTTTGCTCTCCATGGTCATGGACGAAGACCAGCTCGATCGACACATGGCTTCGCGCAGAGGTGCGCTCAACAAGACGAGCGTACGGAAGCTAGTCAATCACGTTCTGTCACAGTCGGTCTCCCAGCACGTTGCAATGGTCGTGTCGGGTGTCGCAAAGATCTTTGTCGGTGAAATTATCGAAAAGGCCCGCGAGATCCAATCCATTCGTGGAGAACACGGCCCATTGAGACCCAACCATCTTCGAGAAGCTCATCGGCAATACTACATGAAACGCGAGCGTCCAGGTCACTACCCACCGGGTACCACTACCGGATTCCCTGGACTAGGAAAGAGGAGACGTCTTTTCTAGCCAGACTAACACCTATCCGGATCCCTTGTATTATCACTCTTTTCACAGGCGAATTCATTGTACTTCTATCTATTGGTACTTTTGACACGTTGATTCTGGAAGTCTAGTTGTGATGATAAAGAGTTGAGAATCAGTTGACAATGTACCACCGAATTCAGAGCTTGGCGACGATCTTGCGCTTCTCCTGGAATGCTTCGGCAGGCAATTTCTTGGCCATCTCTCTCATTTCTCGACGCAGGATTTTTCCGGACGCCGTTTTGGGAATGACTTCCAGGCTGAGTACATGGGTCGAGTGAAGTTGGTCAGTAATGTTGAACGCGAAAGATGGCAGGGGGAGCGAGATGGAGACTTACAAAGTGACGCCGCAGAGGTGCTTGTAGCGAACCTTGTTATCGGCGACAAACTTGATGATCGAGCTCTTGATGGAATCTTCCTGGTCCTTGCCATCGGATTCGAGTCGTTTCTTTGCACCTTGCGACAGAGCAACAAACGCGAATGGCAGCTCGCCTGCTGCTTCGTCCTGGATCCCGATCACGCCACAATCCGAGACATCCGGATGATCCAAGAGGAAGCCTTCCAATTCAGCGGGAGCCACTTGAAACCCTTTCACCTTGATCAACTCTTTCAAGCGATCGATGAAGAAAACATCTCCCTCACGGCTGACCTTGACCTCATCCCCAGTGCGCAGCCAGCCGCCGGGAAGGTAGGTCTCTTTGGTAGCTTGTTCGTTGTTCGTGTATCCCAGGGTGATCTGTGGTCCACGAAGCCAGAGTTCTCCGAGCTCATCGTAGCCAAGCTCTTTTCCTTCGGAATCGACCACTTTGGCCTCAGTGTTGGAGATAAGCCGGCCAGCAGAGCCCATGACGGCGCGCTCGCCAACAGGAAACATGGTGGTCACTGAACACGTTTCGGTCATTCCCGAACCTTGACCCCAGTCGAGATCCGGGAAACGCTTTGTGAACTGTCGACTCAGGTCGTCAGAGAGAGGAGCGGCACCCACCATGGCGAAGCGACCGACTTTGCGAAGTTGATCCAGATACTGCTCGACACATGGATCCTTGCAGAGCAAAACCACCTGAGGCGGCACCACCCACCAGACGCTGATTCGATACTTGAGGATGGTTTTGATCATGGCCTCGATTCCACGGAACTTTCTCAGCACCACGTTGGCAATGCCGGAGAAGAAGACGAAATGTGTGCAGGTGCTCAGACCATAGATGTGGGACTGAGGCAGCACGCCCAGTGCTACGTCCTTGCCTGGGATGAAGCGACCTGGAGCGCCGATCTTGTTGCCGACCTTGTTATGTGCCACCGTCTGGAGCGCGTTGGATGTCACGGCGTAATGTTGAATGGCCACGCCTTTGGGCAATCCTGTCGTGCCTGATGAGAAAGACAAAAAGGCGATCTTTGTCTTGCCCTCTCCTGCTTTGAGTCTATGGCGGGTCGAGTCTAGGATAGCTTGTCCTCTGTCGTTCACGATGGCGCGTCCCTCTTCGATCAAACCGGCCAGAGTCCAAGCGCCATGCGACTTCTTCTGGATCCGTCCATAGTTCGACTCGGAATACTTGAGAACCGTTGATGGCTCCTGTATGATCACCACTCTATCCTTTGGAATGTTGGCGTGCTTTGCAGCCTCGAAGCCGTTCTTGAGCGAGGTCTCGTCTTCAGACACGAAAAGCAGTTTGGAATCGGAAGCTTCGAGCTGGAAGGTAAGCTCTTTCGCCAGGAAAGCTGGATTCGCTGGAGACACAGTAGCTCCGATTCGGTGCATTGCCCATACAGTCAGAGGAAAGTAGACAGAGTTGGTCGCATAGATGCTGGCACGTGTATCAGGTCGGATGCCACATTTCTCGAAGAGAGCGACGGACAGGAGATCAGTGGTCTCCTTTGCTTGCTCGAATGTAAATTCTTGCGCCGTCTCTTCGTCGATCAACAGTGGCAGACCGGTATTGCGCAGATCAGGACGGCTCGGTGGGAAGTACTCGTACATGCATCCGTAGACGTCAAGATCTTCGGGGAGCTCCTTGACGGGCTCAGAGGCCGAGGTGAAGATCATCGTTGGTCAGGATCCGTGTCTCGTACAGCAGGGTTGCCTCGATCGCGATGATCAATGTTCCGATGGGAGTGTTTTGATGCGAGGGATGAGATCGATCAGGAAGGTAGGGTCCAACAGAGAGCGATGGGCGGGCCAATAGAGGTGTTGAAGCTTGCCGGCTAGCGGTCATGCAATCGCTTGTGCCAAGCTTCTCTTCTCCACAGTTCCCCGCACAGATTTGGCCGGCTATAGCGGATCGTGTAGCCTTCTCTCTCTTTCTTCTTTCCGCGAGTCTCTCCATCGTCTCTTCTCTGCTGTGCAACCATCTTTACTGTAAATTTAACCGAAAGGATTCCCCGCAAAGTCAGGCGAAAATTGTTTTTCGTGTTTGATTTTCGTGCCGCTTTGTGCGAATGCAAAGACCATCCAGCCACCGTCTTGGCGCATTTTGAAGCCATGGACAGATCGTTGACTGCAATGAAATATACATCGAGGACATGCACAATTGCCAGTGATAACAAAGCACTCGGACTAAGTACCAGCCCAGCGCGGTGAGTGAACCCTCTTGTTGATTCCGACACGATGGTGCGTATTTGCGCATACCCCGCACGAGCCACGCTCTCGGTTTTTGGCAACGCGGCTTGGCTGTCGGATAGTGCAAATTGGTGGGGTATCGAATATAGAAAGAAGCAGGTTGCGCACGCTCTCCCTAAACTCACCCTCACTCCGGTCGCCGACTGTGACAGCAGGACGAGACAGAGAGCTTGTTCTTCTGCATCCCGTGACGCTCGATTCTCGGCCAGGTCCTTGCTGCGTGTGCTGGAAGATGTGCTGAGATGTGATCGACTCGTATATTCTAATGTCCTCGAGAGTTGGTGAGATGAAGCGGTGCGGCACAATGATAAACGGAATGTGCAAGTCAAAGCCAAGATTGCTCACTTGAACGGACTTGCCTTGATGTCATGTGGCAACACGCACCACTCTATCAGGCAGTGGGTCTGACAGCAATTCGCGGAATCTCGCTCGCCGAATCAAGCCGGGGTCTCGTTTTGTTTCCATGTTTCCGAAGGCTCGGACCCTGTCAGGTCGATATCCCTCCGTACGAGGCTCTAAATCTCGATGTATAATAAATGATTCGAGTCTGTCAGTGCAGTGGCTTCCAGACCTGAATGGACCAAAGTCTTCCCCGCACTTTTCTGTCCTCGCTTATCTTGCCTGCGAAGCGCTTATCGCTTGTCCGCAGCCGCAATTCCAGGCATTCATTATGCATCTTCTTAGATCAGATGACCGTCCCGGACACTATGATCCAAAAGATCGCACGCACGCGCGCTTAGATTGTGTCGAGCTAGTGTCGCTCACAGCCTTGCTTGCCCGCACTTAGTCAAGCTATGTTGTGTAACTCGCTCAAAGGCCGAGGAGTCCTTCGTGTCACAGGACCATGTATGCATCATCGGCAGCCCGCCGCTCTCGAATCATGGTCGGACTGCTCAAGCACTTGTGAGAAGTATTTTTGTTGGCTTTCACTGAGTCATATCCGAGGTCCGCTTGAGGGTAAAGTATAAAGTCCCTCTTTGTTGGCTCGCCACGACCCTTGTCTCGACACCTCCCCAAATCGTGGAACGACATCGCAAAGCCACACAGGACACCTGCAGCAAGCTTTCCCACAATCCTAGCATCATGACCGAGCATTACGACGCTGTTGTCATAGGAGGTGGATTTGCCGGCATCTACCATCTTTATATGCTCCGCAAGCTGGGCTTCAAAACCCATCTCTATGATGCTGCAGAAGACTTCGGCGGTATCTGGAGACTCAACTGTGTAAGTACTATCGATTGAGCTTTAGCGGCTTGCCTGAGGCGGCTCAATAATCGAGCTTTCTCGCTGACCCACCTACGCTCGACGCATTGCTTGTTCCGTACGCAATTCTCAGTACCCTGGTGCTCGAGTGGACAGTGAAGTTCCACTTTACGGTCTCTCTTTTCCCGAAGTTTGGAGGTCGTGGAACTTCTCTTGCAAGTACCCGGATTACAAGGAACTACGACAGTACTTCAACCATCTCGACGAGAAACTACAGCTCCGCAAAGACTGCAGCTTCAACCATCGTGTCCACAGCGCTCACTGGGACGAAGCAGCTCAGAAGTGGACCGTGAAAGCAGGTCCCAGCAAGGACAAGACGGTCACCGCAACCGCCCAGCATGTCATCTTCTGTCTCGGCTTTGCCTCCAAGGTCAACATCCCAAGCATTCCGGGCATGGACAAGTTCAAAGGACAGATCATTCACACCGGTGAATGGGACGAGTCAATCGACTGCACCGGCAAAAAGGTGGGCGTTGTAGGGACGGGCGCATCTGGGATCCAAGTCAGTCAAGAGATTGGTCCTCTGGTCGATCGCCTCACCGTGTTTGTTCGCACTCCCAACCTTGCTCTGCCCATGCGTCAACAAAAGCTCGAGGCCAGTGCTCAAGAAGCGTTCAAGGACATCTACCCGGAGATCTTTGAGAAACGTAAGAAGACCTTTGGCGGCTTCCACTACGACTTTGATCCGCGTGCCACGCTTTCAGTCTCCGCAGAGGAGCGTGAGCAGCTTTACGAGGAGCTTTGGGCTCGAGGTGGTTTCCATTTTTGGCTCGAGACCTTCCATGACCTGTATGCCGACAAGGAAGCCAATCGGACCGCCTACGATTTCTGGCAGAAAAAGGTGGCGCAGCGCATCCAGGATCCGAAAAAGCGCCAAATCCTTTGTCCCGAGGAATGGCCTCATACATTTGGCACCGTTCGCCCTTCGCTCGAACAGAACTATTACGAGGTGATGAACCAGGACAATGTCGAGATCGTCTCGATCAAACGAGGTGGAGACGAAGCAATCAAAGAGCTCACCGAGAAGGGAGTGCTACTCAGCAGTGGACGAGAAATTGAGCTTGACCAGATTATCTTGGCGACAGGCTTCGACACCCATACCGGCGGGTTCAAGCAGATCGACATTCGTGGAAAAGATGGCCTACCCCTCACCGACAAGTGGGCTCAGGGTTGCAACTCGCTCAACGGCCTCAACACTAGTGTAAGTCGTTTTCGTCGACGCGATCATGTCCTCCACAACACCAATACTAAAATATCTTCGTTCCTTTTGATCCATACATAGAAATTTCCCAATCTGTTCTTCTTATACGGCCCGCAAGCAACGACCGCATACAGCAATGGACCGAGTACGGTCGAAGTTCAGGCAGAATGGGTGTGTGAGTTCATCCAGTACATGCGGGACAATAAGATTACCTCGTTTGACGTTCAGGGCGAGGCCGAGGCCAAGTTTTGCGACCATGTCAACGAGCTTTCGGCAAAGACACTCTTCCACGAGAGCCATGGCTGGTACATGGGAAGAAACATTCCAGGCAAGCCGGTCCAAGCCTTGAACTATACCGGAGGCATCCCGCTGTACGTCGCCGAGCTTGCCGAATGCAGGAAGGGCGGTTACACGGGGTACGATTTGGTCAAAGCGTAGAATGTCTGCTTCTCTGGATGACCTCACGCCCACGCACATTTCTCTTATCTCAAGCTGCTCGTTGAATCGTATTGTCTGTATTGCACCTTCTTCCAACGTATCAATGTTGACATGCTTGGGTCTGCACATGAGACGACTGGCACAAGGGAGGGGAAAAAAAAGAAAGAAAAAAAGAAACGGAAATTGACACAAATACTTTCGGCAAAGACAGTCACACGGTAACTCATGGAATTTGATATAAGTTCGTGGGCCTCACCATCCAGTAGCCGTTCGAGCACATGTGTAATGCTCTTCGGGAATCAAGTCCGCACTCGCTAAGATTGGAATGATCAAACTTGGTCATTCACTGCGCAGTACTAGTAAGTGTATTTGAGAGGTGCGGATATGTACATGGACCGAAGGCATTGTTGAGCCACGTTAGAGGTGCTTTTTCAGCTGAGGTCGAAGCGCTTGCAGGGCGTTCAGACGCTCTGCTAACGTAGGGTGCGAATAGTGATAAGCGGAAAATAGAGGGTCGTGATGCATAGTGGACAAATTGTGTATGTGAAGCTTGATCAGCGCCTTGCCGAGCAGATCTACGTATTCCTGCTTCTCGTTCGGGTTCACCTTGACAGCTTCGTTCCCTTTGTCCGCATTGAACTCGGCAGCAGCAGCGAGCTCCGATGGCGTGGGTCCGGGACGATCCAGGTTGGCAGCAAAGCGATCAGCAGCATACTCCATCCTGCGGACCGCCGAGTTGAGCAGGAACTTGACCAAGGCATCCGTCGGGTTGAGCACCAGCTGGAAGAGTTCGAGTCCAATGATGATAGGAAGGTAGTTGAGCAGCTGCGAGGAGGATGTACCTGCTGCTTTTTCCAGCAGAGAAGGGCCGACTTGGAAGCCGAACGATCGATAGAGAGAGACGTTGTTGATGAACAGGGTGAAGAGGCTCATCGTAAACCATACTTGAACTTGCGACAGGACGAGCAGCTTGGTGGGATCATTGTTGGCGTAGTGACCCAGCTCGTGGGCCAGCACGGCCTCGATCTCGTCCGAGCTCGACTTTTCGATGAGCGTGTCAAAAATGACAATGTGCTTGTTGCCGCCTGGGATGACGCCGAAGAAGTAGGCGTTGGAGTGGGACGATCGCTTGCTACCATCAATCACGTAAATGTGCTTGAGCGGGAATTTGAGCGAGGTTGCGAGCGCGACAACGCGGTCCCGAAGTGCACCTTGCGGTAAGGGTGTCAGCTTGTTGAAAAGAGGCTGGATGACCGTAGGGTACAGCACCATTGCGATGATCTGGAAGCTGAAGAGAAAGACGACGACGTAAGACACAAACGACGAACCAGCCCACCGGATGATCCATAGCAGCGCAGAGATGAGCGGTACGCCAATGACGAATCCAAGCATCCATTCTTTGAGCGTGTCGGTGACGAATGTGCGGATGGTCATCTTGTTGAATCCGTGTCGCTCCTCGATGACAAAATTGCGGTAAAGCGTCAGGGGCATGCTTGGGATCTCGCGGATGATAAACATGATCATCATCCAGACGATGGAGCGCGGAATCTCGCTATCGTTCTGACCAAAGTGAGTGAGAATTGAGCCGGCGAGCGTCCAGCTCCAGGCGTAAACATCACAGTAGACGAGGGCGACGCTGATGAGCTGACTCACAGCCGACGAAAAGAAGCCGAATCTGGCTTTGTCCCTGCCGTAGACTTGGGATTTCTTGAACGTGTCGAGATCGACATGACTTGCCAGCGTTGCGGGGGGAGTGTCGAGACTGTAGAGGCGGTATTGTCGGACCGAAAGCAGGGTCTCGAAACCATACACGAGCCAGAGCAGCGCGAGAACGAGCTTCTTCCACTGAATCGTTGGATCGTCGAGCGCTGACTGCAGGAGCGCAATCCTTTCCTGTACTGGGGAAAGCATGACGGTAGAAGGAGCACTGCGCTACGGTGAAGCTGTAAGATGGATTCAAAGCAGCTTACTGGACCCGGACGATCGATACGGCGAGGAAAGGGATGAAGGAAGCGAAGGTGTAGAGGAATGAAAGGGTAGCACAAAATTTGGTCGAGTCCGGAAGTAAAGCGTGCGTGAGTGTTGGTCTGAGCAATTCCGAAAAGAATAAAAGTACAGAAATGTACGCCAAATTCCGATTCAGCCAACATTGGAATGCGACAAGATCGATACCACCTCACCTTCATACAAGCTCAGAACAACATACTCTAGGTCAGCTCAAGGCAGCCATCATCTGGACTGGTCATCTTTCCTAGATCGTCATATGAAGCACCCCTGATCACTGGTAGCGGAGATGTAAATCCTAGGAGACAACGGGGAACATGATTCCATTGCAGAGAGCTGTTTGATCACTGAGACCGCAACGACGATTGGAACAACCTACCCGACCGTCTACACTGTACATCCTTGGTCGCCGGCATTCATGGAAGCGGTCGATGCGTTCGTTTGCTCCGCACTCGGAGCTGTCTCTTGAAGTGAGTCCAACAGAAGTTTGGTGTATTCCTGACTGAAACACCATGCCGGCTTGTCATCGTGAACCCATTCGACAAGCTGGCGTAGCCGTGTACAGTCCAGCACCTTGGGGGCAGCGGAATTGTCATCGTCTTCTCGATCGTGCTTTGTCTCGCTTCCATCCACGTTACGCCAGAGCGCGAATCCACAAAACAATGCTTGATGAGTCGCACCTTGCAAGATCCATCGTCGTGTCTCGGAAGATGTGTGCAGAGGGCCGTCGGTAGCACTGCGAAGATGACGGCGTAGCAGATCCCGCTCCAGGTCTTGCTGCTGCTGCTGCTGCGTCGGAACCTGGGCGTATGACGCACGCCGAATGTCTCCGCTGGCCACTTGCCGCTCGTGGATTGCACGCCGTGCCTCTGACAATCGCGCTTCACCAGCGAAGCTCGACCATCTAGATTGTATCTGCGAAGCTCGGCGCAGACTGAGTGGTCCCGCAGCTCCAGCGCCAGCTGAGACAGAAGCGCGCCAATCGGAAAACAATCCGAAACCTCCTTGTTCCTCGTGCTCCCGAAAGATACCTGCAAGCCCGAGATGCTGGAACTTCCGATGCCAGAATCGTACTCGCAGCCACTCTGAGCAGTCTTTCGATCCCTCATCCCCGTCGGCTTTTCCGGTGGCAGCAGCAGCCCTATCGCGTTCATCGCCGTTCGCTATCAAAGTCGACCAGGCTTCCCTTGCTGGAATCAGCTCCTCGCAGAGCTTCTCGCCGACAACAGATGTTGTGCGCGGCGAGGTGCGCCTTTCAGCCATAATCTTGCTGCTGGAGACAAGTACCACAAGCGACATATAGACTGCATGAGATGTCGCGGGTCCGAGCCTTTCTCGTTTGGATGCCGTCCTGCTCGCGCAAAGTAGAGTCAATATGGTACCAGCATGTACGAGTGCTCTTCTGCAATATGCCGAATCAACCCAGCTCCTTAGCAGCCGCGAGATCTTCGCGTGTCGCCCTCGATCCAGGGGACTCGCTCCTTTGTTGGAATCAAGATAGAAGCAGAGCGAGCGTAGGGGCGCGCAGAGTTCAAGAAATACAGCCTGCCAGCGGATGGTCAGCTGATGATGGTCGTCAGTGACTTTGAGGCCGAGTTCCGCAACAGCCTCGTCGCCTTTGATGTGACACTCATCCTTCCATCCGCTGAACATTTCCGACCAGTTCATCAGGGCATGTGCCACTCGCGTCACATGCAGCTTGCGGCCGACGCGCCATCCTGGCAGATCGACTAAGCTCGCGCTGTCGATGTCAAAGTCGTTTCCATCAATCTCAAGATGCGCCGGCATAGCGGTAACGCCCCAAGCTGACGTCTGATACCACCCAGTATCCGCCATCCAGGCACCGTGCACGGCCTCCAACAATGCCGACATGTACAATTGTGGTACAATACGAGCTTTCGAAGGTGCTCTGCCTCCCTGACCTGCCGCATCCTCATGTTGTTGTTCAGCATGTGAAGGACGACGACTGGAGCGAACTGATGTATCTGCCGACTCGGGGACCTCAACGAAAGGGGCTGATGAAGCAGCACCTCCATGCTCCCCGTGACCAGCTTGTGCATGTGATGACTTGGACCACTGTGCGATATCCTTGCCTGCGCCAAAATCGAACGAGCTACGAAAACGTGGGTACGCCGGCGTGCCAAGCTGACCGGCAACATGTGGACGCAGCAATTGCTCCGTAAGACAAGCCGCGATCGAGACCGGTCTGCCATCTCGGAAAGCAAGTTTGCTGCCCTCTGCAGATGGCAGTGACGTATTGGTTGCAAGTCGAGCCATCCAGCCATTCGGCGAACAGGCGAAGAAAATCGAGTCCGGGCAAGGCTCGTACACACGAGCGAAGAGCGACTGACAGAGTGGTCCCTCGAGTCTTGCTGAGAGATCGATCCTGAAAGGCGAAAAGTAGCACGAGGACTGCGAGTCCAGGATTGCGCAAAGTATGAGCGTCCGTTTCTTGCTCTCGTGCTCATACCATCGCGACCATAGTCTGTTGAGTGATTCTTGATCGGTACTTTCGAGCCCATGCGTCTCGATGCAGTCCAGTGCGGCGTCGGCCGTAATTGATTGAGTCTCCACCCTGAGAAAATCAAGAAGGATGCAATCGCGGCTCTGCTCGAGCTTGTACCATAGATCAGGTGTACGCTGGCGAGTGCCGTACATGCCAACAAGAAGAAAGCAGTTCAAGAAAGAATGCACTTTGCCGCCAAGGTGAAGCGTGTGTCTATACGATAGCATCACCAGGCCGTAAAGAAAGCAGATCAAACGATGCCCTTCCTCGGCGATCTGCTGGTCGCTGCTCTGCAAGGACGCAAGAGACAAGAGGGCGAATGCCTCCTCTGAGCTATGCTTCCTCTGTGTCCCGAGCATAATGGGATGAAAGAAGGGAGCGATTGCACGAATCGCTTTGGGTATGAGCGGCGCCAATGATTCGAGCATTGCAGCTGATGGATGCAGGTGGTCTCGACACAGCTGTGCGAACGCATGAAAGCGATGGACCACTTGCTCTAGTTGATCACTGCTGACCGCTGACGTCAGCACGTTAGCGGAGCTGTTCTCCGACTGCCAGTGCGTATCAGCCAACCAGGGCGGTCTGTTAGCTTTCGTCTCAGCCTCGTCTGTGGCTTCGGCAAAAGACACGCGATCTGGCCGAGGTGGACCCATGAAGTCAGCGCTTGTGTAGGCTGCCGAGACGGCGGTTCTGGCCGCATCATTGACACCTACAGCGGGCCCCTTTGATGATTTCATTGTCACGTCGCGCGACTGCAAAGCTGGCGCGCATGAAGCATGCGGCGAAAGGTCACTATGCGTACGGCTCTCGTCAGCGCAAGAAGACTTCTCTCCGCCTTCTTCGACCCTGGCAGCCCTCTGCGAAGGGGAATCATGAGGCTGATTGAAATTTGGCTGCGAGTCAGAAGCCATTACCACGTCGTCTTGTGATCCAGCCGTAGGGCCTGATTGGTTGGTGGCCTGTCTCAAAATTCCTTCAGGCTCACTGGGAGGAACCTGGCTGTCTGCTTGGTAAGAACGAGGCTGCGAAGTGGTGTCGAAGGCCATGGACGCTGAGCTCCAGGAGCGATCCATTGCTCTACGATGTGAGGTAGCGTTCGGGCCAAGATACTCGGTTTGTGATGCGGTCAGAGATGGGAGATAGGCGGAGCTCTGCGAAGATTGAGCTTGAGATAAGGACTGTTGATGAAACGAGGGGCACGATGGCACAAAACGATCTCCGGTCCAAGACGCCGACATTGCTGTCTGAGAAGGAATGAGAGGAGCCGTCGACGTACTGTGTTGTTGATGTGCAAACGACGATTGAGCAATTTGAGAGCGCGGAGCATCCATTGTCGGTGCTTGGCTGCAACCAAGGTCGATACCGAGGTCTGCCATGATCTGACCCACTTGCTCTGGATTGGGTGGCGCGCTCAGAGTAGATTGGTCGCTTAGATTGCGGAGCTCGGCCGCAAAAAGCGTCTCGGCCAGCGCTGTGGAGCGTTCGGAAGATGACACGCTAGCGTCAGCAGCAGGTGCACCAAAAGCGTCGTGACAGTAGTGACCTTGTTCGTGTGCTGCTTCGACACGGACGCGTTCCGCACCCGGCACCGTCAGCATAGCAGGATCCAGGCTGGACCAACCCTCTTCACCATTCCTCGAGGGTATGACATCCACAAAGAACTCAGACTGGTCGAGATCCGCTTGCGTCGGAAAGTCCGCTGATGGGGGCATCCCGCTGAAGGATGCGAGGCCCGATGGCACGGCAGAGGAAGCGCAGCCAGGATCGACATAACAGGCGTGAGATCGTACGTGCTCGGATGCAGAGATGGTTGCTCCATTTGTGCTGCTTGGGTCTAGCGGCCAGGTCATTTGTCCACCCTGATGGGCATAATGTGTCTGCACGTCGTGGCGCTCCCAGTGCATTTGAGCTGGTGTCGGGTCTTGACCTGCTTGATGTTCGAAGCCAGGCATGTGCACCCACTCTGGCCGGTACGTGGATGCGTTTTGGTCGTTGGAGGATCTCCTCGTCGAACCGATGCGACCGGTTGAGTCGGAACCGTTTGCAAAGAAGGGTGCTGTGTCGTACGGATGCTGACTGCCGGGCTCTTCTTTGACCGCGTAGTTCGGTCTACCTTGTACGGATCGCACAGCGTCTTCCTGGAGACAGATCGATTGAGGGAATGCTCGGTCAATCTTGCTGCATCGCAACCAACTTGATCTGGCAATGACCTTAGATTCACAAGGACACTTACAGGTGGAACGGAAAGTGGCAGGAACGGGGTGCTTTCTCCTCTTGAAGGGCCGTCACGCCATTGAGCTGGATGCATGCCCTTCGGCGAATGAGCGATAGTATCGCGTGTATATGGGTCGGGAAATGTTGTGGATCGGCCGAGCGGTTCAGGCAAGATACGTTGCTCCCCGATCCGTCGTTGAGCGCCACCATGATTGCTTGGGAACGAGCTCTCAAAGGGCGACCGGAGCGTCAACATGCTGTAGCTACTCGTAGATACGCAATTTGCCTGCGAAGTGGACGCGCTGGCAATGGCAGGAACGACAGCAGTATAGAGTCGCTCGACGCCTGCTGTGGCAGACGAGGGCGCCTCGGGTGAGCGATAAAGATGCGGATGCTTTCGACGTAAGTGACGTGCCATGCTATCGTTGCGCGAGAAGGCTCGACCGCATCCGGGACAGGTGAAATCGCGTCGCTGAGTATGCGTCATCTCGTGACGACGCAAGTGCGCTCGCTTTACGAAGGAAGCTGAGCATCCCAGCACGTCGCAGTGAAACTTGCGAGCTGGATCATGGCCGCGAAAGGCGGGCATGGCGCAAAGAAGACGGCTGCGATCGCGGCAAGCGACGGTATTGAAGCGGTCGCCGTCCAAATTATCCGATCTTTTGCTGGTGGAGATAGTGCGAGTGGGACTAGAGGGAGGGACTCCAGTTTGCAGCTTCGCATTTAAAAGAAGAGATCCGATGGGGGTCGAGAGAGACTCTGTGCAATGTGGGACGAATTGATTGGAAGAGGGCTAGGGATGTCAAACAAAAGCTTCTCAGATATCCCGCATGGGTCATGAGCCCCACCATAGCAGACAGCTGGGGATAGGATGAAATCTGAGGCGCACTTGCCGCGCCTCTGGGAAAGACGAGCGCGCCACCGGGAAATTCTGGCCGACACAGCCCAAGTGCTGCTACATGCGTCGCATGCCAACCATTTGGCTTGGAGGCGACGAGGAAAGCCGATAAGAGCAGGTTCATGAAGCTGCATGCGCAGCAGATGCGGGCGGCGAGGTTGGTGGAACCGAGTGGGCGTTGGAAAAGGATGTTATGAAATGCAGCTGCGTGTGACAAGCTCTTTTGGAGGCAATATTAAGCTTTGCTCGACCGTGCCGAAGGATCGTCGGTCAATTCGAGCGGATAAGCAGCTGATCAGAGCCACACGAGGCTTACGGCGCATCTTGCTTCAACGCCTCGAAGACGTCGGGAGAATGCCCTTCTTTCTCGATGTAAAGGCGTGCCGAGCGCAGAAGGGCATCACGAGAGTTTGCGAGGACGTGTCGTCCCGACCATCCACCGAAAGTGGCCGACCAGTCATAGTTTCGCATCTGAATCCAGATGAACTCGACGTCGCGTGGAGGAAGTGGGATGTTGTTCGGAAAACTGTAGGCGAAGCTGAATCTTAACATGTTGGAGGACGATCCGCCAAGAGCCATGAACGTGTCGGAACAAAAGACGGCAGCACCCTTCGAAGCCTGGTCCTGATGAGCTTCGGCGTCGCGATCCCAGTGAAGCACTCTGGAGCCGGGAAAATGACCCGCGCACTGGATGAAGGTCATTCCTGGGAAGCCGGGAAAAGAAAAGTGCTCGTCCCTGACCTCTTCGAGATGTCTTCGACATGCAGCAACATCTGGGTGGGATTGTTCAGCATTGAGGCCGCGTTGGTACCACTGCCGGTCGAGCTTGGATATAAAGACCTTGCAATCGAGCATATTGGCCCAAGTGAGTGATGTACCAAAGAAGTGTGGATGCGAGATTGCTATGAAGGCAACCTTGCCGGTGGGGCTGAGAGCGCAGATATGCTGCATGAGTTCAACAGAGGCGAAACCGCAGCAATCCCAGACAACGGCGCCTGCCTTTGTGAGGATTACGATGGGAGTCTGGCCAATAGCAAGAGGAGGACTGAGCTTCACACGAAGAACACGGGCATCCGATTCTTCTGGCACAAGCTCAAACGTCGTCTTGGAAACGAGCTGCCTTTGCGACGTGTAGGCTTGACCAGCTGGGGATGGGAATTGTCGGTCATCATAGCAGATGGGACACTCGGTCGGCCCATCGTTGGAAGAGTACTGGGTGCCACATGTGGTGCATACAGCGAGGTCTGCGTCTTGCTCCCAAGCGTGCTGCATGCTGAAGCTTGCCTCTGTCGTCATCGAGTCCGCGGTCGGTGAATTTGTGGGGATGGTGGCGAAGCGAGAGGCGTACGAGACGGACCCTGAGCGTGTCGTCAATCGAGCGTCGATTGACTTGCATCAAAAGGGGCGAAGTATGCCGCTCTTACCGCCAATGAGGCAATGCACAAAAAGACAGTGTCCCCTATCGAAGACGGAAATGAAAGGCGGGACGTTGGATGATGTGTCGACAGGGGCGACGTTGGACAAGGTATCTTAGGTGTCGCCTTTCTGGACGGCCCGAGCGTTGAGCAACCAAGGCACTAATAGAAAAGTCGGCTGCGAAACAGAGGATGAGAAAAGCTTGCAAAACTGGACAGCCGGCGAGAACGATGTCGTGTGAGCGGACGTCAATCGCACATCAGAAGAATTCTTAACGGAATCTACTCGTTAGCTCGGAGGATCGCCCCGATTGTGGCCGATGTCGGAACAGCCAAAGCCCAAGCTGAGCGACCCTTGCTTTTTTGGCTGCAGCACAAAAAATTTGAAATTTTTGGAAGAACGGCCGGCGTTGGCGGAAAGCTGCAGATGCCAGGCGAGCTCGTGGTGATTAGTTCATAGCTTGAGTTCAGCAGTGTCACACTACGGCAAGACGGCAAAGCCGAACCCTGTCCCGTTCTTTCTCACCGTATCTACCCCGATCACCGCCCCTGCTTCCGTGCGTCCGTGCTTTATCGGACGTTCCGCTTCCAGATAGGATCAGTCGCACCAGACCACCAAGTTAAAGAGTCGCTGAACCACTTTACCTGCCAACATGGTCGCTCTCCCTCGAGTGGCGGCAGCTCGTTCGCTGGCTCGACAGCTCGCACGGCAGAATTTGCGGACCACCGGCATGGCATCCACTCCGCTCCGTATTGCTGTCGCCTCTACCTCTTTCGCACGCGTACCGAGCTCCTTCCGCAGCCTCAGTATCTCGAGCCGAAGGGGTGCAGCGGCGGCCGCAGCGGTGAAGGCACCTCCAGCGCACGATGCAGCTGCTCAGTCGGCACACGATGGCTCTCACAAGCCCATGGCTGAGCTCTCCGAGGCGGATCTAGGCCGACTCGTCCGTCAGCGCAACGTCGGCATCTCGGCGCACATCGACAGTGGCAAGACCACCCTGACAGAACGAGTGCTCTTCTACACGGGCCGGATCAAGGATATCCACGAAGTCAGAGGAAGGGATGCTGTCGGCGCCAAGATGGACCACATGGAGCTCGAACGAGAAAAAGGTATTACCATCCAGAGTGCCGCTACTTATTGCAGCTGGAAGGCCACCCCGCCAACAGAGAAGGCAAGCGTCAGTGGCGATGCTGCCAACGTGGAGAGTAAGGACCTCATGGCCAAGAAGGAGGATTTCCACATCAACATCATCGACACTCCCGGTCACGTTGACTTTACTATCGAGGTAGAACGCGCATTGCGTGTCCTCGACGGCGCTGTGCTGGTGCTTTGTGCCGTATCTGGAGTTCAATCTCAAACCATCACCGTCGACAGGCAGATGCGCCGTTACTCGGTTCCACGCATCAGCTTTATAAACAAGATGGACCGTGCCGGTGCCAACCCATGGCGTGTCATCGGTCAGATTCGCAACAAGCTCAAAATGCCAGCAGCTGCTGTTCAGATTCCCATCGGCGCAGAGGATGACTTTGATGGTGTGATTGATCTCATTCGGTGGAAGGCGGTCTACAACGAAGGTCACAAGGGTATCGAGATCCGCGAGACGGACGAGATCCCCGCAGACTATCTGGAGCTCGCCAAAGAAAAGCGTGCCGAGCTCATCGAGCAGCTTGCTGAAGTCGACGACGAGATGACCGAGATCTTTATCGAGGAGCGCGAACCGACCATCGAGGAGCTTGCCGCTGCCATTCGCCGCACCACCATCCGATGTCAATTCTCGCCTGTCTTCCTTGGCTCAGCCATCAAGAATAAGGGTGTCCAAGCCATGCTCGACGGTGTTTGCTCTTATCTTCCCAATCCTGCCGAGGTTCCCGCCACTGCTATGGACATGAGTAGTGCTGCCACCAAAAAGGCCGCCGAGGAGGCAGCCCAAGCAGCTGGCGAAGACGAAGAGGCCGCTGCAGAAGCACGCAAGAATGCCGCACCTCCTGTCCTCCCACTTTCACCCGCCTCTGAGGCACCGCTCGTCGGCCTCGCTTTCAAGCTCGAAGAAGGCAAATACGGTCAGCTCACCTATATGCGTGTCTACCAGGGTACACTCAAGCGCGGCAACCTCATCTTCAACGCACGTACGGGTAAGAAGGTTAAGGTTCCACGATTGGTGCGGATGCACTCCAACGACATGGAGGATGTCGACGAGATTGGTGCCGGCGAGATCTGCGCCATGTTTGGCGTCGAATGCTCCTCGGGCGACACTTTCACCGACGGTACTACCCAACTCAGTATGACCAGCATGTTTGTCCCCGAGCCTGTTATCTCGCTCGCCATCACACCCGAGGGCAAGGAGTCGCAGAACTTCTCTCGTGCCCTCAACCGGTTCCAGAAGGAGGATCCCACGTTCCGAGTCCACGTCGACAAGGAGTCGAACGAGACCATCATCTCGGGAATGGGCGAGCTTCACCTCGAGATCTACGTCGAGCGTATGCGCCGAGAGTACAACGTCCCCTGCACTACTGGAAAACCACGTGTAGCCTTCCGTGAGACGGTCGAGAAGAAGGCGAGCTTTGCATATACTCACAAGAAGCAGACTGGTGGTGCGGGCCAATTCGGTCGTGTCATGGGCTATATTGAGCCTATGGAGGTTGATCCAGAGACTGGCGTGGATACCGCCTTTGACAACCGCGTTGTTGGTGGCTCGATCCCCAACGGCTACATTGCGGCTTGTGAAAAGGGTTTCTACGACGCGCTCGAGAAAGGTGCTCTCTCGGGTCACGCTGTCACTGGTGTGCGCTTTGTGCTCGAGGATGGCGCGGCGCATAGTGTCGATTCCTCCGAATTGGCGTTCCGACTGGCAACCGCCGGAGCCTTCCGTGAGGCTTACCAGAAAGCCAATCCTGTCATTCTCGAACCCAAGATGACTGTCGAAGTGGTCGCGCCCATCGAATTCCAAGGTGCCGTTATTGGAGCACTCAACCAACGCAAGGGTACCATATCCGACACCGAGATTCGCGAGGACGAGTTTACACTTACCGCCGAGGTATCGCTCAACGACATGTTCGGCTACAGTTCGCAGCTGCGTGGTTTGACCCAGGGCAAAGGTGAATTCTCCATGGAGTACAAGTGTCACACCCCTGTCATGATGAACATTCAAAAGGAGATGCAGGAGGCTTACCGTAAGAAGCAGACCGAGAAGAAGTAGAGGCAACCGTGGATTCTTCGGTGCCGTGTTGTGCATCCCATCCGTTGTTTTTGTACCAGTGTTTCCGTATAGATTAGACAAGATGTTTTGGCTCACCACACCTCGCTGCCTTCTCGTTCGTGGCTGTGAAATGGTGTTGATCTGTGTGTGCGCTAACAACTCAGCTCATCCTTTCTGAAAAGAATGCGAAGACAAAGGGATGCTCGCCGCCACCGTCGGACGGCGAAACGAAGGGAATGCGGAGATCTGATTGCTGTGGGAAGCAGGTCGTCGAGGCAAGGGCGTCGACTTGGTATACAAGAGAGGAAAGCCGGGAATGAGACACCAAAGGGTGAGAAATCTAAAGGTACACGTGGCGAGGAAAGAGAGATTGTTCTTAGGAGGTGGCCGCAGCGAGATTGGGACCGGGGAACTTGGACGCCGGATTGGTGCATCCGTCAGGATACAAGCGATTCCTTGGCCAATCCTGCTGGTAACCGCCCTGCTGCTGCGTGCCACCCCAGACGGTCAAATTGGGATTGGTATATGCTTCAATATGACGGTTGATGTAGTCCTGAGTGGGAAAGTCGTCGGGGTCGCATCCGATGTTGGTTTGCCCTTTGGGCTGGTAGACGCGAACGTAGTCGATGAGCATCTTGCCTGGGAATCGCAGATTTTCCCAGTCAATGTTTCCAAAGCCAGACGAGATGGCCAGGTTCATGAGAATGTACATCGGCTCTTGTGGCACGGGACGGCGACTGATGTTGACGCGAGGATCCGCCGCCAAGGCTCCGGAAAAGAGACTCCATGAGCGCTCATTGTTGTTGATCCAGTGGATATAGCCATCGTATCCGGCCTTGTACTCGAAGCCGTAGACGGAGAAATCGCCGCCGCTGTATTGGTAGGCGGTCTGTAACGTGTCGGCGACGCCACTCGCCGACTGTTGCAGTACGTTGCCCTGATAAGAGTTGAGCTGTGCCGATTGCTGGAAGAATTGATATTCGGTGCCGGTGGTGTTGATCAATTCGTAGCCGTAGTTGGCCGGCATCCACTGACCTGATTGCGAAACGCCGCCGATTCCGCCGCCTACCTGCGCTTCGATGACGTCGATTTCGGGAGCTGCACGACCGACAAAGTTGCCGCTCGAGTCCTTGGGTCCCGGATGATCTTCGCCGGGGCAGGTGCATGCGGAAAGACGCTGGCCGGGTTGCCAACTGATCGAAGTTGTGCGATATTTCCTGTTGAAAACCGTGGCACCACTCGTTAGCGCGCCCTCGGGACCGGAACCATCTGGATATGTTTGGTTTGCCAGCGTGCCGACGTCGCATGCATCATATGCGTAGGGCCAGGTTCCCTGCGTGGTTGCACCGTAGTTGGCGCGGCCAAGATTGCCCATGGTCCACACAGCTGGCCACCAACCGGAGACCGAGCTGCTTCCTGGCAATTGGACCCGGACTTCGATGTAGCCTCCAGTGAAACAGAATTGGTTCCAAGTCGTGATTTGACCGCTGCGGAAGTTGAGGTTGTTGGTTTCAATCTCATCGGCCGTGATCACGAGGTTGCCCCCGGACGTAGTGACGGCTTCCGGGCTGTACCATTCGTAGTCTCCAGTCGGCCATGGCCACAGATCCACTGCAGTCCAGTAGGGGTCGTCGCCCGGGTAGAATGATCTGCCGTCGACGTTGAACTCGTCGCTAAAGACGAGCTGCATCTCCTGCGAGCCATCAACGGAAGGCTTTGTGCGGACATCTTCCGGAGTGTCTGGATCGATGAGCGACATGCGCAAGTTGGCAAGATTGGGTACTTGTCCAGAGGCGTTGGTGCCGCCGAGATTGAAGCCATTCTTCTTGTCGCTGGCGAGGTGGCCAAAGCGGATGAGTGGATAGCCAAGGAAGAGGAGGATGATGCCAGCTATCACGATGGAGAGCGTGGTCAAGTCGAGAACGACGCGTGGATCCATGTGACGTTTGACTTTGGTCTGACTCTCGTAGTCGTGCAGGTCATCGTTCTCGATGACGAAATCGTCGAAGGGCATGCCATGTTGCGACTTTTGAGTGTGGCCCTCCGAGTCGAGGTAGGGAGAGTCGGAGGAAGTTTTCGTTGCCTTTTCGCTGGCAGAGGACTGTGGCGAGATGTTGGAGGACTGGGGGGATATTTGGGAAGCTGTAGAGGCTCCGTGAGAGAGAGCGGAGCCATTCTCGAGCATTTCGTTTGGTGCCGACATGGCGTTGCAGTGTGGTGGTCCCGAGATCAAGTCCTTGCTTCCAAAAAAACGCTCTCTCGATCCTTGCTTGGTATGCTTTCCCGACTGCTAGCCGTCGCGGCTAGCTCAAAGGTGTCACTGATATGACTAAGGCTTTAGGGAGCTTGTCAATTGCGAAGGAGGCACCGCGTTCCTGAAAGCGGCGCGAGAATGAAAATTCGGACGCTGGCTGACGGCAATGATGGTGTTCGATGTGAGAGGAAAGGCTGGATGACGATGGTGAAGAGATGAATAGAGATGGAGTCGACAGGAGACGAGATGGTGGAAGGAGCGAAACAGGAATGAAGCACGAAGAATGAAGAATGACGTTTCGAGGTTGCTGAACGTGAGACAAGCTCAAAGGATTGTCGATGATGGCGAAGGGCAAGCTTTGGGATGGGGTTGGTGTGCTCAGACTGGTACGGATTCTGGCCATGTGTCGGAGTCTCAGCGGCATCAGCAGCGAGGCCATGTGAAGAGGCCGTGTCGGATCCAGCCAGGAGAGGAGAGAACGAGTTCGGTCACAGACTACACGGCTGAACCCCGAAGAAGGGCAGACGGGCACGACGACAGGCACGATCATCGAGAGCAACCCAGTCCCCAAATCAGAAGGTTCAACGGGGTCGATCCGATTCACCGGGCGTATCGTCAGCGCAAGACCGACTGAAGCTCGACTGCGAAGTCATTGGCTCTTCCGTCACTGTACAGAGTCGACACAGCAGATGGCGACAGAGGCAGATACAGCTTGTGTCTTGGACGAGTCGATTCTTCCGGTAAAAAGAGGCTGGAATCAGAAAGTCGGCCTGCTTCCGAATGCTAATTTCGCCGGACAAGGAAAGCCAATTCAGCAAGGCGTGACGAAGCGACATGGCAGCCGCTCTTCGACCAGACACATGGGCCTCAAGCGTCGCTTCCTGCATGTTGCACATGAACAGCCTCATTGTTTGGGCCCAATTTACTGAGATTACCCGTTTGCCTTCGCAGCTCCACCTAACGCGTGCTGTGCACACATCACAAACGTGAGACCGGGGTCGAGGTGTAGAAGCTTGAACGGGCAAACGTGGCTTTGAACGTGCAGGCTTGAGCGGAGTTGTAACGGTGCTCAGAGCCGTACAAGAATTTCAACCGGAAGCCACGAAATTCCCAAACGGTGCAAAGGTGCACTGCAACCGCGGTGAGCGTCGTGGGCATCGTTCAGCGTCACCAACGAAGGACGACAATGAAATTTGACAAGCGAGGACTCTATGCATCGTTGCAGGGAATTTGGATTTGAGCGAGCTTTTGCTGCGATTACTGTATTTGGAGGACGACTCGAATTGTGGCTGTGATCCGGTGAACCCTCTCGAGTTGCGGCGATTTGCCTACGGTCTGCTCCATGACAACGTTGACGTCAAAATCTCGTTTAGGCAAACTCCGCCTTTGTGACCTGTCTGCACTTTTCATGCGAGGGAACAGTGTACCGATTTCGATGGAAATTGCCAGGTACAGTACTGTACAGTACAGAGCTGCTGCTTTTCATCAGAAACAAACTCTGCAACTTTGATTTTGAAATGCTCTCGATTTGGAAAATCCCTTCGTCGTTGTCTGCCTCACAGAAATGCTAGCCTCGCTGCGCAAACAAATAGAGCTACTCTCCATGCCGAAAGCGTCGCTGCCATGGCTGATGCAGTGATTCTGCAAAAAGCTGCCCGATGGCATACAGTATTCTGGGATGGATGTGTGCTCGAGACGTTTCAAAAAACAACACAAAGGAGCTCGTTATCGAGGAGCTCGCTTTGCCTGCTTGCAATCTGTCAAAGGTATTGTTCGCAGATGATCCTGATGCCAAGGTACCTCTCAGGGACGACGGAGGAGATCCAAAGGTAGGCGACGTCTGCGTTGAATGGTGAAGCTCAGTCTGGGAAGAGAAAACGCGAACGGTAGATAGCTGGTGCATGAACGTGCTCTGCAGGACTTCGATGGTCGTGTCCGCGATCTGGCTGGATTGCACGCTTCACTCGCCGCCAAGGTACAAAGGGGCGCAAGTTTCGACCGATTGATCGCGTCGATCGGGATCAAGGCGAGAACAAATGTTCGATCGAAATTTTGGCCGACAAGTGTTGCTGTTTTACGGCCTAACAGCTCATCGTATCTTCAACGTCCGTTGTCCATTGGGCGGCTCTCATTCTCTTCCGCCTCTCTCCCTGCCAAGATCAAAATTTTGTTCGTGACTGGCTCCAAAGACGGCGAGGGCGTCGTCGTTACAGCTCCCAGAACTTGCGATGCATCTACGTTCCTTGTCACTGGAACGAAGCTCCAGTACAATCGGCGGCGTCTACGGGGTTTGTTTGCGTTTCATGCCGAAAAGATAAGTTCTGCTGGCACATAAACAGCGTTGCGGGGCAAATCTTTGGTTCTAAGGCTCGCATGATTATCGAAAGGCGATTTTGGTCGATCAGCATGCGTCATTACAGCATTATTGTAATGAAGAATCGAAAAGCTGATTACGACTCAAGACTGGAGGTCCAAAAATTTGTAGTCCTTTGCGACTGCATTCAAACTGGCATTTGATTCGATTTTCAAGCTTATTTGGTGGTGTCCAATGCTCGAGGCTCACGTTTCTCATTTTCACCCCGATTCGCCAGTCACTATCTCGCACGGGGGCTTGAGTGGGACCTGGATGCCAGAACGACTTCGTCTGTGATACTGCAAGTTGCTACAAAAGGCGCTTTGTGCCGTGTTCGTTGACGATGGTATTTGATACACCGAGAGTTTCCTGCGGATAGAATGGAGAGCTCTAGCTGCAGGGCTGGCTGTCTTTCTGGCCGAGCCGTCGGCAGCATGTTGAGATCGCCGCTGGTTCCACACAGCCAGGGCGCCGGTCCTAATTATTTTAATTTCTTTATTAATACATTGTTTCTTTCTGCCTTTCAAAGGGGCGAGGGCGAGTGTGCTCTACAGCTTCGAATTTCTCGAAATTGATGCCCCCTAATTCGAAACATCTGACAGCGCGGCGCAGCACAGCACAGCGCAGCATGTGCTTCGTTTCGGCAAGATCGTAAACTTGGCCTTGTGCGAGGCAAAATATGGCTACCACTGTACACAAACTTGCGCCAAACCTGTGCATGCTTTGCAGCGGACGATCTCCTGCTCCTTTCCGGGACCCTAGGACTGCCTGTGTCACTCTCTTCTCACCATCATCCATACACCCATCGACCTTCACTCGCTTCACCCACCATTTGTCGGAACAGCTCCCCTTCTCTGCGACAGATTTGAGCCGTCCTTCCGTCAAAGTGCCTCTTTGCGATCTGCACCTCACTTCAAAGGCGCCTCGCACGCTGCACTCGGCTGTTCGCACTAATCGGAAGCACCAGGTCGGAATCTCACTGCTCGATACGTATTGATCTCGACATTGAACTGGACAGTTGCGACCGATACACCGGCCATACACAAATATTCACGAGATGCCTAGACCGTACGGCTCGTCGTCGGCTCATAGCCCGCCCTCCAGCTCATCCACCAGCGTTGGCGGCAGCGCATCAAAACAGAGCGACCAGCTCCTGTACAACCGCTCCAATGCCGCCCGTTATCAGCTTGCGAGCGGCGGCATGACCGAAGAGGATGATGACTACCTCCACGCCATCGACACCAAGTGGGACAAGTCTTCGCACGGCTGGAACTTGCGCGGATTCCTCAACTTTCTAACCCTCACCTTCCTCGCACTCGGTCTCATCATGCTCTTCCTCGGCTACCCTGTTCTGATCAAGATCAAGGACATGTACGACCACGATACAAAGGGCGCTTTCGGTATCGGCGGTACCAACGGCTCGGGTCAAGTACCTGCCCTCGATATCGCCTCCCTCATCGACGTTGATACCCCACCAGCCGCCCGCAAGTGGACCAGCGCATACGACCAGTCCTCTTACCATCTCGTCTTCAGTGACGAGTTTGAAAAAGAGGGAAGGACTTTCTGGCCCGGAGACGACCCATTCTGGGAGGCCGTCGATCTCTGGTACTCGGGTACTGGCGACTACGAGTGGTACTCGCCCGAAGCTATCAACACAACGGGCGGAGCCATGGTGATCGCCATCGAAGAGCACGAGACGCACAACAAAAATTTCCGCTCTGGAATGGTCCAATCTTGGAACAAATTTTGCTTCCAGGGCGGATACATTGAGTTCAGCGTCAAGTTGCCTGGAGGTCCTAGCACCACCGGCTACTGGCCCGCCGTGTGGCTGATGGGCAATCTTGGCCGACCAGGCTACCTCGGCAGCACAGAAGGTACTTGGCCTTACTCGTACAATTCTTGTGACACTGGCATCCTTCCCAATCAGACTTACATCAACGGTACCGGTCCCTATGCTGCCAAGCACTCCACAGGAGCCTATGCTTACAATGGCGTGCTCTCCTATCTCCCAGGCATGCGATATTCGGCATGTACGTGTCCCGGAGAGGACCACCCCGGTCCCAACAACAACGTCGGCCGTTCTGCGCCCGAAATCGATATTTTCGAAGTGCAGGTGCAGTCCAAGAATGGCGAGCGTCACTCGTACGCCTCGCAATCCCTCCAAGTAGCTCCCTTCGATGACGCCTATGCCTGGGGCAACACGACCGACGATGCAAAGATCTACGACCCCACTCTGACCGAGTTCAACACCTACACCGGCGGTCAGATCCAGGAGGCTGTCTCTTCGGTCACTCGTGTTCCAGACACGGGCTTCCAGCTAACCCAGAACGAGTACGTCAAATACGGCGTCGAATTCAGCCCCGACTTCAACTACGACGGCAGCGGATCCATGACTTGGTACGTTGATGGCAAACCGTCCTGGTCCGTCAACCCGAAAGCCTTCCCGGCACGTCCCGACCTCGACATCAGTCAACGTATCATCCCCGTCGAGCCCATGGCCATCGTCATGAATCTGGCCATCTCGAGCGGTTTCCAGCCCGTCGACTTTGGCACAGGTGGCATCAGCTTCCCCGCCTTCATGTCGATCGACTATGTTCGCGTCTACCAGAAGGACGGTCAGTCGGACCGTTTGTCCTGCGACCCACCCGACCATCCCACCGCCAACTTCATCAACACGCATCTGGACCTCTATTCCAACACGAACCTAACAGTCTTTCCCAAAGACAAGTATCAATGGCCGAGGAATAGGCTGCAGGGATGCTGATCTCCTCTGTTGGTCGACAAGGATGGACTATAACGTTTTCCTTTGGTGATACGCCCT
Source organism: Ustilago vetiveriae (assembly GCA_928722275.1). Lineage (NCBI taxonomy): Eukaryota > Fungi > Basidiomycota > Ustilaginomycetes > Ustilaginales > Ustilaginaceae > Ustilago > Ustilago vetiveriae. The sequence continues at coordinate 1,124,682 of CAKMXE010000004.1, forward strand.
TCCATCCACACATTGTTTGCAATGCAGAACGTGAAGCTCGGGTCCTGATTGGTTGTGCTTAACAAAAGACGAGGCATCCAGTGCGACGATGTGTCGACCTCACTATGAGGGAGGGGGAGAAAGAGAAAAGAACATTCGGTCACACCATAGACTTGAATGGTGAGACGAATGCTTGTGATTGCGTACGCTATGCTCTGCGAGAGACTGAGAGCAGGATGGAAGGGAATCGGAGCCAAGACAAAACGTGTCGAAGCGACAAAATGCAGGGCAGCGACAAAATCGCAGGCCAAGCGGCCAAACGCGCAATCAAGATCAGAGCTCGAGACATGACGACGAGACGCGGTGGGCAAGCAGGAACAGAGACGACGTGGAGACAGAGAGACGAAAGAGAAAGGCAAGATTAAGGAAGAGGAATCGAACAAGACTACCTGTAAAGCTCCGGCTAGATTCGTTTGTGCAAGGCGCAACGCCATTCGCAAGCCTCTTCGACAGATCCAAAAGTCTTGGTGGTGCTTTTCACGGGAGACAACTATGTGGTGCTGATGTCGCCCTTGAAGCGAGCATTGGGCATTTTGATAACCCCGCGATATCCAAGCTCGGATTTGCCTACGACTTTGAGAGCGTTGATATCAGCTGGCACGTTTCGAGGATTGCAACGCCTACTGTCCAACTTGTTGCCAATAGTTCGAGATTATGGTCTCTCTTGTTCATACAAGGCTATCTCGCACATCGTTTAAATATCGCAGTCTTTTGCAAGAAGCTTTCAGTGCGCTCCAGCGTCGACGTGTTTCTTCTCCTTTTTTGTGGAATGCGACGAGCGTACTTCCACCGTGGCCCTCGAAAACAGATGGCTCACACTTGACCACCAACATCTATTGAGATCCTGCCACGCATGTCGTTCAATCTCGATTGAAGCAATTACAACGTGGTTCTGACGCATGAAAAAGGTATTGTCTGTATTGCTTTTGGAACAGTGGTGATCGGAACGCCTAGGGAATGCCAATGTACTCGAGATACAAAGCATCGGTGGGCAGCATCATGGGTGGGTCGTAAATCTTCCACAGACTTGGCGAACGATTGCCCCAAGCATCGGTCAAACGCAGAGCGGCACCCGAAGCACCGTGATGCAAGTCGATCCAGGTATCCACCAGAGTGTATTCCTCCGAGACATCATACATCTCCTCAGGTCGCGTGCTGCCGCCATCGTCCTCGCAGCTCGAAGTGAGCAATTGTGCACCCTCTCGTGCGATCGGGTAGAGCTGGAGAGTGCCGTTCGAGTGTAGCAGGTAGCTACCGTGTTGCCAGATGAGCTGACTTGTGATGCATTCTGGTTTCCTAGCTGTGGAAGCAAAGCAAGACGTGGATCATGCGATGATCAGGGTCAGTACACAACGTTTGGCGGAGCCTTTGTCGAAAGCGGTGGGCTGCCACAAGGTCGGTATGGACGGTACAGAAACTTACGATTTGGTGTCACGCGGTACTTTGCAAACTCCCAGAAGCCATCTCTTGTAAAGCTGTAGGCTTGACCTGGCACGCGGGGGGGTGTGAAGCTTCTAGTTCGTGGGTTGAAAAATCCAGCGCCTGTGGTGACGGCGCCGGAACCGGACGACCATGTTCCTTGCAACATTGGTTCATCGCCAGCAGAGAGGATCTCATATCGCTGACGACCTGCTGAGACGAAGCTCATGGTTTGCAGGAGAATGCAAGCCAGGCAGGCCAGCAGCAGATGCGTGGAGCGAGCCATGACTTTCGTTTGGGGAGAGCCGATGAACAAGCTGTTGTGAAGCTATCGAGTGGTGGAGAGATAGGCGTTGGCAGCGGGATGGCGACGGTAGCTGGAACTCGGGTCAGGAGATGGTGTTGAGGAGGACAACATCGAGCGTTCAACACCTGGCAGCAAAGTGCAAATTGTCGGATATCCAGACAAGACTCAGCGCAAGGAAGAGGAGATCTGACTGGTCGTCACATTGCCGCACCGAACCCTGAACTTGTCATCTGGATGGTGCCTTTCTGCAGTACAAGGGCAGATAGATCTGCTGAGCGAGCATTGCTGTGTCGGCAAAGACGAAAATGATCAACAGCTGGATCGGAGCATCCGCTCCAACCAAGCTTCTTGGCACTCAGATTACAAGGGCAGAGCCTGCACCGTCTTGTTCGACGGTGCACAGCAACTTCTCTCGCGTGGCTTTCCTCAGCTCCACACTCGCACACTGGCACCAAAGGCACCGCTTTCTGAACATTGGCACAGTTGGATCGGACAGGAGAAATTACGCCTCTGTTTTCTGACAGCACAGTCGATATATGCCTTGTTTTTCAAAGTCTTGGCATTTCGCTCGAATTGCTTGGCGTTCGCCTTTGCCGACACAAGGCCCTGCATTTTTCTCCCTCAGATTAGCTCCTGTGCGGAGAGGGGTCTCCCTCCATGGTTTCTCTTTTCGCGAGAGTTCCAACAGCGTCTCGTCTTGTCGTTTTCTCCTTGGAGCGGCAACCTCGTACGATCGAGGGACAAGAGCCGACCGGATGGAATTCAAGTTATGTGATTGTCAAGTTGATCAGGCGAACAGGCTCGACACCAGAACGAACAAGGAAGACGGCGACTCCGATGACGAGAACGGAAGCTCTTTCGGAGCATATTCAGAGACTTTGCAAAACCTGTTTGCACCAACGGCTGTGCTTTGTGATGCAGCTGCTAGCAGAGCCAAGACTTTTGCCTCTCGCTTGGTCGAGCCCCTCGCCGATCCTTGTCCGCCCATCACACACTCCTTCGGGGACGCTTCCGTCTTGTGTCTGTGATAGTAGGGCTACACTGCCTTCGTTGATGCCGTCCCGTCACCTCTAATGAACAAACCATCGACTCGAACTTTGAAGCATCGGCTCTCGTTCTTTCTTCAACCAACATTGTCGAGGTCTGTGATTTCAGAAAACTTGATTCTCCTTTCCTCCTTTCCTCACCACCAACTGCAACAATATTCAGAAGCATCATCGCAAACAAGGCTTTCCGATACGAACGAATCGTTCGAGCGATACCTTTGTCGGCCACTGCACCCCTGGGCGCTTCATCAAACGAGCTGATCAACGTGGCTTGCCAGCATATCTATACTCACAATGCCTGCAAGGTCAGGCGCAGCCTATCACCGGGCTGATAACCCCCCTAGCATGACCTCTTCTCGACCTTCGGTGCAAACCGACTCAAGCAGTAGCTCATCGTCTCAAAAGTACTACAATGCATCCGGCTACACTCAAAATGGGAAGGGATACAATGGTCGCATGCCAGCCGCTCCCCTGCTCAATGACGACGATGACGAAGACGACTACCTGTACTCGGACAAGGGTCTCGATCGCCACTCTGGTTCATGCATCAGCGTCCGTGGTCTCCTCAACGTTCTCACCCTCATTCTCCTTGCCATGGGCCTCTTGGCGCTCTTCCTCGGCTACCCACTGGTTGTGGTATTGAGCAAAGTCTTCGACACCATCGAGATCAATCCATCGAGTGCTCAGCGACTCACCAACCTCACACAGCGCGGTCTGATCGACCCAGACACACCTCCAGCTGCAATGCGCCGTAGGTCTCCGGTCGATGGCTCCGACTGGCATCTCGTCTTTTCCGACGAGTTCGAACAGGAAGGGCGATCCTTCTTTCCCGGTGACGATCCATACTGGGAAGCCGTCGACCTTTGGTACTGGGGAACCGGTGACTACGAATGGTACTCCCCCGAAGCAGTCAACACCACCGGGGGCGCTCTCGTTATCTCTGTGGAGGAGAGAGAGACCAACAACAAGAATTTCCGTTCGGGCATGATTCAGAGTTGGAACAAGGTCTGCTTCCAAGGTGCCTACTACGAGATCTCTGCGCGTCTTCCCGGCTCTGCCACCGTTCCCGGTTTCTGGCCCGGTCTCTGGACTCAGGGCAACCTGGGCCGTCCTGGATACGGCGCGACAAACGAAGGCATGTGGCCTTACTCTTACCAGGGATGCGACACTGGTGCGCTGCCAAATCAGACATACATTAACGGCACCGGCCCACCCGCTGCGCTCAACGCCAATGGTCTCTTCTCCGCAAGCTACAACAACGAGCTCTCGTGGCTCCCTGGTATGCGATTCACCTCATGCAATTGTCCGGGTACAGAACATCCCGGTCCTAATCGTAACATTGCTCGTTCAGCGCCAGAACTCGATATTCTCGAGGCCAAGATCGATGTTGGCAACGGAAACGGCGAGACCTCTCAATCTCTGCAGATGGCACCCTTCGACGTTGATTATTACTACGGAAACAGCACTGCAGGTGGCGACATTCGCATCTGGGACGCAAACACACGTCTCAACGACTACAAGGGTGGTGCCATCCAGGAAGCCGTGTCTGCTCTCAGTCAAGTGCCCGCCATCGCTTACGAGCAGACGCCCGGTGGTCGATACGTCACATTCGGCGTGGAATACGATCCCGACTGGAACGAAGACGGTGAGGCATCCGTGACGTGGTACATGGACGGTCGACCAACATGGACCCTGAACGGTCAAGCTATTGGTCCCGTTCCGGAACTCGACGTCAGCCAGCGTTTGATTCCGACGGAACCCATGTTCATGATCCTCAACGTAGCCATCTCTGAGTCATTCCAGGTTCCCGACTTCAGGCAGCTCGAGTTCCCGGCACACATGACTATTGACTATGTACGCGTATACCAACGCGACGGTCAACCCGATCGTGTCGGCTGCGACCCTGCAAACAGACCCACCTACGAGTACATCGAGAACAACAAGGATATCTACTACGATAGGAACAAAACCGAATTTCCGAAGTCGAAGATTCCGCGAAACCGTCTGCAAGGTTGCTAAACTCGAGGTGCGGGTCATCGAGCAGCTTTTGTCTGGCGTAGCCTTTCGTTTCACGCTTTATTTCCAATGGACAATCTCATGTGTCTTCTAGTACAATGCATTCTCGATTCAGCGTCGTCATCTGATCTTCCATTGTGTGTCAGAAAAGGCGCAAGTCCAGCCGAATCCAGGAAACGTGAGAGTCTACGCAGAGTAATCGAAAGCATAGTGTGGAGAGCCAACAGAGTTCAGAACCTAAGCCACCGATCCGAGGATGCAGCGATCGTCTGGTCGGGCCCTGAGCGTGGTTATATGCATTGCGTAGGAAGTCCGCCTCTTCAAACAAGCACTTCTGAAGTCGAGATTGCAGTCGTTGATGCAAATGGTCGAGCTCCTGATCCGTGTAGCAGACAGCGACGTTGAGGTCACATCATCAGAAGGTCCAAGACGAATTGAAATCGGTCAACTTGAAGCACAAATTGTTCAAGATTGCCGAATTGATCACACGTGTCTCCCTTGTCGTTCACGAGCTGTCTCTTCATGCATGCTATGGACGGAACTGTACTTCAAAGAGGATGTCAGGACCACCACTAAGCGTGAGTGCGGTTATGGTTGCGAGATTGCGACGAAACGAAACGACTGGCAGCAGGGCAAGTGAGAGCTGCAGATACAAGTACAAGGTATATCAGTATAAATCCCGACAAGGCCTCGAAGGAACGCGGAGCTTCAAATGGAGGCTGAGGCAGTGACATTGTCTTGCTCAGGTGCGATCGAATAGCCGGCTCGGCTGAGGCGCTCCGTGGGATCGCCGACAACAGCAACGACGACCGAGATGTCATCGTGCTTACCACCAACATAATGAAGACCTTCTTCCATGGCGCGTTGCTGGAACGGGGAGCTGACGGCTCGCGAATCCTCCGAGACCGCCTTTGCGCGTGAACAGAGGGCCTCGGAGACTAGCTGCGGGCAAAAGTCCTCTGGCAGACGATACTCGTCCTGCCCCTCTATCACTCGATCGCCGTCCTCGAGCGAGATCGTATCATCCTCAGGGATCGATTGTTGCGAGCTTGGAGAGGGAGCGAACTTGAGCACTTCTTCCACAATGTCTTCGTCGAAAAGATTATCGACCAGTCCGTCGCTGCCTACAATGATGATGTCCCCCTTTTGCACCTTGACCGCCCATCTGCCGGCATCACGACGGGGCTCATCCCATTCGGCCTCTTCGACGTCTTCGCCGTCGGTGGAGGAGGATGTGCTGGGAACGCCTTTGCGTGCTTCATCCATAGACGCAGCGGTGGTAGTGCCGAGCGGATTGGGAGCATTGTCGTCGAGATCATCGGATGCACCGGATTGGAGGAAACCGTCGCGAGCCAGAGTGCGGTTTGCTGCGATGGTGACGCTTTCGGCTGTATGACCCATCATACCGAGCTGCACAGGGAAGTTGAATGAATGTTGTTGCTCTGTGGAGCGGAAGAGGAGTTCGCCGGCGCGGATGATCAGCAAGACGCAGTCACCCAAGTTTGCAATGCGGAGCTCATCGCCTCGCAGGACTGCCAAGAGAGCTGTCGATGATCCAAGGATACCTTCTCGCCGCGAAGCTCGAACACATCGCTCCCAAGCGACGTGCATGACTTCGACCGGATCGAGTTGCTCCCATTCATGCAGCTTCTTGCCGCCTTGAGCGGAGAGCTCGTCCGCGCTGAGACCATCAAATTTGCTCAATTCGGCGGCGCAGAAGTGCATGAGAAGGCGAGAGAAGAGCGCAGGATCGGCTCCGGCGCGAGACGCCCAGCCTCCGACGCCATCAGCGACACCGATAGAGTCGGGTCGCAAGAAGTAGGCGTCCTCGCCTACCTGAACAGACTGTAAGCGATCTTGGACGATGCGACCGTGCTCGCGGATAGGTGAGTTGAGGCCAAGACGACGACCATCTTTGCCGACAATCGTGTCTCCTCCCAGCTTCTCTTTCGTCGCTGCAGGCCCAGAGGCGGATGCCGAGCCGGTGAGGAAGTCAGCAGCAGCCGCGAGCATTCCGACAGCGCCAGACCTGGCCGCCGGCTTGGCTGCGGCTTGAACGCGCTTACCGTTGCCGCGCACCGCCGCCCAGGGATGACGCTTGGGGATGCCATAAGCGCCGTGCTCAAAAGCGTAGTGAAGCCTTCGATGTTTGGGCGAAGCGAAGGAGCTCGTCCACAGAGCCGACGAGTCGGCAGCTTCCGGTGACTGTGCTGCGGCAGGCGCAGATGCGCCTCTGCGTTGGTCGTAGTTGCCTCCCGCTGCGGTAGTGAGCACCGATGTTGGTCCAAGAAGCGCGCTTTCGATTTGATATGACGAAAGTGTGTTGTTCTGTGTAGGCGTGCTGGATCCGCTACCATGACTGCCTGATGAATCCTGCTGTGCCGTGGAAGTTGCAAAATTGGGTCGTGCAGAAACGGTGGGCGTGGGTGGACGTGAGGACGAGGATGACGAAGAGCTGTGTGATGATGATTTGGAAGAGGAGGAAGATGGCTGCCAGGGCGTTGCGCGATTGTCGGAGGAATACCAGCCGGCCGCCATGTCGTCCAAAGGAGCGGCAAATGAGGGTACAGCGGATGAGCCGGAAGAAGGTTGACCCGCCACGCAATCGATGCTAGCGAAGCCCTCGATGTGTGCTACGGTGTTCGTCGGTCCCGTATCGAGCAAATTGACAGGGACACGGTCAGACGACGAGCGCACTGCGTTGGAGCTTGAAGAGGTTGAGAACAACAAGAGACCATCCATGCGTTGTTCAAGTGAGGTCGAGGTCGGAGGGCGCTTGGGATGCGAACAAGACGCGGATGCGGAGGTTTGGGAAGCATTCCAAAGAGGCACATAGCTGGCGGTAGGCGAGCTACTTTGCTGCTGTCGGACTGAGAAGCTGCTGGGCGAGAGCGCACTAGCTTCAACAGCAACGACTTCGCCGGAGCTCTCCAGGATGGAGGCGGCTGGTGAGCTGAGAGCGTGCGACGCAGCGGCGGTGGGATAGAAGATGTGGACATTGCGCGTGTGAGGTATCAGATACGGCGGAGAAGTGCGTTGTGCGGGTATACGATCAAAAGACGAGACGGTGAAGGGGGAAGTGGATGGTCGGGCAAGGTGGCGAGCTGCGGCCGAGATGGCAGCGCTGGGTGACGCTGTGAGCGAGAAGTCAGTCAAGGTGAGCGCGGACGATGATGCGAAGTCGTTGTCGAGAGAGCCGAGGATGACGCGCGGTAGAGCGTCGGAGGAGCGCACCAGACCGAGTACCTGTTCGGCGTACAGATCGCGGGTCCATCGGGAGTCGCATGCGGCGAGCGTATTAGTGCCCGTGGGATGCGGAGGCGTGCTCGTGTGGGCATCAACATTAGATGCGCCGTCGGACGATGATGGGGCGGTCGACGCACTCTGGGATGCTGCCAAGGTGAGAGGACCGATGAAAGGCTGCTGCGAGGGCGACAAGGCGGATTGAGCGGAAGATTGGCCGGAGTTTGACGAAACAGCTGTATGGTTTGTGGACAGCGAGAGGGAGCTGGTAGGGGCGATGGGAGCCGAGCGGCGACGTGGAGCGCCTCTTCTGGCGTGAGCTATGAGCGAAGTGGAACGAGAAGAGGCGGCAGCGGTCCTGGTGAAGAGGCCATGGTTGGGAAACTTGGTCATATTTGCTGACTCGTGTTGTGCCGAACAGATGGATTGATCAAAGACCTAGCTCTGACGGAAACGAAGAGAAGCGGAGACGATAGCCAAGACGTAGCGTTGTGTGGAAGGGCGGACCCGAGCCCAACCCAAGATGGGCTGTACACGAATGGATGATCCTTGAGAGATCGAGGTGGTCGTCGTCGACGTTGGATGCTGCCAGAAGAGATCGAGGTAGAGCTGGCGCGCCCGGTTTCTTTGTAGCCAAGAAGGCAGAGAGCGGGCAGAGCGGGCAAGTGCTGTGGTGTAGTGGGGTCCAGCCGGCTCGAACAGGAGCGACGACGATGGTGGACAAGCGACTTGCTCGGAAGGTGCCAGAATTCAACGCAGCGACAACGAGTAACAACGAGTAACAACGAGTAACAACGAGTAGTTGTAAACGCTCACTACTTTTGCGATGCTTTGAGACGCTATCGATAGCGGAAACCAAGCAGGTCGGCCTATCGCTGTGCTCCTCGAAAAATCATCTGCGATTCACCCGTTGCAGCGCAGCTGCCGAATTTCTTGAAAAAGTCACGTTGTTCATGTCTCTGTCCACTAACCCTCTGCCGCCTTGCTCAGTTCGGATGAGCTTCCGCTGCAACCTGTGCGCAGGCTTCGGCTCTGAAAAAGCTGGCATGCAGCCGCCTCGTTGCGCCTTCGCTCCAAATCCAGGAAAAAGGCGTCCGTGCAAGTCGGCCTGCGAACAAGCCAAGACACGGAAGCGTTGCGGAGAGGTCATTGTCGGCCGTATCGGGAGCAAGCACGGATGTGACTGTAAAAGGTCGAGCTCCGCGGCACAGCATTCGATCATCTACACAGACGACCGAGCAAGAATGCTTTGTCAAAAGTCATCAGGTATACAGAGAAGTCACTAGACTGTGTGAGTCGGATGTTTCCCGAAAAGGTCGAGGATCTAGCCGCTCTTGGGACCGAAGAGATCTCGAGGTTCGAAGACCCTGACTGGCCACGCCCCCAGCTGAACCCGCATCGGACAGACCAGTTTAACATTGGAATATGTGTTTTTGGGAAACATTCAAAAGGCGTGGGCACGAGTCAGCTCTGCGCTCAGCGAATAAGACTTGGCCCACGCCGTTCGTATTCACAGGAGAAGAGTGAGGGAAAGAGAAAGAGAGAGACGGAACCAAAGAATTGCTCGGTAACGCCCACTTTGACCACTTCCGATTCGAGCCTTGCACAGCATGTTGCAACATCACTCTCCGATCCTTCGTTCTTTGCTCTCGTCCTTTGTCCAGCGCCTCTCCTCGACACTGAGTCAGTCGACTTGTCGACCCATCGCAACATACCGCTCCGCCCTGCAAGGGCCAGCGATGGCACAGTCTCTATCGAGACCACTCTCCGCTCTTTTCGCACGTTCTCATCCATCAATCCTCTGCAAAGCGATCGGTGCTCACTTAGATTTTGGAGTCGCAACGTCTTGCTTTTCCTCTCGAGCGACTCTGTGCAGTCATTTCCCACTCCAGCGTAACAATCATTCGAGAGGCTGCCGTGTTTGACCGGTGCAACCTCATCTCCTTCTACGACGTGTACCAGCCCGGTGGTCACCGCTCTCCCCGGGCAAAAACGACATCCGACCTTCCGCAACTTCATCTCACACGACCTGTAATTTTATTCCTCGTACGCACAGGACGACAGCCGGACAGCTGGTCAGCAATTCTTATCTAAACGAATCCGACCGCTCTGCTGTCTACTCTTGGAATCCACGAACGAACAGGGGCTCAAGGTTAATCTCGACTCCTCGACGGTTGTCCTCGACTGCACGCATCGCGTCCCGACCTTCGCTACTTCCGGCCCGTGACTTTTACGCGCTCTTACCGCCCGAAGCCTCGGCGCTGCATCTTTCTCTGCGCGTCCGCAATCGACCGTTGACCACAGCAATCCAGCTTGACTTGGGCTATAGTACTCTACCTAGGCTGTACTCGCCGGCTTTGATCACGCACCGCCACAACCACCCTCGCAGACGATCCTGATCTCGGCCTCTCACCATCTTTCAGCTTTTACCACCACATCGATCTCGTCGACTACCCCCTTGCATCTGTCGTTCGCGCTGTCTCTTCCAGACGCCACCCTAGTCATCGATCGCTTCAGCTCACCATGGCTCGCAAAGATTCGTCTTCCTCCGAAATGAGGTATAGCTGTGATCAGCCAGGCTGTACCAAAAGCTACTCTCGTCCAGACCATCTCCTGCGCCACAAGCTCAATCACGATCAGGCGCGCGTCCTCTCTTGCAACCAGTGTGACCGCACCTTTGTTCGACAAGACCTCCTCGTCCGCCATCTCGAGAGGCACGCCTTACGTGGCAAGACCTTAGGTAGATGGTCCAATCGCACCAAGGACGGCAACGACGACGATCCGGATGACACGACAGGCTCCTCCGCATCTCCCAACAAGACTGCTTCTACCTCGAACAAGCGACGCAGATCCGCCGCTACTCCCAAGGCCAGCCGCCGTTCGGCCGGCAGTGCCAATGCCCGAGATGATCAGGAAACGGACCAAGATGAAGATGACCACGACTTCGCTCACGAAGGTGCAAGCCGTGGAGGCAAATTGCCCAACAATGTCATGCAACCCGCTCATCCTCCAGTGCAACACCACGCATCTCCATCTTGGCAGAATCTGTCGGCTGATCCTCTGGTCACGACGGCCACACGTGCTCCGGCTCAGTCATCTTCAGCATACGCTTCGGCTGCGGCTTGGTCGCCCAATGATCCCATGTCGCCACCGGTCTCGCGGCCTTTGCATGCATACCATGCCAGCTCATCGTCGCTTCGAGACACGCGGCTCAACGGCAGGACACCTACCGCTGGCTTTGATCCCCAATCCTCCCTCGTCGCTCATTCGGCCAACCCCGCTTCTAATCCGCCTTCTTACCACAACGACTCCCTCTGGAGCGACGCTCCTTCCCAGCCCGATATGCGATCGGATCCCGTCTCCGCAAATCTTGCAACATCCAGTGCTGGCCAGAACAGTGCTTCCTTCCGATGGATGCCTCGGAATTCCGTCTCCAATATTCCGCCCGCAGGAAGCTATGCTCCCCCACCTTCAGCTTCGTATATGGCCGCCTGGAACGAGTCATCCCATGATGCGAGCCGCCAAGATGCTGCCATGCCTTTGGCCGATCTCGACACGACGAATGCAGCAGCAACGGGCTCCCGGCCACCGTCTGCCCTCCCACCTCCCAATCAAGACATCTTTCCATTCGCACCTCCCATCGTCGATCACACGGCTGACTTTGGCTGGCTCTTCGATGGCGTGGATCCGTTTGGTGGGTCCAACTTTGGCGGCAGCGTCGGTCGGGGCACCACCGCAGGCAGCAATGCACGCGGTCCGCAATCGCAAACTTCTGCTTTCTCCCCAAGCAGCTCGGACGGACTCGGAGGATTTCTTGGAAATGTGCACGGCCCGCATGGCGGCGTTATGGCGGGTGGTGCAGCGGGCGACGCATCCAGTTTTGGTCGCGGCATGAGCTCTGACGGTATCCTCATGTCTGGCAGCGAGGTTGAAACACCCAATGCCCTCGAAGACCTGGCCTACTTTGCCACGCTGCAAGCCGACATTCCTAGTCGCGTCACCTACCATCTCGATCCTGTCGCTCATCATCGACTCCTCATCTTCCTTCAGTCGGTCAGCGAGCTCCCCAATTCGCCCTTGTTCACTCCTTCCGCTCTGAGATGCTACATCTACCTCTTCTTTGTCAAGTTCAATCGGCTGTATCCGCTCATCCACGAGCCCACCTTTGCGGCCAGCACTACCGATCCCATGCTTTTGAGCGCAATCGTCGTCATCGGTGCCCATTTTGCTGGCCTACCTGCCCACGAGCTGGCGGTGCGTATCGCTCAAAAAATATGGGGGGCGGTCGTCAGTCTCGAAGATTTTCGCCCAGCACGCGCTACACTCCCTATGCTGCAGGCGCTCGTACTCACCGAATGCTTTGGCAAGGTCATGAGCACTCGTCCGCAACACGAGATGGCGCACCTCTTTCACAACTTCATCATCACCCTTGCTCGGAGAAACGCCGTCTTCAATGCCAGCACTCCCAGCCAAACACACTTTGACGACTCGGAGGAATCTTGGCGAAGCTGGGCCAGGGAGGAGGAAAAGAAGCGGATCGCTCTCTTCGAATTCATGCTCGACGCGCAGCACGCCACCGTCTTTCGACATATCCCTTCGCTTTCCGCCTTCCAGATTCAGCTCAACTTGCCTTGTAGTGACGAGGAATGGAACAAGGCCACCCCAGAGGCATGGTACAGGTACCGAAAGCGCACCGGCTACAAGCCTCCGGGTCCATTCATCCCGGCGCTCAAGGCTTGCCTTAGCCCCGCCAAAACGCCTCAGGAGCTCGACGCCTTCCCACGCTTTGTGCTGCTGCACGGTCTCATGAGCATTGCCTACGATTTGCAGTGGAAGCAAAACGTCTTGCTTGGCGCCGAATCCTCACCTGGAGGTGGCAGAGGAGCAGACAATGGCATAGGCAATTGGAAAGACCGTCTGTCCGCAGCTTACTCATCGTTGCAGGCACGCATGGACATCGCTTACATCAAGGCGGACGAAGAATCCAGCACACGTCTTATCCATCGTGCCACTCCGAGTCTGGTCACAGCAGCTCAGATCGCTTTGTTTGCCGACATCATCGACATTCAGATCTACGCCGGCTTGCCCTCAGTACTGGGCCGCTTCATCGACCGTGCCACCTTCAATGCCTCACGTCGATCAGTCAAGGAGTGGGCGCGTACCTCTGACGGCCGGACCGCTGTCTGGTACGCGGTCAATTTTCTGCGCACCTCGTTGCTAGGGACCGGCACCGAGTCGTACGGCACCATTCAAACATTCAGGAGTCTCACAGCTGCTCCCGCGATCTGCGAAGAGGCGCGCGATGTTGATGCACGACCCTTCTACCCCGGTCTAGGCGATAGAGAAGCAAGTGCCGGCATCACGGGTACATCATCTGCTCGCAAAGCCTCAGATCGAGAGACGGGACTGGACGAAGTATTGCATCATCGCTGGTGCCAGTATCTCTGCGCGCTTGTCATTTGGGCGTACGGTCACGCGCTGACCAATCCGCGTATCGTTTCCGCCTCGGGCGAGTCGGGGCAAGCCGTTCCTGCTGGGGGTGCATCTGCCCCGACCGCCACGACCGAACCCAATTCCGCGCATCACACCGGCGCCGTGCACATGACGTCCTCGATTCCCAATTCGCCCGGCACATATCATGGCCAAATCTCGGCTGAAAGAACGCAAATCGACGGCGACCCGAATAGCAATAGCAGCCCCCGCCAAGATGCAGCACCAGAGCTCAAGCCAGAAGGCGTGGACTTTTTGGAGCGAATGTCGACCAAGACCGCAGACGACATTGCCCACGTCGAGTGCAAATGCTACACTCGCGCTGTGCTGGAAATGGTCGAGAGGGAGGTCAGAGCATCTCGGTGGGAGCTCGGCCGCGAAGCTTCCGGCGTGTTGCGCAAACTCATCTCGAATCATCAGCTCCCCATCTGGGAGCGCTCCAATCGCGCCGATGGAGATTCGTCGCAGTTGCGATCGAATCTGCTCAAGGAAGATCCGGACAGCCGTGTCGCTTCGACAGGCTCTATGCTCGGCATTTCTGCGCTCACCTCATCATCGCAGGCGCCGGTCTTGAGCCCACGTGTGATCGGCATTGCTGGCTCGGGCTGTCCACCAAAGCCAACTGTGTAACTGTATCTGCTGATTGCCGCAATCAAACTGCCTCAGCCTTGCAACCACTTCCACACAATAGCAACACATTAGTGATAATTTGAAGAGTTATCAGAGAGTTTTTGGGAATCCGTCATCAAATGATGAGCTCGCAAGCCGAGATGGTGAGATGATGGTGGTGGAAAGGTGTTTTGAGCATCTCCTGGACTTGACTGAGCTTTACGTGGGCCTGAGATGTGACAAATTTTTAAGCTCAACGTGATCAAAATTAATGCTGAATAAGCAGTCTTGACTGTTGTTGAGGTGGTTGGCGTCCAAAATTAGCTGATCAAGCTGATGGTAGTAACCTGCTGTCACCATCAGGCACGCCCTGCTTGTTGCTGTTTTTGCCAAAGTTAAAGTTTGGGTTATATGACTGTCTGGTCCGAGGTAAAAACTGATATGCACTTTTTTTGTTCTCGCAACCTCAGTTGATGGGTAAAGAAGTATAATAGTTACAAATATTGTTAGACACGTCTGTATTCATGTGGAGGACGGTCGACTACAAAAAAAGTTGGAATTTGTAGAGAATTATTGGGACGGTCTGATACAAAGCACAAGACGGTTAGGGTTACAAGGGGGGGGCATTTCATAAAAAAGTAGGGTTGCTTAATGAAAGTTGTTTATCTACCCAAAATAGGCATGTTTTACTTAGGGTTAGGGTTAGGGTTAGGGTTAGGGTTAGGGTTAGGGTTAGGGTTAGGGTTAGGGTTAGGGTTAGGGTTAGGGTTAGGGTTAGGGTTAGGGTTAGGGTTAGGGTTAGGGTTAGGTTAGGTTAGGGTTAGGGTTAGGGTTAGGGTTAAGGTAGGTGCTGCTT